>CAWUFW010004294.1:1200000-1579927 GCA_963921515.1 Calotriton arnoldi
CCGGGGATGGGCTCCCGGGCCCCCGACCTCCTCTTCGAGGGGGGGTCAAAGGTCGCTCACCTTCTGGGGGCCATATCTCAGCCCCTGGGGGTCCGATCTGCCCCATTTTCACGTCCTCTTGCTCCTGGTGGCCAGCCCCAGCCACGGGGAACACTCTCCTTCGCCCTCGGGGTCTCTGAGAGGGGGATTCGGCAGGGAGCTGTCTTCACTGGCTCCCTGCGCCAGCCTTTCGCCTGTCTCTCCTCCTTGGCCTCTCTTCTCCCTGCTCAGAGGCCTCTGCTTCTGCGCACTGGTCCTGGGCTCCTCATCTGGTGCTGGCAGGGCCCTGGGGGACAGTCAGGGGTTCCTCCTTCCAACTGCCCATTGCGCCAGGCTCCAGCACCTTCCGCCTCCGCAGACCACACCCCAGAGAGAGCTCTCTTCCTCTTCCAGTGGTTTTTAAAAGTTGAGTAGGGGCTGGCAGGAAGTCTCTGTTTGTCCTATCAAACAGCGACACATCACTTCCCTGCCCCTGCTCCCTCCTCCTTGTCCAGCCTCTGGGTTTGTTCAAAATGGCGTCGTCCAGGGTCTCTGGCCACATGGTCTCTGAAACAAGACCCTTTTCCCCAGTGCTGCCTTCACCTTGGTTCAGCTTGGTGCCTGGCACCCAGCGACAGCTGCTGATGGATTAGCCTGTAGCTCCACCTATCTTCTCTCCTTGGAGGGAAGATCTTCGCTCTGGGAAGAAAGGTCATTAATCTAACCTGCCAGGGCCAGACCCCAGCCAGGGACTCAGAGAAATATGACATTTCTGGATGACCCAAAAGCAGTACAAATATGACTTGGGACTCTGCAGAATACTCCTTTTCACATCCGCTACAGGGGACTTTAGTGCGTGTCTGGAATCTGTAGCCCTTATGGAAGTTAATCTAGCACATGGGCTCCACATCCCCATAGGGGAATAATGAAGTGAAAAACACAGTAAAGCACACTGACTTTCCCTGGCATGTTCCTTCCTAGCGTGTAAGGCCTATTCCGTGTCACCACCCAATTCTGCATAAGCCCTGCCACACCATTCACTTTGTAGCTGCTCCCGGACTGCGCACACTAAGAATCTCCCCTGCGCAGCCCCTACACGTGTGCACACGCATGTATACAGGTGTCTGCATGTAACCAGCCCGGTGCCCCTTACTCCAGCTGCTGCGCAGCGGCCTAGTCAAGCTAGGGGGACACCAGTAAAATCCACATGCAGTCTCTTTCATCATGAGTTCACTGTGGATGAGTCCCAATTTATGAGGCTCTCCCACAGTAAAACCTCAACACCAAGGTGCTTAAAACAGCGAAAAATCCGGGCGGCCCATAGTGTCAGAACCACCTTCTAACACCCATCTTTGAGAAATATTAATCAAGGAAACAGCAGTCAAGGAGTGGATTATGGGTGGATGCAAAAAAATGGGAGACCAGTACAGTAAGGACAGGATTCTGACATTTGAGGAGGTGAAAAACAGGTTTGGGGTTCACCCAGGGCAAGACCGGATATATGGCCATTTGGTGGGAGCAGTAAGACTAACATGAAGTGGCTTTCCAGGAATGTCTCATGAATCGTCCATGCTTCTGGAATTGTATGCATTGCGGGTCGATGGAAGGCCCATAACCAAACTCTGCAGGGCGCTGACCCGATGTACGGTGGGTAGAGCAGGAGATGAGAGTAGGATATTGCAGAGCAAACGACAGACACAGAGTGGAGTATTGCCATATTGAGGATTGATGAGCAATGGTCACTTCTGATATAATAAATATAATTTTTATACAGAATTTATTACATTCCTGCTATACTACACAGAATCTACCCTAATTGAGTTGATACCTGCCCCACATGTTTGTCAGATAAAGCTGATTACAGGGGGGCTTGGCCGGCAACCGAACATGGAGGACATGTGAGGCTGGCGCTCCGACCAATGACCTGCATCTCATTATCTGTCAGCTCCGGGGCCCTGCTTACAACTCTGGCCCCACATAAGCGCAGCTCCAATGCCCTTAGCTCAGTAGATTTAAAAAACCGGGGTGACTGGCCTGTAGCTTGATGATTTCAGTTTTTAACTAAGGCGGAGCTTACATGCTGGAGTGCCAACTGGCTCGTGGAGATTTGCGGGACCCAGGATAGCGTATTAGTCAATCTAACACTGAGGTAGTCAAACTGTTTGACCTGTTCCAAAAAGGTATCGCCCAGTTTAACCTTACCTTTGAAGGACTTATGAGGGTTAAAATTCATAAATTTGGCTTTAACAATGTTTATTTACCACTCAAATTCACCACACGATAGTAAAAAACAGTCTAATAGGTTTTGGAGCCCCATCGGGTTCTTAGACATAAGTAAGGTACCATCACAAACAACAAGGATAAAATGGTGTGTGTCCAGCTATCAGAAGGAGTTCACCATTACAATCAACTAATGTTTTTTTTTTTTTAAACATATTTTATTGTTTTCTTACAACAAATGCATCGGCATGCAAAAGGCATCATTTTAACACATTATTCTGACGTTACATATCATATGCAATGTCGACAGTTGTACATTAATTCACAACAGTATCCTCAAGATCCTCTCACGTTGCTTAATCTACATTACATCGTCTCGTAAATACCATAGGATAAGTCTATGAGTGCAAAACAGTATGTGATGATATCACTCATGCGCATCCAACATAAATCAACCAATGTATACCGTCGTGCATTAATAAAATCAAATATATGCGTCTCATTATTTTATACCTAACTTGTTTTACCTAACTCCCCCTATCCATCCCTCCCTCCCCCGCATGCCCAGCAATTACTTCCCAGTATTAATACACCCACATTGTCATATCTTGCGTCCATGTACATAGTTGCTCTGTTTCCATTCCTGCAGTTCCCCCACATACCTCCATAGCGAGTACGCTGTCAACGTTTATATGTCTGATTACAACTTTCAGTCCGGGATTTGGGTAGGTGGAACTATATCCTCTCAGTACGATTGTATGTCAATTGCGGCGAATTCCGCCATCAATGTATGCCATGCCATAGAGACCGGTATTCTTCGTAAACCCCTGTATTCCTCTCTTAGTATTTCAACCCCTTCTGCTTTACCCCACCTGACCATTTCCGCATGCCAGTCCTGTAAGGATGGCGCCCTGATGGCTTTCCACCTTATTGTAATGTTCCTTTTGGCTAATAGAAGCGCAAGATTAGTGAATTTATGAGTTGGGTCACCTTTCTTCCCTCGTGAGCCCAGACCCAATAGACAGTATTCGATGGAGCCATTATTGCGCATTGGGGCGATGTCCTTCAATATTTGACACACAGATGCCCAGTAGTGACCCAATCTCGGGCAGTCCCATAACATGTGTAGCAGTCCCGCATTGGGGGCGTGACAGCGTGGGCATGTATCCTTCGCTCCCGGGAACATAGTGCACAGTCTGCGTGGGGTCAAGTAGGCTCTGTGTAATAGCATCAATTGGATAAATTTAAATTTGGGATTACGAGACACCTTTTTAGGGTGTCCTATTATGTTGCCCCATTCTTTATCTGTAAGTGCGCGGCCCACATCCCTTTCCCACTTTTCACGGAGTGGTTGCAGCGATATTGCTGCTACTGTGCGGATCCCCTGATATAGCCATTTTGTCAGATGTGCCCCATGTCCCATCAGGTATTGCATCGTAAGCAGTGAGTGTATATCTGGTTCGTCACCCCCCTGTCTCCAAGTGTCCCGAATGTAACTAGAGATGCTTGCGTGCAATAGAAACAGTCTATCCGATGCCCCATGTTCTCGGACAAAGGCCTCGTGTGACATTAGGGTGCCCTCCGAATAGAACGCCCCAAGTGTAGTAATCCCCGTGTCTGCCCAGGCCATTAGGTCTCGGCTAGTAACTACACCTGACTGTATGGGAATACCTAGTAGCGGAATCGTAGGAGCATATGGCACCGTGTGTTTCGTGTATCTCAGCGCACATCGCCAATATATTATCGCTATTCTTAATAGGTGTGGTGTCGATTTTGGGATCTTGGCCCTGGGCAGTAAGAGCCTATGTATAACTCCGCGTTCCCAATCCCGGCGTGTCATATCTATTTCCTGTAAGTTACGACCCGCCAGCCAGTACGCCAGCCACTGCAGCTGGCTTGCATAGCAGTACGCCCTCAAATCTGGCACTCCCAGTCCTCCCTGTGCTGTACCTAGTTGTAGTTTCATCAGGCCAATACGTCTGCGCCCCGTGCCCCAGATCAATGCTATTACCAAGGAATTCAACAATTTGAAGACCCCCGTAGGTACAAGTATAGGTAGATTGGTAAAATAATAGAGCAGTCGCGGTAAGAGCACCATCTTTGTTATGGCAACCCGCCCCGCCACCGATAGAGGCAGTGAGGTCCAAAACTTAATCTGGGACTTGAGAGCAGTCACCGCTCGGGTCAGGTTGCCATCCAGCCAGTCTGTTGTATACCGGTAGATCTGTATTCCCAAGTACCGGAAGGTATCGGGCGCTATGTTAAATTTCCATTGTCCGAAGGTTAACTGTCCCGTGCGTGTGGGGTCAGCAAAAAAATAGGCATAGGATTTGGAGGCATTAATCGAGAGGCCTGTTAACCCCTGAAAAAGAGCAAAAGTTGAGGGCAGAGGTTCGAGATCCACATCCATGTCATTTATATATAGGATGAGATCATCTGCATAGGCAGAAACGATATGTGTCGTGTGACCTCTCAATATTCCCTTGCATCCCATTAGACAATCAACTAATGTTTTGATCAATCCGCCAATGTACTGAGTAAACAGAGTCGGTGCCAGTATACATCCTTGTCGCACCCCTCTGTTAACCCTAATACGCTCAGTCAATTCACCCTGTCTCCCCCATTTTATTTGCACAAAATTATCTGTGTGGAGCCTGATTATTATTTGTAACAGATATTTAGGACTCCCTATCTGTTCCATGACTGCCCCCAGTTTTCCCTGGGAATCTGGTCAAATGTGGCACGTAGGCCCACAAACACAACGTATATGTGTTCTTTTTATAACCAAATATTTCCATAATATGGTAAAAAACCTAAAAACTTGGTCAATAGGGCTCGTATGCTCTCGAGAGCCTGCTCGAAGAGGTGACAGAATCTGATCCTCCCTTATCCAGTCTTGGAGTCTCTATAGCAAATGCCTACAAAATCATTTCTGTGAAATATTAATCAGGCTAATGGGACTGTAGTTTGCTGGTTTACTTTTGTCTCCCTTCTTACATACTTGTACCACCTTGCACGCAGCCAGGAGTCAGGTACCTCTGCACCCTTAAAATATAGTGTTAAGGGGCGTGGCCAAGATGGCGACCGAGTAGGACGTGCCTGCTCGTCGCTCCGACCCTTGGCCCGGGCACTGCCTGCATAGCCTTGACCAGCGGACCCTGCAACGTGCCATCGGTCCAGCTGCGGTGCCTCTCACCTTGATCCGGTGTGCTCCTGGCGCCGGTGTTCAGCGATGCGCCCAGCCGGGCGGACATTGCGGCCTTCATCGCGGCCGTGCGACGCAGTGCGGGGGAGTGTCTGTCCCTGTTGCGACGCTTTCCGGAGGCCCCATGAGTGACGGTGCCAGCAGCTGCGGGGGAACGGAGCGGCCCTGACGCCTGGCGCTGGCGGCAGACTTGAGGTGAGGGCCTCCGGACCGGGTGGCGGGGGCGAGAGAGCGGCGGAGGCCTGTTGGGCCGCCGACAACGCACACCGGCCTGCGCGGGTGGGCCTGGCAGCGGCGACTTCCCCATAGCGCTCGAACGGCACAAAGCCCTCAGGCTGGTGGTGGACCAGGGGCTGCCTGCACCGTGACTGGGCCTAGAAGCCCGTGGGGAGTGCTGCACGGTGTAGAGCCCGCGCCTGGCCTCGGGAGGCTGCCCTGATCACGTGGGGCACCTGCTCTCCGGCGCTGAGAGCTGTGGCCTGCATGCAGCTCGGACGGAGGACCTGCTGCAGGAGGAGAGCGCGCTGAGCCCTGGAGTTGTGAAGGAGGGAGAGGAGCTGAGAGAGTCGCTGCTGGTGCGCTACGAAGCACCGCTACCTACTGCCACACAGAGGGCCCCGGAGGTGAGAGCGTGCTTGTGCAGGCGCAGCCCTGATTCTATGGGGGCTGCCCCCCCCTGGGAGGCGATCTGACTGCTAGTGCTGGGGGCCACGAGACGCACGCTGCGAGTGTGGGGGACCCTTCCGGAGGAGTGGCGATGCATCGGGCCCGCTGAACCACAGCACAGTGGGGAGCCCCTACCCACCTGTCCCGGCTTTATCCTGCTGCTCCTGGGTCGGGGCCACCGCAGAGGAGAGGCGCTGCGACGGCCGTTCCCCCTGAGAGAGACGGGCAGAGGTGCACTGCAGAGAGGGGGCTGCCAAACGCGCCGAGTGCCAGACTGGTGGCTTTGTCGCCGCTGTGGGACCCATCCTGACGCTGGATCTGTCCCCTGAGAAACAACTCCAGGCTCTTCAGCATTGGGGGCGGAGAGCTCTCTTTGACGGAGAGGCCCTGCAAGCCCGGGGGAGTACCCCCACTGAACACCCCGCCGCTTCCTCACAGCCGGCGCACGGTAGCACCTGGGCTAAAATGGCGGCGAACAAATCCCGAAAGGACAGATCAGTACGGGACCTTTTGCTCAAGACAGGGGCTGGGGGCCCTGAGGCGTCGTCGATGCAGGGCACCGAGGCGGCGCGGCAGGGCACGGAGGACCCGGAGGGGTCAGTCACGCGCAGTGTCCTGGAGTCTCTCTTCGCGAACCTCACGAAAGAGTTCCACACTATGAAGAAGGACCTGACAACGGAGATTCGTGAGGTGCGCAGAGATATCGACTCGGTGGGGGAGAGGGTTGATGAGCTAGAGAACCAAACAGCGGCCCGAGATGAGGAGGTGTCCCAGCTGCAGCAAGAGGTCCTGCGACTCCGGGACCAGCACCTAGACTTACAGGCCCACGCGGAGGACCTCGAGAACTGCTCCACACGGAACAACATAAGGATTCGAGCGGTGCCACAGAGGACAGAAGACCAGGACATCGAGGCCTTTGTCGTGGATCTGTTCCGCCACATCCTAGGAGGTCCTCCCGACCAAGAGATTCGACTCGACCGGACACACCGAGTAGGGCTCAGGAGATCAGCGACTGCCCCCCCTCCCGACATTCTAACGTGTGTCCATGACTTCAAACTTAAGGAACGCATCTTACGGGAGGCACGGGCCAACCATCCAATCGAATTCCGCTCCTGCAGACCTCTCCTCTTCCAGGATCTGGCGTCCTCCACCTTGCAAAAGCGACAGGAATTCCGTCCAGCCACTACGTTCTTGTGATCCAAGGACATCTCCTACTCGTGGGGCCACCCGTTCCGCCTTATTTTCAAATGGGAGGGAAGGCTGCGCCAAGTCCGTTCCTTTAAGGAGGTTGCATCGATCCTTCATCTCCCGGAGGACGACCACACGCCCTTGGAGCGAGCCTCCCCCGCGGGGCGCTGATCCCACACGGTGGCAGAGAGTCAGGGTCTCCCCTCTAGGGTCGCGCCCAGATCCGGAGACCATTGCCAAGGAGCGCACAGCTGTCCTACAATCCCTCACAGGCGACTTGAACACTACAGGCTGATGTACCTGTGCAGAGGTACCGCTGTTTGCAATCTAATGGGGTCGCTCTTTTGATTTCCTTGGCGGGACCCCGGACGGGGTGGGGGCGGCGGTGAGCTCCTGCTGTCCGTCTTACGCCTTTCCACAGGGCAAGTTGCCCTGGACATTTGTGGACTCCGCAAGTACATGTTTCCAGTTGTTTATTCTTTGTTGCGGGTCTTTCAACCTTCTCCTCTTCCTCCTACTTCTGCTGTGCTAACGATACTCTTCAACTCCCTGTCCCTTGTGCCTTTGCATGTATGGGAGCATTCTTCTGTAGCGCACACCGGGGCTATCTGTGATGGTTACTGATATTAATATTGTGTCCCTTAACGTTAAGGGGCTGAACAATCCTACTAAGCGGCGGGCTGTTCTGTCTTATCTCGAGCAGTCAGAAGCCCATATCTGCCTACTCCAAGAAACGCACCTCCTGTCCACCGACACGCATAGGTTGAGGTCCCGGGAATTTCCCTACCAATGGTTTTCCTCCAACACCTCCAAAACAGCGGGGGTGGCGATCCTGGTTTCTACTAAATTCCCGGGCCACGTTGGGTGCAAACAAGCCGAGATCAGGGGGAGGCTCCTGGCACATTCAGTTACCCTAGGTCAGCACACGTTCACAATTGCCACAGTGTACGTCCCCAACGGTGGGCAGGAGGGCTTTATTCGGGGGGTCGTTCATGAACTAACTAGTCTCCCTGACAAGACAGTGCTGATAGGGGGAGACTTCAACTTGGTACTGGATGGTGCGATTGACTGGTCGGAGCAACGCTGGGGACAGACGGTGGCCCTTTCTAACGACGGGGGGCGGTTGCTGGCAGAAGCGGGCCTGACTGATGTCTGGAGACTGCCACACCCGGGGTCACGAGAATACACCTTCTACTCCCATCCCCATAAGACATATGTCAGAATTGATTACGTCCTCACCTCTGACTCCCTGACGCAACAGACTCGAGATGTGGAGATTCTTCCCTGCCCCTTATCCGACCTTTCGGCAGTGAGGAAATCCCTGTCCCTACATCACAGGCGGCCCACTCGCCGATTCTGGCGCCTCCGTGAGACCATGCTACAGCGCCCCTCTGTCATAAAGCAAATTCAGACTTGTGTGACTGATTACCTGGCACTCAACGACTCCCCGGATATCTCCGCGACGACCTTATGGGAGGCATTGAAAGCAGTGGTCCGGGGGGAATTTATTGGCATTGCGGCAGCTGACAACAAAGACAGGAGAGAGAAAAGAGAGCGCCTAATGAAGGAAGTGGCTGAGTTGGAACGTATTCACCAAAGAACTGGGGCGCCTAGAGTCTGGAAATTACTTAAGGCAGCCAGGGCTCAATTAGCGGGACTGGATGTGGACCGGGCCGAGTACGCGGCCCTCCGCCTGAAACACGCCTTCTATGTGGGGGGTGACAGATGTGGGCGCCTTCTCGCCAATCGCCTCCGGGCCCAGCGGCAAGCGTCGCGGGTCACCACGATTCGCGGCGACCAGGACACTGACCCCGAGATTGTAGAGGAGTTTCGGCAATTTTACGAGACTCTCTATGCGGCTCAATCCCTGCCGGAGGGTGCTCCAGCTTGCTACCTCCAGGGAGTCGCCACGGCCAAATTGTTACCACAGCATGCGGCCGAGCTAGAGGCCCCTATCCGGTTGGAGGAGGTCATTTCTGCCAGCTCCCGGTTGAAGCTCAATAAGTCACCGGGACCGGATGGGTTCTCCTCCATTTTTTATAAAAAGTTCTGCGCCGTGCTCGCCTCACTACTGGTGCGGGTTTTTAACTTGGTTGGGTCCACATCGACCTCCTCCTTCCCGCCCCCTCCATGCTTGAAGCACTGATAACAGTGATCCCTAAACCTGGCAAGGATCAGCGGCTTTGTGGCTCCTACCGGCCTATATCCTTGCTCAATGTCGATCTTAAAATATTTACTGGTATACTGGCGACTAGACACTCGCGTCACCTCCCGGGGTTGATTGTCCCAGATCAGTCTGGGTTTGTTCCGGGACGCCAGTGCTCCGATAATACCAAACGGCTCCTTCATCTGGTGGACAGGTCGGAACGCTTCCCAGCGGAACGAATGATTCTTTACGTCGACGCCGAGAAGGCGTTCGATAGGGTCCACTGGCCATATCTTCGGGCGACCCTGGCTCACTTTGGTCTCCCAAGCCGGTTCATTGACTGGGTGTTTGGCAGCTACGCTCATCCCACGGCTATAGTGCGGGTGAATGGCATGGCCTCCGCCGCCTTTCCTATCCGCAGGGGAACAAGGCAGGGGTGCCTGTTGTCGCCGCTCCTATTTGCCCTTTATATGGAGCCCCTGGCTCAACGAGTTCGAGACGACCCCGGCATTGGAGGGGCGCGCTTCGGGGGGGTCGGAACATAAGCTCTGTTTATACGCAGACGACGTTGAGGCTATGCTTGAGCGTCCCCGGGAATCCTTACCAGCTTTCCTGGACGAGCTGGACAGGTTTGCTCTAGCGTCGGGATTCAAAATCAATGTGCACAAGTCACAAGCCCTGGATCTCTCCCTGGGGCCAGAGACGCTGGGGCTGCTGCACCGCTCCTACCCGATCCAGTGGGCCGGTGAGTCCATTCCGTACCTGGGCTTACAAATCGCCGCTTCCATCAATATCACCAGAACGATGAACTATTCGGCAATTTTGCGTCAAACTCGGGCGTCCCTTAGGAACTGGCGACCACATTCTCTATCATGGCTGGGCCGTATAGCGGCCGTGAAAATGGTGATATTGCCCCAAATCCTCTACCTGTTTCACACGCTCCCCATAGAGCCACCAACCAGGGTTATTCCGTCGTTGCAACGAGACATAGAACGATTCATCTGGCGGGACCAGAGGGCTCGATTGCGTTGGGCGCTTACTTATAGAGATCCGGAAGAGGGGGGTTTGGGAGTCCCTGACCTTCTAGCTTATTGGCGGGCGGCTCAACTGAGAGCGTTGGTGGAGTGGTCCCGCCCAGAATCTGAGAAACATTGGTTATTCATGGACAGGTCCCTTGCTAGCCAGCCTTTATGGGGGGTCCCCTTTCTTGCGCGAGCGGGGTGGCCTCGCAATTTGTACCTCTCCGAGGTGACTCGCACCATTCTATCGGCATGGGACAAGACTGCGATTCCTAGAGGGCTCACGACGCTCCCGTCCCCAATCACACCCATAGTACAAAATCCTGATTTCACACCTGGTCTCGACACTAAGGGGTTTCGCTGCTGGACCATAGAGGGATGCCGCTCCATAGGCCATCTCTTCAACCTCTCGGGACCCCGCCCCTTTGCGGACCTCCGCAAAGAGCATGACATCCCCGAATCGGAGCGCTACCGCTATTTGCAAATCAGGCACTGGGCTCTCCATAGTGATGTGCGGGGAGGCGCGGAGCGACATCTTACCTCGTTTGAAAAGTGGCTGCTCACACGACACACTGATGCCCACTTGACGTCGGACTTGTACAAATTCACTAGGGACACTCCTGACACTGGGAAGACTCCTGGCCAGTTACGATGGGAGGGGGAGCTGGGTAGGACCCTGACACATAAAGAATGGTCTGATATTTACTATAGGGCCCGGCGTTCAGCGCGCAATGTGGCTTCTGTGGAGACGGCTACTAAACTGGCCACTTACTGGTACCTCACCCCGGTGAGACTCCATAGAGGTAATCCCTCCCGAAGCCCGCTGTGCTGGCGAGCATGCAGCGCATTAGGCACCCTTACCCACCTACTGTGGGAGTATCCTTCCTTAGGGGCCTATTGGCAGCAGATCCTTGACGACGTTGACTCCCACTTTGATACCCAGATTCCCGGTGTATGTTATCCTGGCCCTTCCTAATGTCCTTACCTTCCCCCTCAAATCTCGGAGGGGTAAGCAGATGGCTCTCGCTCTAGGAGCGGCAGTGCAGAATGTTCTGACCCACTGGGGTACTCCGACTGTCCCCACCCACTTAGGATGGCTTCATAGGCTATGGGCCATTTTGGGTATGGAAAAGATTTCTCTCTCCTTGACGCACCCAGGGGCCTCCTTTCATGAGTTGTGGGCACCTTTCCTCTCGCTACTAACAACAGAATTCACGGAGCTTACCTGCCCCAAATACCTGCGACTCCTGCGATTGGCAGATCCCCCTAGCTCGACAGCCCATGCATGACACCTCCTCTACTTAGCCCACTTTGCCTGGTTCCTGTTCAGTTTGCTTTCCATGCTCTCTCTTACAATGAGGTGTTCTTTCTCGGGGAGGAGGAGGGGTGGGGGGGGTTGTTTCTTCTTCCTATTCTGTTTTTGATTGGCCGAATATAGCAACACAAACGCCGGGTTGCACCCCGATGATCATAGAGCACATTGGCTCGTTCGTTACCTTTTCTGTGTCTAAAATCAATAAAAGAAATTTAATCAAAAAATATAGTGTTAAAACTATGATTGAGAATGACAGTCCAAATTCCTAATTCTGAGAGAAAAAGATCACCAGGGATTTTGTCTAAACCCTGTGCTCTATCCTTTTGAATGGAAGAGAGCGCCAGCTTTGTTTCTTCTAAACTAAAAGTAATCAGTTCTACATCCCTCATTCATTGTGCATAGCTATGTGGGAGAAATCTCTTGCCTCAGACCCAGTGCCCACAGACTTAGCATTTAACATAATAAAATGATTTACTCAAGTATGTGGTTGGATATAATAATCTTCTTCTATGATTTGGCTCCTTGTCCCTTTCGCTAATATATGCCAAAACTGTTTGCTATCTTTGATTTTTGCCGCAGTATTTAGGTCCTTTCAAAATCCCTCTTGCCAATTCATTCTAGCCTCATTTTGGACCACTTTATATTGTTTCCATTTTAAGGCCACGGCCTCCCTGCATCCATTTTTAATTGCTTCCATTAACTCCACCCTTGCTGCCTTACAGTGGTCATCATGCCATTCAACTTTATCATTATTTACTGCTAGGCTCTTCCCAGCCTTGCAAAAAAACTTCTTAATCTTCCCCATTAATCCGCTAAATATATTCAAATATGGCTGTACCTCATCCATATGGTTAGTGAGGTCAACCAGACATTGGGCTACAATGGTATAGATTTGTGCAAGGGTGTCAGCATCCCTTTCAATCCCTGGCCACTTGACCCTCCTTCTGATGTTGCTAAGAACAATTGTATTGACTGTCTTTTCCTCTAGTTGGAACTGGGAAAAGGTAAACACCAGTTCTAATGCCAGGGCATTATGGTTACTGTCCAATCTTTCAATGGCCCTCATGTCAATCATATGGCCCCAGAAAAGTACGTATAGTAAGAAGTAATCTATTCTGGTTTTACAATTAACCCTTTTAAATGTATGTCTTAATTCTTTATTTGAGGCCGAGCAACCATTACAGGCACAAAGACCGTGCTTGAGAGTAAATGAAGCTATCTGAAATGTTACTTTCGTATGTCTAGCAAACCCATTAAAACTCAAGCTAGGGATTTCGCCATTCATGGTCATCCTCCTCTGTAACATTCGACATTACATCTAGGGGTTCATAAGTGGCATTCAAATCCCCTGTAATAATTAAATGACTGGTTCCTTTTTCTCTTTCTGAAAAATGATTAATATCTAAGATAGTAGGAGACTCCTGGTTCTGCCATTGGAATCTATTGTAAATGTTGACCAAGAGAGCAGACTTTCACATTTATGCTTTTGAGACTCATCGCTAAGAGGTCATTGGATTAAGTGTCACATTTGTTTTAGAGAACAAGTCAAATATATATTAACCCAAATAGTGAGACCCCCTGAAGGGCGACCCACTGGGGAAGGGACATTCCTTGATACTAAAGTTTAAAAAGCCCACCTTATGAACCTTATCGGTGACCCACGTCTCCTGCAGGAGGCAAATATCAAAGCTAACTATAAAGTTCCCTCATTCCTCACTTTTGGGTTTAGACTTGAGGTTAGCTGTGTTCTAAGACATTAACCCCAGTTTATTTGTATTCTCTGTGGTATTAGACTGGAGGTGTGCTAGGGATTGCCTCTTCTCATCAATAGCCCCACTAAGGTTAGCAGATGGTTCTAAATCATCAGGTACACACAGGCGGAAGCCTCCCCCCGCCAGGTTAAATTTGTAACAGCGGGGTCACAATCCCTCTACACATCATGCGCTATCACTTTTTTCTGCCCCTTTTAACGGCCTCTTTGTGCGAACATGATAGACATTGTCAGATTGGGCGCCCACAAGCCCAATGATCTCTTGATTTGGCTCCTCCCCTCTTTTTGGTATGGTATACTTAAAATTAATCTTAGATCTGTTAGGGGGTGAGGTGCATGGATCCAGGTTTACAAGACCTTTTCAAAGACATCCATTAACAAATACAAGCATAATATAATCAAAATTCTCATTAAAATGAAATTTTTCAGCTAGAATATCTGATCTTAAAATACAACGACATTGCCTAATCTGCCTAATCCAATGGGTTACCTTGTTAATTAAAATCGCTCCATTTTCTTCCGCTGCAGGTGCGATTTTAGGGACGATAATCATATAAATTGTATTTCTTATTTCATCTGGGTTGACCTCAGGGCCTATACGGGTGTTCCCTTGCGTGTAGTTAATGAACTTCCTCATAGGCTGCCTTCCCTCCGGTGGCTTTACTACCGACATCCGGCCTGATGCCCCCTGAGGATATGCGCTTTATAGCGTAGCAGCCAAAACGGGAATGCAGCAGTGTCCTGGCCCCTCCTTTATGGGCCGAGCTGTCTGGGACAGTGAGTCCCCTCACTAGCACCCCAAAAGAAACTTGGCGTCCCGTGCCGCAGTATAACTTTAAGTGCTTTATAGTACAGCAGCCAAAGCTGGACTGCGGCTGTGTCCTGGCCCCTCCTCCAAGGGCCAAGCAGTCTGGGACAGTGAGTCTCCTCACCAGCACCCCAACAGCAACTTGGCATCCCCAATCAAGTAAAGATGGGGTCATCCCTTCACACTCATATTCCAATGGAAGGGCAAAGCTCGCTCCATCACATCTCCCGAGGGGGCCCGGTAACTCCTGAACATGACTTCCATGGATGAGTCCCCAAGACCCCAGGAGTAGGGAGGAACACAAATGCGGAAGGGAGTATGGACTACTGTCAATCTGGCCTGCCAGTCTCCAAGTCTGGATACTGATGAGATCAAAGCTAGCAAGGAGGGAGCCTGCCACACTTATGCCAGATTACGGGGTGAGGCCTGGAATCCCTGGCAACCTTGGCCACGCTGGAAGAGCCGTGGCTATCCCTCATTTAGATAGCCTGGAGTGCTTTAGCCACCCGTAATACCCAACAAGTTGCTATTCCGCCACCTCCGACTTTCAAGAGGGGAGATGGGGGAACTAGAGAGAACTACCTGGGCACACTCAACAGATGATAACTCCCTGAGACTATGACCACACTCCTCCCTGCATATCTGGGACCTAGAACGGTTATCCATATAAAGAACTCAAGTTTTTGGAGTTTGTTAGTTTTGTCGTTGGTTGGGGATATAGAGGGATGCAACACCACCCTACACGAGATGCATGCTCAGACCCACTCACTCACACAAGGGTGCCAGGGACACAACTCCGCTGCCCACCCCCACTGACTCTCTATGACAACTACTCCCTCGCTACCGGTGTTGAAGTATAATGTCCGGGGCCTTAATAGCCCCACAAACAGGGTTAATGTTTTAGGTAAGTTGAAAAGATCTGGCACGGACATTTACTTCCTTCAGGAGACACATCTACTTAAATGAGACCAACACCGCCTGCACTCCAGTACAACGCCTCAGCCCCCACCAAAACAGCAGCGATTGAGATCTTAGTTAGTGATGTAGGAAGCTGGCTCTGTATATACTATACCAAAGTAAGGTATAGTGTGCACAGAGTCCAGGGGATCCACAGAGGTATAGCAGAGGCTAAATTAGATAATCACTAACAGCTTTCTTTGTGGTAGAGCAGTTAGGTTTATTAGGAGGGTGTGTATAGCATTTATTGTATTCACTCAATCAAGGCTGATAGCACACACTCAGAGACAAAATCCAGTATAAAAAAGGTATACTTATGTTTTATTTCTAGAACCAAGCAGGACTTGGCACAGGTAAGTGAAATATGCTTTCAAATGCAAAACCTTTCAAGGAAACGCAGTTGTGGTTGAAATTGCAATTGTTACAGGTTTGTATTTGCTTTTAAATCAGTTTAAAATACATAGAAATTGCTTTAGAGTACTTTTAGATTACTTTTGGATTACATCGAATATGCCTCGGTATCACACCATGGAGCCTACAATAGAAGGCTAAGTAAGACACTTTTGGGTTTGAAGCACATTTACTTTGCTTTCACACAAAACACAGTTCAACACAGACGTTTTAAGGAACAAAAACTTATAACATTGGTTCCTATGGGGAAAAAAGGGTTATCGGTTTGCAGGTAAGTAAACGACCTGCAAGAAAAGCTTTCGGGGGCTAGAACCAAGGTTCCTCTAGGTTCAAGAAGGCATTTGAGTTGCACCACCAGCGGCATTAGGGCGGCCGGGTGCAGAGTGCAGAGTACCAATGATAGCCAATGGGGCACTTGGGTTGGGGGCTGCTCACGGGCAGGCCACTCTGTCTTAGGAACCCAGCTTCTAGGGTTAAGGTCAGGGCAAAGGGGATCCCAGGCTGGCACCAAGTCCACCCCAACAGCGACGCAGGGGCGGCCGGGTACAGGGTGTTTAGGAGGGGTCAGGAGCCCAATGCAATCCTATAGAGGTTGCCAGTTTTGGATCTTGGTTGCAGGCTTGGTCCAGGAAGTCTTCCAGGAGGAACCAACAGCTGGGCAGGAAAGTTGGAGGGCTCTGGGACGCAAGTGAACCTCAGGTCCCCTTCTCCAGGGCACAGGGCAGCCGGATGCAGGGGTGCCTTTTTAAGGTTGGATTTCACTTTACCGGGCCACTCGCAGTTGGGGGGTCTCCAGCGATGTCAGGGAGTCCTGAAGGGGTCAATCCACGGTGGACTCGGACTCTGGAGAACCTTGCTGGGATCGGTGGATCACTTGGACCCGGGCCGTAGGCGACGGGTGCAGTGGTGGTTCCAGGTGTCGAGTTTTTTTGTCCTCAGTGGGCTCAGAGTCTTTCTTAGGAGTTTCTGTGGAAGAGAGCTGCTGTTCGCAGGAGATCCGGTCATTGTTGAAGGCAGTCAGTTCTTTCAGGGGTTCTGGACGTCGCTGGCTGCAGGACAAGTTGACTTTTGGTGCAGGATCTCTGGAAACTGAAGACGGGCCGGTAGGGCTTGGGCCAAGTCAGTTCTTCGCTACAGTCTCATCTACTGTGCAACTTTTTCCGTCCTTTTTCTTCATAGGTTGCAGGAAGATAGGGAGGCATGGTTCAGGGTCCCCCTAAATACAAAATTTAGGGGCGCTACAGGGGTATGCAGGTCGGGACCAATAGGTCCCTTCCATAGTGTGAGTACACCCCCTATTATGCCACCCTCCAGTGGGAGGGGGGCATGAGCCTCTCTCTAATTGGCTGTGTCCCCTCATCTTCAAGATGGAGGGGACTGAGATGTGTGCTTCACCTGCTTCCCCCAGGAGGCACGACACCTCTGCCCAGGATGGACTTTGTTTCTGGACCCAAAGAGCGGAGGCCCTCTACCCAGGGGTCCAAAAACTTGTCTGGTGGTGGTAAATGGCGGGCAGCCATTCAGGAACCACACCAGGGCTGGTCGTTTTTCAGGAGGCATCTCTAAGATGCCCTCTGAGTGCATTTTACAATAAATCCCACACTGGCATCAGTGTAGGTTTAATGTGCTGAAAACTTTGCTGCCAAACTTCCCAGGTTTCAGTAAAGCCATTATGGAGCTGTGGAGTTCATAATGACCAACTCCCAGACTATATACTCTTTATGGCTTTACTGCACTTACAATGCTTAAGAATGGACTTAGACACTGTAGGGGTACAGTGCTCATGCAACTATACCCTCACCTCTGGTATAGTGCACCCTGCTAGAGGGGTGACCTACCTAGGCCACAGGCAGTGGATTGCAGGCATGGCACACAGGAATGTGTGCTATGTCGACTCTTCACTTTTCTCTGTACCAAAACACGCAGTCTGCAATGGCAGCATGTGGGTGTCACGGTGCAGGGTCTCTAAGGGTGACACAATAGGTGCTGCAGCCCTTAAAGGCCTTGCCCGATCACAGTGCCCTTGGTACCCATGGTACCTTTTACAAGTGGCTTACCTGGGGCCAGAGATGTGCCAATTGGGTGTACAAAGGTACAGTTTTGGGGAAAGAACATAGGTGTGGGAACCTGATTGGCAGGGTTCCAGGGCACATCAAGTCAAAGTGCATCAGAAACCTGGCAAAAAGTGGGGGGTTACTGCAGCAGAAACCCACTTTCCTACACAAGCCCCCCGAGCCCAAAGGCGAGGAGACTCAGCCAAACCAAGCAGAGTCTTCCTAGTCTTTCCGGCAAGGAAGAGTAGCGGAAGTGGTTTGAAAGTTGCAGGGCCTACTCTGCGTTACATCCTGCAGTCGAGGTCAGTCAACCTCGACAGTTTCAGGACCTAATTCCCAATGCTCCTTTCCAAGCTCTTTAATGTCTTCACCCCATCCTTTTAGTTTGGGCTCAGAGGTGCCTACCTCTGCAAATTCTAACTTAGCTAGGGCAAAACCCAGCTTACCCACAGAGGTTACCCACAGCTTGACTAACCCCACCATGATGAACAGGGTCAGGGGGCCAAACTTGCCATTTGGTATGGGGCTCGACCACCATGCCAAGGACAGTGCCGCCATGAAGGCTAACACCCAGCAGAGGCCACTGACAGCTGTCAGTGCCCAGAACCACACCTTTAAGCCTTCACTGGTAGGTGAAGGGGCTAACTTACAGGCTTCTTTGGGTTCTGGTCACATGTCTGTTGTTTTAGAGTGGGGGCCACTACACTTTGTAGTAAACTCCCTTCTTCCACCACATGTTCTGTCAGCTGAGGAGCCACAAACTCAGGCTGGACAGTTGCCTGACAAGTCAGGTCTTTTTGTGGGTTGGGGGGGGGGGGGGAGCTTTAACAGTGTCAACTTTGGAGTTCTCCCCTATTGGGTTAGAATCTCCCTGGCCCACTGGAACTGGAACTGTAGCTGACAGTTTTCCACCTTTCCTACATGTTCTCTTCATTTCCTTTTGGGGCTTATCTGCACTAACTGCAGGCTCAGCCCCCCAGATTCCTTGGATGAAGTCTGGCACTGAACCAGTACCTCACTTTGGCTCAGACCAACCTCTGGGTGGTCATTCCCAAGGAGACAATCAAGGGGGAGGTCTTTATTGACTACCTCCTTTCTTCAACTAAGGGACCCAGCTATTTCTAGGGGCACGACAGCCACCGGCCTAACAGGGACCTTCCCTGGGATAGCCCTTACTCTTTGTGTCTCCCCTGGGACATACTGGCTTGAGAGTACCAACCTGTCATGGACCACAGTGTGACTGGCACAGATATCTATCAGGGCAGTGGTTGGGATTCCATTCACCAGTAGGTGGTGGAAGTGTCTACTCCCCTTTGGAATCTCCAACTCACCGTTTGGGTCCACTTTCCAGTGGACTTACTCATCTGAGGGACTACCCTCATAGGCTACACTGGCAACCCCTGGAGCTATACTAGGGGCTTTGTTTTTAGGACAGCTAGGGTCCTTGGTGTGGTACCCTGTCTTTTTTTTTTGTTTAAATATTTTTATTGGCATTTACTTTTTTTCATACAACATGAACAGTGTATTGACACCATGTTTGACAACTCCAAAGCAATGCAGTTCGGGGTACAAACCATCGTATTAACAGGTAAGCCAGCGAGCAGATTACTGTAATAGCAATTGGAATAGAGTCATCACAATAACCGTGGCAATGCTAATTAGACCTTATGGTATGACACTCATTAAGCATTCTAGACATGGTGCATTACATAATCAAACTGTGGACATGAGGTACACCAAACTGAGGACAACGTAACCAAATGAGGGGCAGGGTAGTCGCCTGAGACCCGTTGTTGCGTGTGCTGGAAAGGGGCAGCCCTGTCAGAGCCTACTGGCAGCAGCTCCGTAGTGTAGGATCATATGTTTATGT
Source organism: Calotriton arnoldi (assembly GCA_963921515.1). Lineage (NCBI taxonomy): Eukaryota > Metazoa > Chordata > Amphibia > Caudata > Salamandridae > Calotriton > Calotriton arnoldi. Next base: position 1,219,649 of record CAWUFW010004294.1, read on the forward strand.
GAAAGGGGCCTGCTCTACGCACATGTACTTCCAAGCGCTAAGCGTGGGTACTAGTCTTGTTCGCTGTCTTGGGATTCCCCTGTGGCGGTGTCCATGCCCTGCAAGTTCGACACTATAGCGTCCCAGTGAGTTGCCAGAGGAAACTTACGGATGCCAAGCAGGGCCTCTCGGCGCAGCGCCACCCCCTCCGCCCTAGCCCAGTTAAGTAGGGAGTGGCGCCAGGCTATTGTGTGAGGTGCCATCGGGGATTTCCATCTTTTGTTGATCAGGCGCTTTGCCGCAATTAGCCCCAGATCAAGAAAACGGGTTGTGGCCCTGTTTTTCCTATTCCTACTGAATAGGTGTAGTATGTGAACCTCCCAATGAAAGGGTACGTCGCTGGATGTACAAGCAGCCAGCGTGGTCGTCACATATCCCCAATATTCGCTTAAAGCAGGGCAATGCCATAGCATGTGGAGTATATCTGCGTCTAATAGGCGGCATCCAGGGCAGGTAGCATCTGATCTGAGGAAGTACTTATTGATTTGGGCTGGGGCGAGATATGCCTGATGTAATATAAAAAAATTGAATTTGTTTAAACCGCTGATTGCGTGGGATATGCGTCGGACCACTCCGGGCGGCAACCCACTCCCTGTCTGTGAATGCCCTCCCCAGCCTCCTCCCAGTGTAGCTTCAGGGGAGTCAGGTCAGTCTCTGTGTGTTGACGGAGTGAGGACGCGAACCATTGAGTCAAGTGCCCCCCATTTCCCATCACATGCAGGCACTGTATCGTATGGTGTGTGGGTGGTTCCTGGGCAAGAGTGCCCCACTTAGATGCCAGCGAGGCTATAAGTGCTCGGCGTAGTAAAAACTGTCCCGCGTACATATTCTTTTCAGACATGAGCTCCTGGTATGGAATGAGTGAGCCATCGCGATAAAGGTCCCCTATGTCCTGAATGCCTTCAGTGTCCCAGTGTCGCAGTTCGGATGCCGTGGTGCATGTCACCTCGTGGTGTTCCTAGTAGTGGGATGACGGGGGCATATAGGGTGGTAGTCCTGGTGAGGAAGATGCATCTACGGAAGCACTTGTAGGCTACGGTGGGTAAAAGCGCTCCCAGAGGTCTGGGCTTCTTGCATGGATGAAAGATATGCAGTAAGGTATGATGTGGTATCAGGGGTTGCAATGAAGCCGTGCCTGCTAAATGTCGGGATGATAGCCACCGGGCAATCCATGAAGCTGAGAGGCCAGATAGTAGTGCTCGAAGTTGTTTCGCTGGCAGATACAGTTTCCCCATAGATACTCTGTGCCTTGACGTTCCCCATATAAAGTCCCTTATTGTCTTTTCCCATTTGCGAAAAAAGGGAGGGGAGATGTTAATAGGCAAGGTAGTGAAGTAGTAGAGGAGGCGGGGGAGGGTTACCATTTTTACAAGGGCAACCCTACCCGAGATCGCCAATGGGAGGGTCTTCCAGAAGCACATTTGTGACTGGATGGCTGTAGTGGCTCTGATTATGTTCCCTTCTAACAGGTTGTCCTTAGTACTGTATATGTGTACCCCTACGTATCTAAAAGGGTCAGTACACCATGTCACCGAGACTTCCCCCAGGGAGTATCCTGGATCTGGGGTCTCCTGCAGAAACGGGGAGAGAACAGATTTCGCAGCGTTGACCCTCAGTCCCGAAGCCAAGGCGAAGCGTGTTAGAGCCTGATCTAAGGAAGGCGGGATGCTATGAAGGTCACGTACATACAACAGCAAGTCGTCTGCGTATAACGAGATAACGTGTGTGCCATCCCCCAAGGTGACGCCCATGACCACATGCGCGCGGATGTGAGCCGCAAGTGGTTCAACCGCCAGCGCAAAGAGAAGAGGGGACAACGGGCATCCTTTCCGAGTCCCACGTCTCACCTGTATGGGGTCCGATATATAGGGGCCCGTCCGAACCCAGACGGTTGGGCATTTATATAGCAGCTTAACCATACTAAGGAAGTGAGGCCCCAAGCCATAACGGGCCAGGGCGGCGAAAAGGAAATTCCAGTCTAGCGAATCAAAGGCCTTCTCGAGGTCCAGTACCATGCAACCCGATCGAGGCCAATTGATGGGGGCATACTCGGCTACCCTAAAGTAGCGGCGGATGTTCAGTTCAGTATTACGGTGAGTGACAAACACATTCTGGTCGGGGTGCACCAGGTTGGGAACGAGGGGTACCAGGCATTAGCAAAGATGCTAAGATTTTATTGCCGACATTTAATATCGCTATCGGTCTATATGATCCAGGGGAGGTTGGATCTTTACCCGGTTTCAACAGAGAGGCCACATTAGCCGTACACAGTGAGAGTGGTAGGGTCATGTCATTGATTGCAGATGTGCAGACGGGGCACTAGTGTCTCCGCGTATGTCTTGAAGAATTCAGTGGGGAGCCCGTCAGGTCCTGGCGTCTTTCCAGACGCCAGTGACCGCAGCGCATCCCGGATTTCGTCCTCTGTCAATAGGGAGTCCAAGGCGAGGAATTGATCGATCGTCAGTGTGGGCAGTTCCACTGTGGAGAGAAATGACTCAATATATTGGCCATTCCCAGACGGTTGGGAGGCATATAACCTGGTGTAGTGTTCTGTCATTACTGCATGAATGTCTCTCTGTGTACATTTCCTATGCCCTAGCTCATCCACCAACAGCTGTATAGGGCGTTCTTGTCTTATTAAGTAGGCCAGTAGTTTACCCGCCTTGTCTGCTGTAGAGTGTGAGCGGGCCGAGTGCGCCAGATAATTGTGACAACGCAACCTTTCGAGTAATGCTTCCCTCTCCGCATGGGCGTCGTCCAGTTGCTTTTGCTTTTCGGGTTGGACAATGGCCTGCGTCTCTAGTCGGAGCAATTGTCCCTCGATGCGGACAGGGATGTGTCAAGTTGTTTACGGATGCTCCACGTCTGTCCTAAACAATGCCCTCTGGTCACCACTTTAAAGGCTTCCCACTCCGCCAAAACTGATTCAGCAGAGCCCGTATTGAGCTCAAAATATCCGATCACCGCAGACTCCAGTGAACTCCGGAACGCCGGGTCTTCCAGTGCTGCCATCTGTAAACGCCAAACTGGAGTCGGGGGTGTTCCCGCCTCCCATGCCAGGTGCATTATTTGTGGGTTATGGTACGAGTGTGTCTGACCTAGCTATTCTGTGGCCTGAATCAGGGGGATTAGGGCCGTCGAAGATAATATGCGGTCTAGCTGCATGTGTAAATTGTGGACTGGCGAGTAAAAGGAGTAAATCTTAGCGTAAGGGTGGCGCTCCCGCCAGATGTCAGTCTGTGACCAATGCCCCATCCAAGTACGTAGAGATTGTGCGTTTGAAGAAGCTGTGGTACGATTCAGAGGAGAGAAGTATTGATCAAGAGAGACATCTAAAACAGAGTTAAAATCACCCCCCAGCAGCCATGGGACATCTTTCCATCAAAGCAACAGCGTTGACAGGCTACAGAGGAAGGCGTTTTGGTCAGTATTGGGGGCATAGAAGGAGCCCAGCAAGATAGGTTGGCCGTTTAACCTACCCTTGAGCAGCAAATACCGTCCAGCAGGGTCCACCCACCACCTCTTCTTCCTCCCATGGAACCCCAGCCTTTACCCAGATGAGAGTCCCTTTGGCCATGGAAGAGTAGTTAGTGCTATAGATCTCACCTCACCAGCGACTGCGTAATCGGACAGCTTCAAGGCTTAACAGGTGTGTTTCCTGCAATAGAGCCATACTGACCGCTCTACGTCGTAAGAATGCATATATGGAGTACCGTCTGGCAGGAGTGTGTATGCCCCTAACATTCCAAGTAACGATGTTGAGGTTAGTCATTGAGATGGTGCAAGTCTATCAAATTCCACTCATGCAGTGGAGACCAACTAAATGAGCATATGCAGCGGCAACAGGTCTCTAGGCGTGGCGACATTTCCAAGGGGAAAAACAAAATTAAAATCCATTGGTCTTATATCTTCATAAGAGTGGACCCCCAACAGGGAGATCGACCCAAACAGTTACGCCTAGTCATGGCAGTTAATTCAACGTCGTTGTTGGACTTGGGGGGGTGAACACGGAAAAGGAGAGGAAGGTAGTTTGCGTGTTCCATCCCCCTTTTTATTCATCTGTATCAGGTGGTAAAACGCTGAGTTCATGTGTGTGTATGTTGATGCACAGGAATTACACCTGGAACAATGGGAACAGGTACAAAGACTAAAGCCCATAGTCTCCTTTATTGGTGAGTTTCAGGCGCCGTGGGGATGGTGTGTGGCTTGCTCTCAAATGATATCATCTGAGGTTTGGGGAGTGAGATCTGGCAGTCGAGGCGAACCAGCATCAGTTGACCACTCTGCCGAGGAGTCAGCATCTCTACCGGGACCTCGACGGGGACACAATGGAACTTGTCGGCGATGGCAATATCGCGGGCTGGAGGGCCGCCGCCACCTGTAGTGCGTCTTGGCGCTCCGCTCTGATCTGGACCGGGTCCAGGGCTGCAATGGGCGGTCTCGTGTCTTTGCCCCTCTTCCTGCGCCAGTCGCGGTGGGGTCTCCTGTGTAACTGGAGGTCGTCCGGAGGTCTAGGTGCCGTAGTCAGCCCCTTCTCTTCTAGCCAGTCCCAGGTTTTCGTAGGGGAATCGAAGTATCAGGTGTTGCCATTTCGGATGACACGGAGGCGGGCAGGGAAACGGAGAGAGTATCAGAGATCCAATTCCCTGAATTATTTGACTGCGCCGAAGGTGGCCCGCCTTCTTTGTACTTGTGCAGTGTAGTCTGGGAAGAAAGAAATGGTAAAATTTTGCACCCTGGGTCCGGGGTTTTCCCTAGTTCCCGCAGTATCACACCCCTGGCCTGGAAGTTCAATGGGCGAAACAGAAAAGGGCAAGGGCAGGCTCCCGGGGGAGGCCTGCGGGCAGGAACTCTGTGGGCCCGTTGCACCACAAACTGTGGTGAGAGCGATCCCGGGGGAAGCAATTCTCTCAGCCAGGATTCTGTGTAGCCCTCTGGATCCTGGCCCTCCATCCCCTCCGGTAGACCAATCACCCTCACATTATTGCGGCGCCACCTCCCTTCGGCCTCATCAACTTTCTCCTCTAAGGTGCACACCCGATCCATCAGGTGTTGCAGGGTGGTCGCGAAATTACGGGATCTGGGCTGGAGATCCGCTAGCGCCGCCTCATTCTCACGGACCTTGTCTGCCAATTTGTGCAGGTCCGCTCGTAAGAGCGTTAAGTCGGAGGTAATGGTGTCCATCCTGCCCTCCAGGGAGGTACGCGTCTGTTCCAGCGTGGTGCCTATTTTCTCCACCGCTGCTAGCACTGAGTCCAATTTGGCTGAGAGGTCAGGCTGGTTCGCTCCTGTGGATGATCCAGAGTTCTTGGGCGTCCCTCCCCTCAGTCAGACCCCGAGAGGAGGCATCTTGGGGGGCGTTGGAGCAGAAGCGGCCCATGGCTAACTGCTATGCGCTCGGCATAGGGGGCGGAATGCGAGCCCGTCTATGGATGTTGCTGCACTTCAACAAATTCCAGGATAGGCCATGTTTACTGCACCCTCCAGAGGCTTATGACCCGTGCACTGACACAGTGTCCAACCTCACAGAGGGGACCACTTCTCCTCAACGATCCTATGGAGTAGGACCAGGCTGCACCCCGCTCTGCGTCAGCGCGCCGAAAGGAGTATCCGGGGAGGGCAGACTGTTTCAGTTCACCACCCCTCTACCACAGCGAGGAGTGTCCAGCGGGACCAACCCTGCTCAGTCCCCAGTATCACCACTGTATCCTGGGAGTTAAAGACTCCTATGCGCAAAGAAGGACTGGGGGCAGGTCAGGCCTGAACCGACCCCCGCACTGCCCCCAGCTCTTGGGGACTGCCCTCCGTCGCCCCGTGCTCCCCAACCGCCTGTCTGCTGTGTCACCTCTCACCAGGGGTGGGGCCTAGGCCCGATCGACCCCCGGACCCCCGCTATCCACCTCAGTCTGGCCCCGCTGCTGCAGGCTCTCCTGTCGTGTCTTGGACCTCGGAGACGCGGGCTTCTTAAGATGGCGTCCGCTGTTCCCGGGGGCCTCCAACTGCCTTTGTCACCACCAAGGGTCCTCCTTGCTGTGCCGGGCATCCGCAGCGTTCAATGGCCCCAGGGGTTGCTCCACGTGTGCTCTTGAGAGCCGCGACCCAGACTCCGGGGTCCGCTGCTCTTACCTGGGCCAGTCTGCGACCCAGTCCCTGCAGCACTGTTCCGCTGCCCACGCGTCTGCAAGGGGGAAGGGGGGCCCCTCTCTCGGCCCAGCGGGAGCTCCTCTCCGTATCACTCGGGCCAGTGCTGGCCGCCGCTCACCTCTTCTCGTCGCGGCTGTGGGCGGATTAGTAGGGCAGTGTCGGCACACACAGCAGGACACCGCCAGGCGCCGTGTCCGTTCCGGTCTGCCTCCGGTTTCCTCAATGCTTCGCTACCGCTGGTTACATTATGGAGCGGGACTCTTTTCCACAGCCGTCGAGGAGACCTCTGCGCGCCCCTCAGACTGGCAGGGCGATTTCCCGGCCAACAATCGCCGCAGAACTCCGGCGCCACCCACGCCTCCACGGACAGGGGGGGCCCCTCCTCCTGGCCCAGCGTGGCCCCCCCAGCGTCACCGCTGGCCGAGTCGCGGCCGTTCCCCGGCCCTTCTTGCTGCAACGGTGGATAGATCAGCAGCGCGGCCCAGGCACACACCTCTGCCTCCCGCCAGGTGGCGCGCCTCCTTCCGTCCGTCAAGGGCATCTGCCACCCAGGCCCATGCGCGCTCCGGGCGCGTGGCAGGCCGCGGTCCAGAGCTTCATCTCCGCGATGCCCACAGCGACGGGGGTCCCCTCTCCAGAGCCAGCGAGGCCCCCCCCACACTCTCCAGACCAGTAGGGTGAGTTCCCAGCTGTTTCACGCAACGTTTCTCAGGATAACCGGGGAATGGGACCCGGAGCGTATCTAGAGTACGTCCGTCATCTTAGGCGCTTGGCCACGCCCCGTGTGGTATCCTGTCTTTTGACAGTTGTTACACCATACCTTGTTGGGATCCCAACTCTTACCTTGGTACCCAGTTTTAGGTTGTGAGGTGTCTTTGGGCCCACCCTCCTGGACAGGTTTTTGGGGGGCTATCTGGGACTCCTTATTTTTATCTTTAGGATGCTCACCCTCTTTCCCCTGGGGAGGTTTTGTAACCTCTTTCTTTTGGTCACCCCCAGTGGACGTTTTGGTCACCCTTGTCTTGACCCAGTGTTCTGCCTTCTTTCCCATTTCTTGGGGAGAAATTGGACCTAAGTCCACCAGATACTGATACATCTTTCATTGATGCAATTAATTAAAATGTGTTCCTTCATAAACAAATCATAAAGTCCCTCATAATCCTGCACTTTACTTCCAGTCAACCAGCTACCTAGTGTTTTTAATGAGTAGTCTACAAATTCCACCCAGGACTGGCTTTGGGATTTCCGAGCCCCCCCTGAATTTAATTCTATACTACTCAGTTGTGATCCCAAATCCCTCAATCAGCTACTGCCCCAGTAAGGGTCATGAGTCTGTCGCTGCACTTACCAGTGAACAGTTCCCAAAGGAGTGCCACTCAGGGAGTCTTCTCACCTTCCTGGCCTCACAAGCCCTCTCAAAGGCTGTGAAACATTTGGTGATATCATGCCATCCTCAAATTTAGAGACAATCCCTTTGGGGAACTTAGGATCATACTATCCTTTCTTCTCTTGTTTTTTTACATTGCTGCCACCATTGATGGTTCATATGCCCATCTCTGCTCTCTCTTTTTCTAGAGCCAGGAGCCTAGTCTCTAGCTCTAGTCCTTTGGCCATCCTTGCTAAAAGATGGCCCTCCTCAGTGAAGTTGTCTTCACTGTCTGGTATATATCTAGACCCTGTACCCCTTGGTTTGGAGGGGTAGGGCACAACGTTCCCATCCTTCCTAAGTAGTTGAGGTGGATGGTTTAAGACCTCATCATCCTCACTACTTTCCCCATCTGCCTGGAGATCTTCTCCTTCAGTGGTGGGGTGGGGTGGTCCCTTGCATGCCCTGCCAGAAACTCCTTGAGTTATGCTCTGGTAGGGTTGGACCCAGTTCTTATTTTTTAGCTTTACAGAGAAGCTTTAACTCTCTAACGTCTAGGCTGGAGTAAGGGGTGAGGTTGAGCTCCTCAGCCATCTTCTCTGGGTTGCTCATTATTTTACTAAGGGTGGGGCTCTTTTTAGAAGACCTATAATCAAGTTCTAAGTACTTCCCCCTAACTTCAGTGACTTAAGTTTCTAAAATATACTACATGGACTTAATTCAAGGCCCTAACAAGACTTTTAGAATTTTTTGAAAAATAGTCAATTCATAAAATGAATTGTACTAAAGTAAATTTTGGGATTCTTGTTGTGTTATCATGTGTTGACTAAGATAGTCCGACAAATGCAAAGTCTTAGACCCTACCGCTGGTCCACCAATGTAGGAAGCTGGCTCTGTATATACTATACCAAAGTAAGGTACAGTGTGCACAGAGAACAGGGGATCTCCAGTGGTATAGCAGAGACTAAATTAGATAATCACTAACAGCTCTCTTTGTGGTAGTGTGGTCGAGCAGTTAGGCTTATTAGGAGGGTAAGTTAAGCATTTATTGTATTCACTCAATCAAGGCTGATGGCACACACTCAGAGACAGAAACCAGACCAAGTGAAATATTCTTTCAAATGCAAAACTTTACAATGAAATGCAGTTGTGGTTGAAACTGCAATTGTTACAGGTTTGTATTTGCTTTTAAAACAGTTTAAAATACATAGAAATTACTTCAGAGTACTTTTAGATTACTTTTGGATTACATTGACTTCTCAGGGTGATATACCTAGATATCACACCGTGGATCCTACATTACAAAGGTAGATACTTTTTGGTTTGAAGCACAGTTACTTTGCTTTCATACAAAACACAGTTCAACACACGTTTTCTGGAACAAAAACTCATAACATTGGTTCCTATGGGGAAAAAGGGTTATCGGTTTGCAGGTAAGTAAACGACCTGCAAGAAAAGCTTTCGGGGGTTAGAACCAAGGATCCCCAAGGTTCAAGAAGGCACTCGAATTGCACCACCAGCAGCACTAGGGTGGCCGGGTGCAGAGTGTAGATAGAGTACCTATGATAGCCAATTTGGCTAGGGGGGGCACTTCGGTTGGGGGTTGCTCACGGGCAGGCCACTTCGTCTTGAGAGCCAAACTCCTAGGGTTAAGGTCAGGGCTAATCAAGTCCCAGGTTGGCACCAAGTCCACACCACCAGCGGCGCAGGGACGGCCGGGAGCAGCGTGCTTATGAGGGGGTCGGGAGCCCAATGCAATCCTATGGAGGGTGACGTTTTTTGATTTCGGCAGCAGGCTCGGTCCAGGAAGTCTTCCGGGAGGAAACAACAGCTGAGAAGGTAAGTTGGAGGGCTCAGGGACGTAGGTGCACCTCAGGTCATCTTCTACAGGGCATAGGGAGGCCGGATGCAGGGGTGCCTTTTGAGGTCGGATTTTACCTTACTGGGCCACTCGCGGTTGGGAGGGTCTCCGTGCAGAGGCTGTAGGCGACTTCGGGGAGTCCTGGATGGGCCAACCGATGGTAGACTCGGACTCTGGAGCGCTGGGGAACTTCGCTGGGACTGGTGGGCCACTTGGACTCGGGCCTTAGGGAATGGGTGCAGTGGTGGTTCAAGGCGTCGAGTTTCTTCATCCTCAGCAGTCTTCCTTTGGAGTTTCTTTGGAACAGAGCTGCTGTTCACAGGAGATCCAGTCTTTCTTGAAGGCAGTCAGTCCTCCCAGGGGTTCTGGAGGTGCTGGCTGCAGGACAAGTCGACATTTGGTGCAGGATCTCTGGAAACTGCAGACAGGCCGGTAGGGCTGGGGCCAAGTCAGTTCTTCGCTACAGTCTCATCGCCTGTGCAACTTTTTCCATCCTTCTTCTTCATAGGTTGCAGGAATATAGGGAGGCATGGTTCAGGGTCCCACTAAATACTACATTTAGGGGCGCTACAGGGGTATGCTGGTTGGGACCAATAGGTCCCTTCCTTGGGGTGAGTACACCCCCTATTATGCCACCCTACAGTGGGAAGGGGGCATGAGCCTCTCTCTAATTGGCTGTGTCCCCTCATCTTCTAGATGGAGGGGACTGAGATGTGTGCTTCACCTCGCCTCCCCCACCTGAGGGGTGGCGTTGGCAAAGGTGGGCTCCTAACTTGGTTTTCCCGCCGATTCTCGCGACCAAAATGAGGGTCAAAACCGGTGGGAGCCAGTTGCTGGGGGCAGCAAAAGGCAGGAACTGCTAAAAAAGGCAGCAGGCCTTTGAAGCTTCCCCTTCGTGGACCCAGCCTATCCTGGGAGAGGGGCGCTACAGGGGTATGCTGGTTGGGACCAATAGGTCCCTTCCTTGGGATGAGTACACCCCCTATTATGCCACCCTACAGTGGGAAGGGGGCATGAGCCTCTCTCTAATTGGCTGTGTCCCCTCATCTTCTAGATGGAGGGGACTGAGATGTGTGCTTCACCTCGCCTCCCCCACCTGAGGGGTGGCGTTGGCAAAGGTGGGCTCCTAACTTGGTTTTCCCGCCGATTCTCGCGACCAAAATGAGGGTCAAAACCGGTGGGAGCCAGTTGCTGGGGGCAGCAAAAGGCAGGAACTGCTAAAAAAGGCAGCAGGCCTTTGAAGCTTCCCCTTCGTGGACCCAGCCTATCCTGGGAGAGGAGGCACAACACCTCTGCCCAGAATGGGCTTTGTTTCTGGCCCCAGAGAGTGGAGGCCCTCTACCCAGGGGTCCAGAAACCTGTCTGGTGGTGGCAAATGGCGGACAGCCATTCAGGAACCACACCAGGGCTGGTCGTTTTTCAGGGGGCATCTCTAAGATGCCCTCTGAGTCCATTTTACGTTAAATCCCACACTGGCATCAGTGTGGGTTTAATGTGCTGAGAACCTTGCTACCAAATTTCCCAGGTTTCAGTAAAGCCATTATTGAGCTGTGGAGTTCATAATAACCAACTCTCAGACAATATACTCTTTATGGCTTAACTGCACTTACGATGTCTAAGAATGGACTTAGACACTGTAGTGGTACAGTGCCAATGCAACTGTACCCTCATCTGTGGTCTAGTGTACCCTGCTAGAGGGGTGACTTACCTAGGCCACAGGCAGTGGATAGCAGGAATGGCACACATGGATGTCTGTTATGTCGACTCTTCACTTTTCTCTGCACCAAAACACGCAGCCTGCAATGGCAGTGTGTGAGTGTCAAGGTGCAGGGTTCTCTAAGGGTGACACAATAGGTGCTGCAGTCCTTAGAGGCCTTCCCTGGTCACAGTGCCCTTGGTACCTATGGTACCTTTTACAAGGGGCTTACCTGTGGCCAGAGATGTGCCAATTGGGTGTACAAAGGTACATTTTTGGGGAAAGAACATAGGTGTGGGAACCTGATTGGCAGGGATCCAGGGCAAATCAAGTCAAAGTGCATCAGAAACCTGGCAAAAGGGGGGGAGGTAATGCAGCAGAAACCCACTTTCCTATAAACAACAAGGTTGTCTTGTTACAGGAAACACACTAGGCACCAGCCTCACATGTAATGGGTATATTAAGGCATAGCACTCTGGATACACTACTAATTAGTGGGGCACAGCAGTTCCCATAAACAGGCACTTCCTACTGTAAATCACCAGGACCCACACATAGAAGGGGACAAATTTACTATTGTTAACGGCACACTAGAAGAGGCTTATTGGATCATCGCATCTGTTTATGCGCCGCATGCCTTTCTTGAATATACCCTACAGAAGCTCACTAAGCAGCTTCTTCAGTTGATGGTGGAGATCACTATATTTGAAGGTGATTTGAATTCAGTAATAGACCCACCAGAGATACTAGGGGTGCCGTCAAACCAGGCAGATCGCAGGTACTGGCGGACTGGGCGAAATCGCTGGAAATGGTGGACATGTGGCTTGACACATCAGAGTGGCGAGGAGCTCACCGATTGCTCCGTAGCACATGGCTCTATTGTGTGGCTCAACTACTTCTTTATGCCCGCAGCTAATTTAGTATTCATGACTTCCGAGCACATCCTCCCACGGGCATTAATAGGTCGTGCATCTGGTAATCCGGCACAGGGTACTAGGAGACTGAGTTGGTGGGGGTGGAGCCACGGAATTTACTGCTCCATTTATTTATATGCAAGTTATATTTAATGTGTGTTCGACAGTATTAATCCGTGTGCAATTATTGTTAATCAAATGTAGTAGGTGGTTGTATTTACCTTAAAGGAGAGCCACACATATATTACCGAAGTGTGATCAACACATTTACTCATGTTGACACTTTTTTGGAAACCATGTTTTCTAAGGTTGGCCTAACTTGCAGCCAGGCCTGAATTACATGCATTTCATGTTTATAAAATGTTCTACAAGTCCCATGTTTTTTTCCTTCTGCAGGTGTCTTATCGAGATCTTCGTTAGTTAGACTTGCTGTTATTTTACTGAAACTGTTAAATAGTTAGACATTAATAGGGATTTGGCTGGGGACTCACAGATTGTTGTGGTGGGACAGATCCTCCTGAAAAATGCAGTAATGACACATTTACAAGACATCAATACATATATAAAGCTTAATGAAGATCCCATGAAAGCCTATCAAGACATCTTACAGCAAATATTATCTAAAGCTTTAAATATGGATAGGATCAATGACAATACAAAACAATATCTATACACGGAGTTTCCACGACGACCTCAAATGTACATGTTATCAAAAATCCACAAAAATGCAATAAACCCACCTTTCAGACCCATAGTATCAGCCTGTGGATCTATCTCCGAACCTATTGGAAAATATCTGGATCACTTTTTACAACCCATAGTTCAACAATGGGAAACATACATAAAAGACACCACATCATTTTTAAATATGTTGTCTACAATAGACACAAACGAACTTGAAAACTGGTGGCTATGCACCATTGATGTGACTGCTCTTTATACTTCCATTCCTCATCAAGATGGGATTGAAGCCATGAAATGGGTCCTTCTAAAACAGGGAGACATAGGAGCCAACAAAGTTTTTTTGTTAGAACTATTACACTTTGCATTATTTCATAGTTATTTTGAGTGGAATGGAAGCTTTTATGCTCAATGTAACGGAACCTCAATGGGCTTTGCCGGAGCTCCTTCATATGCTAACATCTTTATGTCAAAACTAGAGCATAAACATATTCTTTTAAACACTGATTGGAAAGAAAATTTGATCTTGTACAAAAGATACATTGACGATATTTTCATAATATGGAAAGGAGATCCCTTGATATTGGAGAACAACATACTGAAACTCAACGAAGTTCACGATCATATTAAATTCACCCATCAAATCGATAAAAACTCCATTTAATTTCTGGATGTACGGATTCAGATAGATACTTTGGGAATCAAGACCTCTGTGTATACAAAAGAAACTGATAGGAACAATTCCTTACATTTTAAGAGTTTCCACAGAGATTCCCTTAAGCGACACCTACCTTATTCCCAATTTCTAAGGTTAAAATGTATTACATCTGATGCAGAAGAAACCAAAAACATAATTAACCTATTTGCCAAAAAATACACACAACGTGGATACCCAAAAGAAATTGTGGAAACATCAATACAAAAAGCATCAAGGATTGATAGACAAATGTTGTTACAAAAGAAACAATCTAAACCTAAAGATCGAATTATTTGTGTCTTGAAACACTCGACAAAATCCAACCACATTAAGTCAATCATTTTGAAACACTGGTCCATTATCACAACAGAGCCAGATTTACAACATCTCTTTGACCAACCCCCCCCACATTTGCGTTTCAACGTTCTAAAAATCTCAAAATACTATTATCAAGCAAGCAAAAAGAAGAACCTAAAGTCTATAAAGGAAAGTGAGAGAAAGTGCATGAACTGCATACATTGTAATAACGTAATCACGGGAGATCACTTCATACACCCTACACAAGGAAACTCCATCAAGTTATTACATTCCAGCACCTGTGATACATCTAATGTAATATACGCACTTAAATGTCCTTGCGGAAAAATCTACGCAGGAAAAACAGAACGAAAAATAAAAGTGCGCATTACCAAACACAAAAGTAACATCAGAAATCAAAATATGAAATCCACCGTAGCCATGCACTGGAGAGAAGCAAAACACAACATTGCGCAACTGCGATTTACTGTTCTTGAAGCTTTAAAACCAAAAATGGACATAGATCATCACAAAGCACTAGCCAGATCAGAATTTTTTGGGATTAAAAAGTTACATGCCATGCAACCTAACGGGATGAACGATAGACTCGAATTTAATTGTTTTCTATAAACTGTTTTCTATAAACTTGAATTTGTTATTCAGATGTAATTGGCATATTCGCGATCATCAGTGATGTATATCATGCGTTTATCACATAATGTTCACCACTAACTGGTTGAACACAGAAGTATTTATCATAATCATATTGTAGGTATTTCATTCACATATATGTTTTTGGGATGCATTGAAACTTTATTAATTTAGCACAATAACCATTATTTAAAGCATGCCATTATTCTCTTAAAAACGTCGCATCACATTTTTTATAATCCGTAAGAATTCGCACTGCAAGGTTCATTTCCTATTTTCACGAGCGGTATTGAAACTTTATTAATCTAATACACTAACAATCAGTAAAAGCATGCCCCAATCCCTTTAAAAACGCAGAGTTATGTCCTTTATAATCCGGAAGAACTCGCGCTGCAAGGTTCTCTTCCTGTTTCGACAGAAGTCTTTACGAGCACCGCGTCGGTGAGTAACAAACGCAAGTTTTCCTATTAACGATGGCAGCTTGCTCTATGAAACTTCACATGACTATTTAATGCGCACTCCGTAACACCGGAATTATTCATTTATACACACAGTTTGCCGCAGCACGAATAAATGTGTAAATCTTGTGCCTTTTACTTCTTGAATCACTTTTTTATTGCACACTTCGTAACACCGGAATTATTCACTTATTCCCGCTGCTTGCCTTAGCGCAATTAAATGTGAAATTCTTGTCTTTTGACTTCCTGAATCACTTTTTTACTTCTTGAATCACTTCTTCACGTTGCTAAGAGCACGGATCGGGTGCACTACTATCTATTTAATTAGGCACTACATTTTGTCATTCGTAGCAGGATATGTTATACATTTTTTCCCATCATGAGCATGATTAAGTCAAATCAGCAATTTTTAAGTTTATATTATATATCATTTCTGTAAGGGACTGTACTGAAATAGTTTCTTGTCTTTATGTCTAGAACCTATTATTGAGACCCCTGATGAAGGGCCAACTTTGACCCGAAATGCATTGGGTTCCATAAGAATATGGATGATTAACAAAAATACTACCAAGAAACAATTGGAAAATGGCAATAAAGAATAAAATTGCAAATTGAATCATGGTTTAACGTCGATTATTGGATCTAAACTAAGAAAAAAAGCATTTGAAAAGAAAAGGAAAACAATTCTGTTTTCCATAGAAAAGTGCTTCCCGTCAGCAGATAGGGTCCCCCTATCCTGACATTCCTGTAAATTTAGTTCACACCGCGCCAGTGGGCACGGAGCAATAACAAGGAAGCACAAAGGATAAACAGAGAAATACTACTAATAAAACTAACAATTTGAGTGCACTTGAACATCATTGTATAATATACAGATCCTCCTGTACCAGGCAGACTGGACCAGTGATATATCCAATGTCACGCAAATGTGTTTCTTTGTCCAGCCTGGGAAACTAGGGATTCTATCTGCTTTCAGAGACTGACAGCAACTGACTGGACTGTTTGGTGGGAACCGATCTGGAGAGCCTTACAGAACTTTCCTTCACGTATTAGGTGTTTCGTATCATAGTTTAGCAGACCCTATCCTTACTTCGCAGAGAGATCTCTTCTGGACTCTGCAGATTTTCCCTGCCCGGGGTGTTTTATAGGAAGGCCCCGGGTGGGCAAAATCCCGGGGGGCATGTTACAATTAAGGAGGGGGGCTTATAGGGCCCTCCTCCTAGGCTTTAGAAGGGGGACTTAGGTAAATAAATGTGGGGGGCCCACCCGTTCCCCCCGCAGCCCCGGGGACCGCCAACTCCTCGGGGCACTGACCCAAAGAAATACGGGGGGCCCGCTAGACCTCCCCGCAGCCCCGGGGACCGACACCTTCCTGGGGCACTTAAGTAAACAAATGCAGTGGGCCCGCCCGGCCCCCCACGCAGCCCTGGGGCACTGACCAATAGTCCTTGCAGTCCCAGGGACTGCCACCTCCCCTGGGCAATCAGTAATAGAAATGCGGGGAGGCCCTCTAAGCCCCCTCTGAGCCCTGGGGACCGCCAACTCCCCAGGGTTAAAAGAATATATGTATGTGAGTGGTCCGTTACGGACCCTTGGCCCCGGGGACCACCACCTCCCTGGGGCAAATTAGAATAAAGGAGGGGGTCGCGCGGGCCCGCTCGTGGAGCCCTAGATGGCCCTGGGGACCGCCACTGATGGCATCACTGAAGACATCTCAAATGACTTCACTGAAGACATCACTAATGAAATCATCCACAGAACCACTCACACACCCCAATACATCTCATACACTCACTCCCACACAACCACTGACATACCCATTCACAGACCCATACACTAACACCTACTCACTGATCCATAGAGCCACTCACACATCAACTCACCCATACAGCCAGTAACACAACCACTAACTCACATATACAGCCACTCATCCACATACTCACTGACCAATACAGCCACTTACACATTCAGTCAGACATACACTTACACACCCACACATACACCCATACTGTCACTCACACATAGAATCAGTCACCCATACAGCTACTCACACACCTACTCACTCACCCAGACAGCCACTCACTCACTCACTCACCAATACAGTTACAGTTACTCACACCCACTCATACATATGGATACATTTACTAACACATGTGCTCACTCACCTATAGTCACTGAGACAAGCACATACTCTTCCATACAACCTCTCTCACACTCACTTGCCCATACACCCACTTACACACCCATTCATGCACCCATGCAACCACTCATGTATCCTGTCACTCACCCATACACTTATGTACCTGCTGAGTCACCCATTCTGCTACTCATGCACCTTCTCTATCACCATTTACAGCCACTAACACCGCATACTCACCCATACAGCCACTCATTAACCCTCTCGTTCATCATTGCAGCCACTTACATACCCACGCACTCACCCATACAGATACTCACAAAGCCACTCACTCATACACCCACTGACTCACCCACTCGCTCACCCATACAAAAACTCACACACCCACACACTCACTCACCCGTGTATACAGTCTCTCATATACCCACTCAATCTTCCATACACCACTTACAGACCCACTCACCCATACAGGCACTCCCACAGCCACTTATCTTAGTATATATATTCAAAACTCAGTAACTTTTACAGAACACTCACAATCACTGGATGTTGTCATGAGTGATGTCATTTGAGATGTCATCAGTGATGTCACTGACCATGTCATGAATGATGTAATATGTGAGGTCATAAGCAGTGTATTGCGGGGCGTAAGTTATAGTTAGCTCAGGTAATAATAACCGCTGAATTTCACTGGTTTTCCACAAGTGAAATCGGAGCATAACCTATAACGTGTCCCTGTCTTGTTTGTTTTTTTCAGTGAATTTCTAAGCTTTTTTTAAATTCTATTTCCTGACTATTACGTCCCAGTAACCACTGTTTTTTAAAGTGAATTTTTAAGGTTTTTTAAATATTATTTTCTTTTTATAACATCCCTGCAACCATTAGTTTTTAAGTGAATTTCTATGTTTTTTTAACTACTAGGTGCGTTTGCTGAGTGGTGGAGAATGGGGATGGGGCCTCCAACCAGCTCTCAGCAATCCCGTTGTGTGAGACTTACTTATGGTAACAGGAGGGCTTCTTGGCTCCCAAGGACCCTCAGCATCCAAATGGACTTTGTTCCCCAACAACTAGTGCGCCAGAAGGCACGTTTGCAGAGGGGTGGAGAAAGCATGCGGGCCTCCGAAGATCTCTCAGCCATCCCACTATGTGGGACTTACTAGAGGTAACAGGAGAGGTTCTTGGCCCCCAAGGACCCTCAGCATCCAAGGAGACTTTTATCCCCAAACCAGTAGTGCACCAGGAGGCACGTTTGCAGAGTAGTGGGGAAAGGGGACGGGGCTTCAGATGAGCTCTTCGCAATACCGCTGTGTGGGACTTACCAGAGGTAACAGGAGGGGTTGTTGGCCCACAAGGATGCTCAGCAGCCAAGGGGACTTCATCCCCCAGCCAGTAGTGTACCAGGAGGTGTGTTTGCAGAGTGGTAGAGAAAGGGGGCGGGCCTCCCGCAAGCTTCTTACTGGAGTTAACAGGGGGAGGGTTGTTGACCCTCAGCAGCCAAAGGGACTTCATCCCCAAACAAGTTGTGCACCAGGAGGCCCCTTTGCACATTGGTTGAGAAAAGGGGCGGGCCTCTGATGACTTCTCCTGGGGCCGGCCTTTTTTTAATTTCTTTTTTTATTAGGGGAGGGGTCCGTGTAGTACCACTCCCGAGGCCAATTTAGGCCCCGTGACCCCATACTCCAGCCTTTTTGCAAAAGGGGCCACTTGCCCCCCGGGCTGATATGGGCCCCCGGGGACCCCATCACTTGGGCCTGGCCTTTTTAAAAAATGTTATTTGTAATAGGAGAGGGGGCTGCATGGCCCCCCTCCTGGGCCGATTTTGGCCCCTGGGACACTATCCCCGGGGCCTGGCCTTTTTTCAATAGGGGGGCACACGGCCCACCTCCCCAGGCCAATTTCAGCGCCAGGGACCCAATCCCCCCCAACTGCACATTTCGAAATGGGAAGAGGGCTGCTTGGCCCCCCTCCCCGGGATCAGTTCCGCCCCAGGGACCCTATACCCCAGAGCCTGGCCATTTGTCCTGGGTGCCCCCAGGGCACCCAGTCTGTACTGGGACAGCGGGGTTGAGCCTGAAGACCCCCGCGCTCCCTTCAGCTCCCCACCTCCTGCGGGAGCCGGCATTGCTTTCAGATACAGGGAGCTGCTAAACACGTAGCTCCCTGTGTCTGAAAGCAATTCGTCTGTTTCCCTGCTCGCATGATAGCTGGCAGGGAAACAGACAAATGCTCCGCTTCCAGCAAACAAGAGCATTTTCACTACTCTCGCTTGCTGGAAGCGGAGTGCTTGCTGTGGCTTTGCGGGAGCAGTTAAAGCTCCCGCTAAGCCATAGCAAACAGCTATGTCCTGGGGCGGGAGTGGGCACCCTGAAATATAGCAGGAGCCAGCCCTGGGGGTGGCAGTTCCCAGGGCCATCTATGGCTCCAGGACGGGGGCCATATGGCCCCCCTCCTTTTACTCAGTAAGGCCTGCACCAGGGAGGTGGCGGGCCCAGGGGCCCAGAGCGGCACGGGAGGGGGGCTGTGCAGCTTCCCTACCACTTTTAATGTTACTTTGGCCCTGGGGAGGTGGTGGTGGTCCGCTCGCCTCACCCCCTATTACATTTAATTTAGCCCCGGGGAGGTGGTGGCTCTCAGGGCCTGGGGGGGTTGAACGCGCCCCCCCCCCAATTTATTTTTTCTATGTGGCACCGGGGAGGTGGTGGTCCCCAGGGCCTGGGTGGTGTCTGAGCACCCCCCCCCCATTTATTTATACATAAGCCCCTGGGGGTATTGGTGCACGGGGCATTTATGCGGCCCCCTCCTGTAATCCTCCCCCCGTGTCCCCGGGACCTGGCCTACCTGGGGGCCTATAAGCAAAGAACCTCAGGAGCCGCCCTTTTTTTGGGGGGGGTCGAGCCGCGGCTCCCGCTGATATTTTGTTTTTTAAAAACGCTTTTTGCCCTGGCGGGGTCCCAGGCCTAAGGGGTCAGGATATCTATACACTGCCCCCTTTTCTCTTTTTTTATGTTTTATGTGGGACTCGGCTTGCCAACACTTCCTGGTTTGAAATGTTGGCAGCCAATCAGATCCCGCACAAGATCAGGAGGGTTCGCGGAGCCTTCACGTCCCTATATATACACAAATTTGGATTTCGGTTAATATCTCTAAAAACTACTGAACAATTTACACCAAATCAGAAAAAAAAGGCACTTCCCTGGACCACTTTCTACCTTTCTGCCAAATCTGGTGTAATTCCGTTCAGCAGTTCGGGCTGTAGCTGTGTCTAGAGTTCCTATGGGAATTAACATGGGGAAAATGCGTTTTTGGAAACCCCTCTTTTTTTCTTGGTCCCCGCTTGATGGATAACCACAAAACTTTCAAGACAGCAGCTGAAGTGAGCGCCATACTAGTTTTGAAAATTTGACGAGGATTCATCAAACGATGCTAAAGTTATTGGCAAATGAAAAAAACGCTCTTCCTATGGAAACTAGGTCCCAACTATAACGACCTACTATATACTTATTGAAAAAAACAAAGATTAAAGCAACATTAAGGATAGGTGAAAATGTTAGCTAAAACATACTATTTTAAGACACTGAAATACACCAGTTATTGTTTACAGAGGACACTGTACTTGTGCTTACACCATGCACTGCTTATGACCTCCCATACTGCATCAATCATAACATGTTTAATGACATCATTGAAGACATCATCCACCCTCCTACTATTCACTTTACTCTACAAACCAGTACAGCCTTTGAAATATGTAAATAAGTATTAAATGGCACAGAATCATATAAAGCATAAATAAAATTAATATATACTTTTATAAAATAATGATATTATACCCCTGTCTCTCTAGATACCCAAGCCCCATTAAATGTCCAAGGCCAGACAACATACTGCCTTCACCCTGGGCAAAACATATCACAGACAGCACACTATCTCCAGACACCCAAACGCCATCAGGAGGTCAAACATCTACTATGTACAGTGTTTGCCCACTGCAGAGCTGTATACAGTGTGTGTAAGGAACCCACTGTTTACATACACCAAAGCCCCATTAGGTGGCCAAGACCATATTACTCACATTTGCCCTGTACACAGCTCTTTATAAAGAGCTCACTGCCTGCAGACCATCCAGGCGGTTAGGTGGGCAAACCCTTACTAGACACAGCCTTCACCATGTGTACAATTCTTCAGGGAGAGCCCACTCCCTGCAGATACTCAAAACCCCAAAGTCCCTACAATGCACAGCAGTTGCCCTATGCACAACTCATCATGGAGAGGGCAATACCTACAGAATCTCAAACCCTATAACGTGGTCAAAGCCCTACTATCTTTAAACTGTGCACAACTGCTCACTGAGAGACCACTCCTCCACACACCAAAGCCCCATTAGGTGGCAAGGCCTTTCCAAACATAACCTTTGTCCTGTGTTAAACTGTTCACGGAAAGCCCACATCATCCACATACATTAAGTTCCAATAGGAGGCAAATCATGTTGCAGACACTTACACGTAGAAGCAGTACGGAAGTTATAGAAAATCGTCTTTAGAAGTAACTCAATAAATACCTTTCAGTGTCAAAAGCGTATAGAAAACGGTCACTCATTGGATGAGGTCATCAGTGATGTCCTTTGAGATGTCTTCAGCGTACTCGAGATGACAAGATCCTTTTAGCATTGGTGTAAGAGAGGAGGACCAGCATTTCTGCAGGTCTAAGGATACATGTATGCACAAGTATTTGAAGTGGTCTCATAAATGACGCATTTGGGGAATGCGCTGGAGAATGGGTTGGAAACTCCCATCGAGTGGAATATTGGTGGATTTATCCCAGTTGACCTTAAGCTCAGATGTCTTACCATGTGTCCGAAGGACTTGCATTAACCTTGGTATAGAATGTGCGGGGCGTTGAATGTATAGGAGCATGAGTATTTGATTTTTTTAAAACATTTGTAAAAAAAATATGTTCCAGGAATCTTACAAAATTGGTGGTAATTATTCAAAATGTTCTGGGGAAGACTTAATTGTAAAGAATCATGGCACATATTCATATTCATAAACAAAAACATATTGAATTAAACAATATAAATAAATCTCTGAGTGATATTTCAGTAGAGACAAAGCAGAGCACGAAAAAGGGTACGTTTACCTTTTCAACCGCAACTGAATTATTGCTGATGTTTCTGCTGCTTGAAAACGTGCGCTCTGCACCATGAACGGCAGATGGAACAGTTTTCCCTCTTCGAGTATGGGAATCCTGTAAAGATAACATACGACATCACAACTGAGGTTTCCGTTTGCAACCTCGTCATTTACAATAATGCTACAGATTTCCGTTTTGTATTAAATTTAAGCTTTAACCAGCATGGGTGGGACATAAATACATCTCGGATTTCAAAAAGTGAGCGAGCCTAGTATATGAGCCTGACCCACTGCACATACGTGGGTTCTCTCTTTAAGAATGTTTTTAAAAAATGTGCTGAATGGGGAATTAAACACAGTGCAATTTTCAAATACATTTGCTAAAAAGCTGCAGGTTTTAACCGGCAGGCAGTTCTTAGGGGCACTCATGAAATATCCCATTGATTTCATGGTGTGACAAGCAAGCCTGACCCTCCTTACGGATGTACGCTGAGTAAACCACACAAACAGACAACAGATACAATAGGCAGTCAAATATAGGGGGAACCAGGGCTCCTTTGCCAGGCATACACTTTTAAGGCCTCGAGTACTGCTGGAAAATGTTTTTGCAGAACAAGCATTTGCAAAGTGTGTAGCTTTGGGCTATTTTATGTGACTGCACTGTCTATTGTAATGGTTCTAGGCCGAGTTGAAACCCCTCCCTGGTCAAGAGAGCACCATTGTCTCAAACCAGATACATGCAGTGCTAAATAAAGTTAAGCAGATGGGCTAAACATATTTGATATGTTTTAAATAGCAAACAACTTTTACGGGTTCAGGGGGCTATCCTCTGAGAAAAATTGTAAAATTATTTGCAGACGGTGTGTGTTTTCCAGATCCAATTTGTCAGTAAATTCAAAAGTCATAGGTTTTGTCTGGTTATATTTGAAGGGACACTGCAATTGAGAGTTCAGCTAAGTGTCATTTTTAGGATAAAAAAAGTCCTGCTTGTCCTTCCTAGCACCAGTTATGCTGGACATCGTCCCGTGGAGCTGTGAGGGGTGTTTCGGTAGTCTCTTAGTATGTGACAGAGTGCCTGTCCTATGGAGATCTGCGCTAGTTTTGCTCTTTGGACTGCTTTCTTTATGTTCCCCATGAACCTTTCCACCATGCCGTTTGCTTGTGACCACAGGGGCGTTATCTTCCGGTGGTGAATGCCTAGGTAGTCCATGAACTTGCGAAACTCCTCTCCTGAGAAAGGAGGACCATTGTCTGTCTTTACTGTTTGTGGGGAGCCCCAGGCTGCAAATATGTCAAGTATCGGCAACGTTGCGGTCGCTGATGTTGACGAGACGTGTCTGGAGTACTCATCAATGACCACTAGCAAGTAGTTGCCCGTGTCCAATGGCCCATAGAAGTCAGCTGCCAATGTTGTCCACACTGCCCCTGGAAGCTCTGACATCTGTAGCTGTTCTTGCTTTGCTGGTTGTCCTGTTATTTGGCATAGGTGACAATTTAAGATAGTGTTCTCCACCAGTCGATCCAGGCCTGGGAACCATACTTTTTCCCGTAGCATTTGTTTTGTTGCTACCATGCCTCTGTGGGACTCATGTGCCAGGTTTACAGTCTGCCGCCGAAATCATTTGGCATTACTATCCTTGTTCCTCGTAGTATGACTCCTTTTTCTGTTTCCGACAGTTCCTCGTGTATGTTTTTGAATGCCAGCATTTCTTCCCTGTTGACTCCGTCTCCCATGGTGCTGTTGGTGTTTATGTGTCTCCATCTTTGCTGTCTGTTGTCATTTTGACTGCTTGCATTGTGGCATCCCTCGCTGTCTCTTGTTCCAGCTCTGCAATTGTTATTGGTGCAAGAGTGTTCTGCCTTAACCCTTTAAGTGCGCCCGTCGGCCAACGGCCGTCGCGAGCACTACCTCGGTAGTGCTGCGCACGTCCGTTGGCCGACGCGGCCCCGCCCACATAATGGAACGCCCTGCACTGCGGCGAAATTATCGCCGCGGTAAATGGGTTAACACAAAATTGAGGTATTCTTCTGCCATTGATGTGTTCTCTGGTGCCTGCGGTAGGGGATGTCGTGACATGTAGTCAGCTGGGTTGTGTTCCTTTCCCGGCTTGTGCACGATCTTGAAATCATAATCCATCAGTCTTATTCCCCATCTTTCAATGCGCGGCGGTATCTTTGCGTTCAGGTTTCCATATATTGTCACTAGGGCCTGATGGTCTGTTACAATGGTGAATGGTTTTCCGTAAATGAACATGTGGTAGTGTTCACACGCCCATACCACTGCTAGACTTTCCTTCTCTGGCTGGGAGTATGCCCTTTTAATGTCAGACAAACTCTTGCTCGCATATGCAACAATTTGCCTGGGCCTTCCAGGTATGTGTTGTGCTAGGATTGCTCCTAAGCCTACCGGGCTGGCGTCCACAGTCAGCTCAGTGCATAGTGATGGGTCGAAATAAGCGAGATGATCTTCAGCCATTACTGCGTGTCTGATGGCCTCAAATGCCCTACTACATTCCTGTGTCCAGAGAAATTTCTGACCCTGCTTTGTTAGGTCCCAAAGCTGTGTGCTCCTTGTGGCAAAGTCTTTTATGTAGCGAGCACAGTAGCTTGCTAAGCCAAGGAACGACCTCACTTCCGCTACTTCTGTTGGATGTCTTGCTTTTTCCAGTGTCTCCACTTTGCTGGGGTCCGGCCTCATTCCTTTTTTTTAAAAGATGTGTCCAAAGAATACTAGTTCTCTTCTCCCCAGTTCGCACTTGTCTTCATTTAGAGTTATGCCTGCTTGTTCCAACTGGTTGCAGACCTCACGTAGGGCCTTGTCGTGCTCCTCATCTGAACGGCCGAACACCAGGATGTCATCACTGTAATTCAAACTGTTCTTCACCGGCCTTATTACTTGCCTTATGATCTCTTTAAATATCTTTTGCTGCTGACGATATTTCAAAGCTGAGTATCTTGTAGCGAAAAAGACCCATGTGAGTGGAGAAGGTAGTGATGTACCGTGATTGCGGATCAAGCTCCAGTTGATGGTATCCTTTGCACAGATCTAGCTTTGAAAATCTGCATGCGCCAGTGAGACAGCTGATCATGTCATTGAGGTGAGGCCCAGGGTGTCTTTCCCTCTCGATTGCCGTGTTTGGTACTCTCATGTCAAAGCATATGCGAATCTTTGAGCTGTTCTTCTTTGGTACTGCTACTATTGGAGATACCCAGGGGGTCGGTCCTTCAGCTGGCTCTATGATATCCTGTGCCAGCAGGCTTTGTATTTCTTCTTCCACCTGTGGTTGCAGATGTATGGGCACTCTTTGGTGATGCTGAGACACAGGTTTGATCGCTTCATTGATATGCAGTGTTATTTGTTTTTCCTTTAGTTTGCCCAGCCCTTGTAGTATGGCTGGATGTTCCCTCAGAATGTGCTGACTTTCTGATGTTGTAGGTCATTGCTAGGAGACCCATCACCTGTGCGGTGATGTTGCTTAGCAGACAGGGTGCTGGAATGTCTCCTTGTAGTACATGTATTTGCTCTTTGACAGACCTTTCTTTGC
The DNA here is from genome assembly GCA_963921515.1 of Calotriton arnoldi. Classification (NCBI taxonomy): domain Eukaryota; kingdom Metazoa; phylum Chordata; class Amphibia; order Caudata; family Salamandridae; genus Calotriton; species Calotriton arnoldi. The sequence continues at coordinate 1,245,264 of CAWUFW010004294.1, forward strand.
AAGTTAGTGTCTCTCTGAACTTCCCCATGTTTACCACTGGTTTTCTCGAGCCCCAGGTGAATACATCAACAGTGGACGGTGATCGTGGCGGTTTCACCCTCATCTTCTCATATTCTGACATGCACATGATGTTGCATGTAGCTCCATTGTCTAATACGAAGCTTGTGCTGTGGCTTCCTACCTCAATGTTCACTGTCGCTGTTTTCTTTATCTGGTGTTTTACTACGAGATGAATGTGTTCTGGCGTGCGGTCTTCCGTTGGAGCATCTGACATCAGATACAGTCGTTCCGCAGCCTCTGGCGTGTTTGCTCCATCCGATTCAGCTGAGGGACTGCGATTCTGTGTTTCTATGTGCCTTGTGTATCTGCTTGTCACTGTCCGTGGTCTTGCTGGTCTCCCCAGCTCACTTTTGAATTGTCCACTCATGCAGGCGCTTGCGAAATGGTTTTCTCTGTTGCATTTCCTGCATTTTTGGCACATTGCCGGGCATGCGGAAACTCAAGTCCGCATCGATAGCACGTTCTTTCTTGCTTTTTTCTCAGTGGCGGTGTATTGTCTCTTTTCTTTCCAGTTACACGGTTCGCTTGTTCCACTCTTCTTGCCTTTCCCAGTTCCATCTGTCTTGCATGTGTTGTTGCTCTGGCTTCCGCTTGGGCCATGGTCAGTATTTTCTCTAGCGAGGACGGTTCCTTCAGAATTCGTGCGTGGAACTCCACTGACTGACAGCCTTCAATGATGCGCAGTTGTATCGCTTGTTCGTTGTCAAACTTGCTGAATTCGCAATATGTTACTAGTTTCGGCAGTCTGGTTGCGAAATCGTCGAGGGACTCCTCTGCTAGTTGACACGTGGTGTTGACCGTGTACCTCTCAAAATCTACATTTCTTTGCGGGTCAAAATTGTCTGTGAGACACTTTATCAGTCCCTTGTATGTTGTGGTTTGATCTGAGGGAAATGTTATTAACAGGTCCTCAACCTCATCACCAACGAAGTTTAGGAACAAGTCTATGTTCTGGTCATCTGTGTATGCCTTGCATGTGGCACGCATGTATCGTTCGAATTGTCTTATCCACCTTTCCCACCGAATGCCTGTCTGTGGTTCTGACAAACTGAACGGTAGTGGTCTGCGGAAGATTGCATTTGCGCTATTCTTGTCGCTTGCGTCTTCTGTCATTTTGTTGTGGTGCCTTTCTTTTCTTCTGTGTACAGCTTCTTCCTTTGCTCTCTTTTCTTTCTTTATATCACCTTTATTTTTGTTGTAATTTCCTTTGTTTTCACCCTTTTTCCTTTTCTTATACTTTTTTTTTAGTCTTTTCCTGACCTTAAAATGGCCGCCTGGCCCTCTTCAGCTTCCTATTGGCTCTCCCGTCTGACCTTAAGATGGCCGCCGGGATTTCTGTGGGGCGAGATTTGCTATTTCTTCAATGGCCTGACCTTAAAATGGCCGCCGGGCCTTCTTCAGCCTCCTATTGGCTCTCCCGCCTGACTTTAAGATGGCCGCCAAGCTCTCGCGAGATTTCAGCTTGAAATCTACATGCGGGAGGCTCGGGGCTGTCTTTCCAGTGCACACCTTCTTCACTTGATGCGGCCGGGGTGGGCTCCCGATGTCGCTGCAGTCCCCTGTACGCGGACCAGGGTAGGCTCCTGGCTCCGCTCTCCTTGCGATCGGGGTGGGCTCCCGATGTCGCGTTTTCCTTTTGGGGGCCAACGGACCAGGGTAGGCTCCTGGTTTCGTTTTCTCGTGACCGTGGTGGACTCCCGACGTCGGGTTTCCTCTTCTTGAGTCGGCGGACCAGGGTGGGCTCCCGGCTACGTTTGGATGTTGTAGGGGCACGCGCTTCTGGTAGCGACTTCGTATCCCACCTTCGTCGCCAGTTGTCGTGTCGTCACCAAGGAAGCACGCAGAGACAGGTAAGTCGGTAATTATATTTTATTGCTCTTCTTCGTTGCTGTGCCCACACACACGTCTGTCCCCGTGCCCTCGTTCCCTAGAACGCCCTCCCCACTCCCTGACCGGAAGTGGTGTCCGGTTTCAGTCCCCTCCTTACATTCGGGTGTAGGGTCCTAGTGCCCTCTGCCCCAGGTCACTACACAGTGTGTTATATACACTTTTGTGCTCTCACTGCACTTGTAAATTCCTGCTAGCCTGCCCTCAGTGTCCCAGCCCTCTGAGCTTCCAGGCACCTGCAGTCACTCTCTAGTGAATGCAGGTGAGCTTACATTTTTTTAACTACTTGTTACCATAGGCATACAGTTTTGTAGCAATGTTATTTTGCCTCCTGCCCCACAAAACCTGTAATTTACGGGTCAGGGGGTTCAGATTCTAGTGAAATAGCTTAGTAGGTACATGCAACTGTTGTAGAGATCCTTGTGTAACCTATACTTCACAAGTTCTGATCCCAAGAAATAGTTCAGTGGGCTATGCACTATGATCGGCCTACGTTTGAGTAGGCCTGAGTGGAATTATTAATTCGGGCAGTGCAGTGGAATCGGAGGAATTTGGTAATTCTGTGTTACTCTTTTAACGCGCAATTACTTATATATTCTGACGCTCCGTCGGCAAAATAAATCTGCAGTAAATTATTTCTAAAGAGGGCTGGAAGAGGTAGAAGTCCCTCTATGTTTAAAAATCACTGCAGATTAAAGTGTAATCTGCAGTGGTTTTTAAGCGCAGAGAGACCGCTCCTTCTTTCAGCCCAGTTTAAAAATCACTTGACAGCACAATAGTGCATACTCCCCAGGGCCCTAACATACTCGGGAGTGATTACTGCAAAGTAAGTAAGGGCGCAGAGGGGTAAGCATTGCAGAGAGATATGCGGTGGTTTCAAAAGCACTCTGCAGCGAAGCCCGTACATACTCTGCAGTAGTTAGTAGTTACTGCAGAATATGTAAGGACGCCTAGTGTTTTTTTTGGCTGCGCTATTATCTTTGTGCAAAATGCATCCTCGTATCCATTTTTGGAAGCGAGGGTGCATTTTGCACCAAGAGAATAGTGCCATTTGCCTACTCCGCCTCGTCGAAGAATTCCGTGGAATCTTGTGGAATTTAAATGCAATTCCACGGAATTCCACGAAATCAAATCCAGCCAATTCCACCCACCCTTACGTTTGAGTCCTTGCAGGGCTTCATTCTTCAAATGTTGATGAAAAAATTACAATTGAGATGGGCAGTACTGTTCCTAAATGCGAAAAACACAGCATCCTGAATTAAAACCATGCAAATGTCTGGCATACCATAAAAATCAAGTTTTTGCATAACACAGTTCACTTTTATTAAACACAGTGTCATCAATCTTCTTCCTGAGCAAATATAGTTCTTAATTTGTGCTGGTGATTGTAGATGGTAAGCACAAACTCTAATGTTGATTCCCAGTGCTTATTTTAACATAATCTAACTTTGACCTAGAGCAGGAGAGTGAAAGGCAGAAAAGGATGGCAGAAGAAAAATATAGAAAAAAAGTGAGAAATCAATCATCAGTCTTATAGAGCACACAGCTACTCAATGAATGTTACGGCGCTAGCTAGGCTTGTAGACTATCAGTGCTGAAACAAGTTACATAAATGTACTTTCAAATAACCAGGTCCTCAGATGTCGTTTGAAGGTGAGTTTGTCCTTTATCGTCCAAAGATGCAAAGGGAGTGAGTTCCAGGCAGTGGCGGCAAGGAAAGAAAAGGAGGAGCCACCCCATTTTTTCCTCATCATCCTTGGACCACCGGCAGCAAAGCATCAGAGGAGTGCAAAGATCGGGCTGGATGACACAGCATAATCCTTTTCGTCAGGTACCGTGGCCCTGAATGGCGAAAGGCTCTGTGAGTTAGCATGAGCCCTTTAAACCACACTCTCTCTTTGATGGGAAGCCATTGCAATTCTTTGAATGATGCTGAATATGACTTCCTTTAGGCACTTTAGCATAGTCCAGCCAAGAAGCAACAAGGGCGTGAACTATCATTTTCTGATACTGCCCGGGTAGAAGATACAAAACCAAAGATTTTAGGAGCCTATAGCACATGCCTACAACAGCACTGCCCCCTGCGTTGAAAGAAGTTCTGTTGTCAAACTTTACCCCCAGATTCCGCACTACAGACGTACGGGTCCGCGGAGGTGGGACATGGCTGGGTCAATAGTGGCCATCCCATGCAGGGGAACGTGTACCAAATAACAGAATCTGTTTTACTAGTGTTGCACTGCAGATTGCTCAAATGCATTCACTGGAACACAGCTGGGAGGCATGTTTTGAAGTTATTTATGAATTGGGAACATTCCTGTCTAACATGAAGACAATCTGTGTCATAAGCATAAGACACTACTTGTACGCCGTGTCATATTCACGTTAAACAGTGTTGGGCTCAAAGCCGAGCCTTGGGGAATGCCGAACTCTAGAGGCTGAGGTTCAGAGGCGTAGGGCGCCATCCAGACCGCTTGGCTACAGTCCAATAGAAATGAATGAAGCCAGTTCAAAGCAGGCCCTCTGACATAATATTTCCCAATCATTGCAGTAGAGTGGAATGGGACTCTTATCAAAAGCTGCTGATAGATCCAGCAGCAGCAATCCACCTGCTTCCCCTGGTCCACAGCCAGTTTAATGGTGTCGTAGACCTCTACAAGAGTGGATTCCGTTCTGAAACCTGGTCTAAAACCAGATTGGGAAGGGTGTAATAACTGGTGTTGTTCAAGGTATTCGGATAGTTGCCGATTAACCCACTTCTCCAAAAACTCAGAGAAAGCCAGCAACAGCAAAATTGGTTGGAAGTTAGCCAACACCGACCTGTTAGCTGATGGTTTCTTTAGCAAGGGGGTTAGTTTAGTCTGTTTCCTACAGCTAGGCACTGTTCTAAGTTTAGGAGAGGATTAAGGATGGGGTTACAGTTAGCTGCAAGGAAGTGTGGTGGGCATGGCTCATCAGGCGATCCGGATTTGCAGGCTTTTAATGCATGTTCCGATTCATGCAGTGAAATGGGCCTAAACTCATGGAGGGAGCAAGTCGAAAACTGTGGCGGTTGAAGGCTGCTCTGCTGTCCCAACCGTCTCTGGAGGGCCCTCGGTTCCTGTAAATGCCTCCATAATACCCCTGGTTTTATTATCAACGTTGTCTGATAACTGTGAGCACAGCTTTGGAGAGGCCTCTAATGGTAATTAAAGAGCATCAGGATGAGTGAATTTAACATTTTTTAAAACATCTCGACCTGCAACCAGAGTCCGCCACATTTCTAGCAAAGAGGTCAACTTGGGTCCTTTTAATTGCTTGGCAATAATCTTTCAGTGCACTTTTATAGCGTTCTTTGTCTGCCGGCATGTAGTCTTTCTTCCAGCTTCTTTCCAGTTTTTTTACAATGCTTATGCAGATTTCTGAGTTCATCAATGGACCATAGGGTAGATGAACGCCTGCTATTAGCTGTGCCAAATTTCTCCTTAATCGGCGCCACAGTATGTGTCTGAGAATCCACCTCAATATCCCCGCACACTCTCGGGTACTAGAGCCAAGAGTGGCTGTTATAGTTTCAGTTGATGTTTTACACCAATTTCTATGGGGATGAGGAGGAATAATTATTCTGCCTATCGATCTCTCTTCCACCTTCAATGTAAAATAAATTGTGGGATCGTCTGACCAATCATTCATAAGAATGTCTTAGACCTTGGTCTGACAGTTATTCAAAATAAGGTCAAGAATGTGACCTGCAGAATGGGTGGGTTGATTTACTAACTGTTTCATACTCCAAGAGGACATATTTTCAAGGAGTAATCGACTATGTGTATCTGAAATATTATCCAGATGAAAATTCAAATCTCCCAACAGGGTAAAGCTGGAGTATTTCAAAAGGTACTTGGACAAGCATTCATCCACGGATGCCAAGAATCCTCCAGCATAACCGGGTGGTCGATAAAGTAAAATCCTGGCTAAGGTTTTTTTTAGTAGACTGTGAGAAACAAAAACGAGCGATTCCTTGCCCTGAAGCTCTGTAACCTCAAATGAGGAGCATCTGAGGGACTGTTTGAAAACAATTGCTTCACCTTTCCCTCTCCTGCCCACACTGTCGCAATGCAGCATACCATAGCATTGAGGAATCGCCAATGTGATATCCAAGGCCGAACATTCTGATAACTAGGTTTGAGTAAGAAACAACACATCTAATTTTTCATCATTGAGTAGTTCTAGAATGTGAAGTGCATTTTGTACTGATTAGACAGCCCGTATCTCTAAATCTCTCACAGACACTTTTATGGAGGCGTTAGGGCAGGGAATAGTATTCTTAGTCCTGCTACCAATTGGCAAGGAACTAGTGCAACTAGCACACACAGAAGATAGGCCGACCTCAAGACTGAAGCCCAAACCTTCACAATGAGCACCGGAGCGTAGCAAAAGAAGCTCCACCGAAGAATAGACCAGACGCTGACTTAGATGCAAATTAAAACGGGCAGCATGGCTGGGAAAGAAGGGGGTAAGAGGGGATGCAAAAGAACATTCAAGAGTCAGATTTAGAGATAGGAAGCGTAGGGTGCTGAAGAAAAGATGCATGAGGTGGAATCAAGACAAGGCATTATTAGTCTTCAGCACTCCCAGCATTTGGCAGCATCAGTGGTGGGCTCCTAAGAAAATTTATGGTTGGGTCCCTGCACTTATGTTTTTTCTTCAAATGAATCAATGACTGAATACAAGACTCCTCTTAACATTTTACATAGACAAGGACGTGCATAGGTATATAAGGTCATGGCTTTGTCAGCAGCCACCTATGGAGCAGAGATATGGGGATATGACAATGTAACCATCCTAACGAGGGCAGAAAACAAATTTGTTAGGGCCCTATTTAATTTACCAATAAGTACTCCCCTCTTGCCATTGAGATTTGATCTTGCTCTCAACAGCATTCACTTGCTGATTGTGTTAAAACCATTGATGTACTGGGTGAGGCTATGGTCATCTGTGGAGTTGGGATCCTACAGGGAATTCCTAGAGGAATTAATTGCATGTGATAAAGAGGCCCGTACACCATGGCTGGGACATATTAAGCATCTATGTGGGATGGTGAAATGGGTGAATTATGGGACTCTCCTACCACCATAACTAAAGGAATTACCCAGACACTGAAAAGTAATTACTGAGAGTATGTGTTGGGACAGATTTGGAATGAACAAAAAGAAAGTATTTTGGCAGGACAGTTTTTGCTTCATAAATGTACACCCAGTTTCAAACCTCATATGGACAGATTTCAGCCACTTCAGGCGAAACGCTTGCATGTGCACTTTAGATCTGGTGCCCTACAGTTAAGATCTTTGACATCCAAGTGGGATGATAAAACTGGGTGCCCTACAATTTCTTGCCCTCAGTGTCCACAACAGATAGAAACTGAAACACACTTCCTTTTTTTCTAGCCCGAGTACACCCTACTATGGAAAAAATGGATTGCTGCATTATATAAAATCTTGGGTGTGAGACAGTATTTAGAAGTGCTAATGTTTTTAAAAGAGTGACACGAAAGAGCAAATTGTGTTCGCCATTTCCAGATACTTGCACTGGGCAAGGAATTTAAGAGCAAAGGTGCTATCTACAACTAATCTCTAATTGTATATAAATAGTACAAAGCAACTGTATTGTAATTGCCAAGCCAATGCAATTCGGGAGGGCTAGGAAATAGTTTTTCAAAAGCGTAAATAACTTGGTGTACCCCTGTATGGAACAAAAGTATTTGATTGCGTATCGCTGTAATTTGCTCTTATGTTTTCAAATGTGATCTAAATAGTTTCTTCTTCTAAATTTGACTTGGTATACCATACCATATCAAGTAATGCTGCATCATTGTACAGATCTGTTTTTAAAAAAAAATAGGAATATTTTATGGCAAATTTTAATTAGATGTTATATATTCTAACCAATGTTTATATTTTTTGGATGTTATACTTTTATGGCTTTTCGACGAAATAAAGTAAACATTGATTGATTGATTGATTGAGAAAGCTGCAGAATGGAAAGGGAAGGGTGTGGGGGAGGCTGGGTTATCTCTTAGAGAAGGTGTGACTCAGTGTTTCACCTGATGGCATGCAGAGTGCAGGGTGGCTGTTGTGAATGGCCTGCTATAATCAGGCTACAATTAACAAGTGGGCTTGGGGGTCTCTTTTTTTGTTTGATCTGCTCTTACAACCAGGAGCAAAGCTGCTCTGTAAAATGCTTGTAGCGTCTGTGCCAGAATCTGTTTTTTGGGTAATGAGGCAAACCAGGTATAATGTAATTAAGATACACACAGGCAGAAAATAAAATGCACTGTAGGCCACATCATAGCGCATGGCCCATTTGTTGGACAAGCCAGCTTTACACAAAGTTCTGGGGAATAATTGTTTACTACTGGCAAACTGTTTGAGCAAGAAAATAAGCTTAGGGGCCCCTACAACTGGGAAACAGTTTAAGAGCAGAGTTATGGCTGAATGCAATAGAACATTTGACACATAATCACTTCATAAATAAACATATTGTTGCATTACGCCTGGTATGTTTTGTTAGTGGCTCCACCAGCGTCCCCAAACTTTACGGTATCCACAAGCTTTATATACTGATTCTTTTATAATGGCAATATGACCCACCCCTTTGAATAATTCTGCCATGGGTGGAGCTCGAGTCAACCGCCAGTGATGTGCAGTTTTGCGTTTTGCAAAGATTAGGCCAATGGCTACTGACAGGCATGCTCCCTGTGATCTGTCCCAGCCCTCCATTATGCCCTATAGCGCCATTTTAGGGTTTCCAGTGAGTCGATTTCAGGAAACCAAATGAAGAGTGTCATGTATGCAGGGCACAATCCTGTACGAGCGGGCATTCCCACACAGTAGGAATGTAGGATCTTATGATATTATTAGGGCATAGGTAGTTCAGACTCTCACTTCTACCCATCTTCCAGATTTTCTCAGGAGTGTGATATATTCTGTGAAAATACTTGAATCAGGTGATTTCTAGCTGATATTGTGAACTCTCTGGCTGCCATTTTGGCTTCAATCCATTCCATGTCTTCTATTGCCCCCAGATCCTTTCCCTATCTAATTGTAAGCGTCATCAGAGGACCAAGTGTATTCACAACTAGCGATCTGTGAAGTCTCACTATTCTGTATCGGGTCCAGTTAGGTTACTTTAATTTAAACCATATCTCAGTCCTGGGTAGTTATGACACAGTGCAGTCAGGCTTAACTCAAAGGAAACACATGTAAAGCTTTTGTCAAGTGTCAAAGAAGTTAATAAGTCAAAAACACAACACAATAAAAATCCCAATCCAATTTTTAAAAATAGTATAAATGTAATAAGGAAATAGACACTAAAATGGCAAAATCAGATACAGGGGAACAGGAAATATGAATATTAGGAGTTTAAGAGATTTGTAGTGCTACAAAGTGCCAACCACAGGTATCTGGTCATGCTAGACCGGGTCAAAGTCAAGTTAAGGCCGACCAATAAGGAGCGCGGGTTGGCTATTGGGCCAGAATTTGTCCTATTAAAAGTTTACTTCTGACTTAGTGTATTTTCTTGAGAAGTTTCCTCATAGGTGAGGCAGGCTGCCGGCTGGATCTGACGGAGGAGTTGACAACAACGGGGTGCTGCTCCGTGTTGGTCCCAGTGAAATCCCCCATGTTGGGACTTAGAAAATTTTCTGGAAATCAAGCTGCTTTCAGTGGGGCATACCAGCAGGATGAATCTGATCAGCAATGCCACAACAGCAGTTTCGGTTTGGTGGCGGTCCTGTGGTAGCCTCTGGTTTTTTAGGTGAAAGTTCAGAAAAACTTGTCCTCTTTTGCAATCTTGAGGGGGAGAGAGTACACTCTAACGTCCTGGATTCAAGTGGTAACAGGTTTCTCTACACACTTAAAACAGCAGGCTCAATCCTTCTTCAGAGTTCTTGTCCTTTGGTTAAGCAGGTATAGTCCTTCTATTTTCCATAAGTCCAGCAGTGTTCTAAGGAAGGTGGCCGATGGGTGCCACCTTTATGCCTGGCACTAGCTTGTGGGTCGGGGAGACTCCCTGGCCAATAGGAGTAAAATTCCCACGGGCAACCTTCCCCAATCTTACTTCACTTCCTGGGGGGCTTGGCACTAAACAATGCCAAAGTGCATCCCTCTGCCCAAAACCAAGATGTCAGAATTTTCCTTCCCTGGGTCAAAGCTATGGGCACACCACTGAAGTGTGTCCAGGGAAATGAGGAACCCCCCTCCCCTTCAAAACCAGTTCTGGGAAAGGGTCTCCCCACTAGCACTGGTGCCACTCTGGCTACTTGACAATGGCAGATGCATGGCTAGGTGTGAATTACATCTGCATGTGACAGGGGCTGCCCCTTTGAAGCTTGTACAGTTGGTGGCCTCATCTCCCAGGCCATCCTGCCAAGAGGTCACACAAGGCCCCTTTGTTCCACTTCACACCTCCGAGCAGGCTGCCAGGTGACAGCTGTGGACTATCTCTAAAAAGTCTACTAGAGGCCTTGGGCAGAGAAATGGCAACATTCTGAAAGTGGCATTTTCAAAATAGCAATTTCAAATCCAACTTTACCACTAGTTTGGATTTTACATTTCTATTAATGTGAGTCCTTGAACAATGGTTTGAGCTAGTCCCAAACTGAAGTGATACTTTATTAGGTGCTATAATGTAACCCAGTGCTTTTCTATAGGAGAGCAAGCATTGCCAACATGAAAAACGACTTTGGACATTTTTCACTGGCAGGACATGTAAAACTTAAAGACACTTTTTAAATACCATGCACCTTGCACTAAGGGCATGTAGGGCCTACATTATGGGTGCCTTATAAGTAGTAAAAAGGTAGGTTTAGGAAAGCAAAAGGTTTATTTTGCCAGGTCAAATTTGCAGTTTAGAAAATTCACACAGGCTACAGGGGCAGGCCTGAAGACATGCTTTACACTGTCACTTTAGTGGGGGCACAATGTGTGCTGCAGTCCACTGGTGACATTTAACTTACAGGCCCTGGGTACAGGGGGCGCCATATAAGAGGGACTTATAGGTAAGCTAAATATGTCAATCAGGTATTTGTCAATTGCACATATACGTTAAAGATCAGATCATATACACTAGGATCTGGACTTCCGCTCCCCAGTGCTCCGAGTCAGTAAATCAGCAATAAATCTAGTAAAAAGTGGGAGAATTGGGGGGGGTGATCATGAAAAAGGGCATTTCCTCACAGTCAGCCTCCCAGCTAGCTCCATCTTCGAGTTCCCAATCAGATCCTATAACCAAAAGCTGTCAATGCCAGTCAAGTGAGTAAGGCACATTCCGTATCAGAGGGGAGTTTCAAGAGCATAGGCGCTGTCCCATTTCTTCAGCTTCAATGCTTGGTGCCAAAATTCGAGAGGGATTTTAGTGACTGCAGTAATGTTAGTGTACGATTTTTATTGTAAAGTTGATTAAGTATTGCATATTTCTCTAGAATATTAATTTCAAGTCAAACTGTCACGTCTTGTCTATCATCAAAAACCCAATCGTTTACAGGAAGTAATTGAACCGCCCAAAAGTAGAGTCTGATAGCAGCAATACCAAAGCCTCCATCATAGTATGATTGCCCATATTTATTGAATGAGACTCTCGGAGTTCCCCTGCCCAAAGGTAGTTAGTTGAAGAGTATTGCAGGCCAATTAAGGCATTAGTGAACTGGTAAAAGGAAAGTTCTGATGTACCTACAATAATTGGGGTACTGAGATCTTCTTAAAGAAAGCACCTTTAACCATAATTGGTAGCATACTCCAGATGTCAAGATCCTTTTTGACTTGGCATAAAAAAGGATTTATATTTACTTTCAATCATTTCTGCAGGTCTAAGAATATGTGTGTGCACAAGTATTTGAAGTGGTCTCACACATGACGCATTTGGGGTATGCTCTGGAGTATGGGTTGGCAGGCCACATCAACTGGAGTATAAGTGCTCTTGTCCCAACTGACATTAAGATCAGGTGCCTCACTGTATTTATGAAGGACTTGAATTAACCTTGATATAGTGTGCACTGGGTGTTGAATGTATAGGAGAATACGGGTATTTGAGTTTTTTAAAACATTTGTAAAAAAGTATGTTCCAGGAATTCTCCAAAATTAGTGGTAATTATTTAAAAGGTTCTGGCAAAACTTAATTGTAAAGAATCATGCCACATATTCATAAACAAATACATACTAAATTAAACATTTTTTAAAAGAAGTGTATAAATAAATCTGAGTGATATTTCAGTAGCGACAAAGAGGTACACAAAAAAGGTACATTTACCTTTTTAACTGAAACTGAAATACTACTGAAGTCCGCGCTATTAAAAATGTGTACACTGCACCATGAACGATAGTTTTCCCTAACTGAGGAGTATGGGAGTCCTATAAAGATAACGTAACACATCACCATTGAGGTTTCCTTTTCAAACATATGGCACAAGTAGTCAGTTACAATAATGCTACAGATTTCCTAGATATAAAATCAAGCATTAACCAGCATTGGTGAGTCATAAAGACATCTCCGAACTCACAAAGTGAGCTAAGGTAGTGTGGGAGCCTGACCCACTGCACATAAGTGGGTTCTCTCTTTGAGACTGTTTGAAAAAAATGCTAAATAGAGCATTTCACAACACAAATACATTTACTAAAAGTTAAGCTGCATGTTTGAACTGGCGGGCAGTTCTGAGAGGGCGCTGATTGAATACTCCTTTAATTTCATGGTGGGAAAAGTAATCCTGGCCCTCCTTACGGATGTATGCAGAGTCAATCACACAAACACAGACAGACAACATACACAGAGGCATTTATGTATAAGACAGTCACAAGTAGGGGGGAGCCATGGTTCCTTTGTCGGTGCTACCCTTTTTTATAGGCCCCACGCTCCTGCTAGAAAATGTATTTGGAGAACAAACAAGCATTTGCAAACTGTGTAGATTCTTGGGGTATTTTAGATCACTGAGTTGTCTGTTGTAATGGTTCTCGTAGAAACTCCTACCTGGTCAAGAGAGCACCACTGTTTCAAACAGATACATGCAGTACAGGAGTTCAGGAGCTGGGCTAATGGTATTTGAAATGTTTTAAGTAGCAAACAACAACTCCGCCTCAGTCAGGTTTTAGGACATCTGATCCCCCTGGGCCAGAGCTGGCTGCCAGATTGTGTTTTATTTTCTGGAGGCACTGGAAGGTTTGTGCAGCAATCTCCCACACTAACTGAGAAGGGCCTTCTGGCAGCCTCTCCCCTCCATAACATCACATCCAACATCACTTCGAACGTCCAACATCTCATTCCACATAACAGCAGACCCCAGCACCAGATACATTACATCTATCGTAACTTCACATACGAAATCACATCCAAGATCACAACCTAACATCACACCAGCATGACATCCACCACCACATCCACATATCACGACAACATGACATTCAAACATCTAACATAACATTGCATCATAACATCATACTCAACAAGTAGTCACATGCAAAATAGCATTACATCATCATAAGATCATACCATGACACCCCTTCCAGCATCACATCTAAACATCATATCCACCTTCACATTCACAAACACATTCAGCATCAAAATCACATGCATCATTACAACTACTTCCAGCATCACATACACAATGACATCTAGCATCATATCACATCGAGCATCACATCACAATCACATTCGCCATTACATCCGGCATCACATCCAGCATCACATCACAACCACATTGAGCATAGCAACACAATCACATTAAGCATTACATCCACAGTTACATTCAGCATCACATCACATTTGCAAATACCTCTCATCTATCAGATAATATAACATTGATAATCACATTACATAACATTGCATCCACCATCATATTCACTTCCTTCACATCCACCATGACCTCACACACACACCTTCACATTCACACTCACCATCACATGATATTCACCATCACATCATGCCCATAATCACATGAATAACTGGAAAAGCCCTCCGACTACAGTATTGAACTATGAATTCTGGTTAATTTGTGTGAACAAAGCACTGAAAGGCAAACTTCGAAACATGTGGTAATGTATGATTGCATGAATACGCGGCAACTCAGGAAATAGAGTAAACCAATGTGAAGGGGGGCACGCATCCCTAGTACACTAAGAACATGATGGTGCTTTTCATTTTTCTATGAGTGCATCGAAAACAAACGGGGTTAGTGACGGGCTGGGGGAGACAGTACCAACATCAATCATGGGATTGTTCAAAATACATGGTCATATGAAAATTTCATTAACAGCACAACCCATCAGCAACCGAGCAGCCTGCAATTCAACGATGAGGTTGTTCTCCATACCCATATTCCTTTGTCCTTTGAATATAATGACCGAGGTCCCCCCATGGATCTAGCCTGAGTAATCTCCATTCCTTTTTGGAGTAGCAGGAGTGACGTGGAGGAAAGAAAGAAGAAAGTACACTAAGTGTGACTTCGAGAACCACTGCTAGACTCAAGACAGGCAGCACAATCTTGGACAATCTTGGACCAATATGATATCCGGGGCACAAGACAGGGATGCTCGTTATCACCCCCTCCTCTTTGAGATTGCAATTGAACCGCTGGCAGAGTGGTTCCGGATGATTGGTAGAGGCAAGGGGACAGTGGTAGAGGGGAGAGAACAGATTATATCTCTCTATGCAGACGACCTGATCATTTATCTGTGGAATGGGGAGGAAGACATTGCTCCCACTTTAAGGACTATGGATGAGTATGGGTCCTACTAGGGCCTTTGAGTTAATCGAGCCAAAACCTGCTTGTTACCGGTGGTCCATGACATCCCCAGACAAGCTGGATGCAAAACCTAAATCACCTGGGCATCGCACACTTTCAAATACTTGGACATTCAGTTCTTCCATGAGCTGGATGATTTGCGGGAAGGTAACCTGGGAGTGGTGATGCACTCCCTTAAGCCCTGTGTACCCTTTTGGAGGTCGTATAAACTGCCCCTCATGGCGGGTCTAGCATTATCCAAAATAGTCATGCTCCCCCATTTGCTTTATCATTTTGCAAACCTTCCCGTGAAGATACCAGCGGCCTGGTTTCAGCAACTGGACTCCCTACTCCGAGACCTAATTTGGGACGGAGGCAGTCACAGGGTTGTGCTCAGCACTCTCCACCGTCCGCCCCTCGAGGGTGGCAAAGGGCCCCTGATTTTGATATGTATTTCATGGCATCACAGCTCCAATGGATCACCAGATGAGGTCGGGCAGGAGAAGTTGGGCCCGACTGGCTCTGAACCAAACCAAGGAGCTTTATTGGCTGAGCTACTCAACCCCAAACTGCAGATTCTGCAGTCTGATGTACTTCTCTCCGTGGCCCTGCATTGCTGGTGAGGCTGTAATAAACGGCTGAAAACCAACACCCTGTATGCAACCGAGTTCCCCCTGGTAGGGTTACCCCACAGGGAGCCACTCTCCTTTGCGGTCGTACAGTTGAACACGTAGACAGAGGCTGGGGTGGTCACAACGGGTGATTGCTTTTAGATGGGTAATCTCATCCCACTGGTGGAGATAACCACCTCACACAGCCTGTCCCCTGCCCAATTTCTCACATACAAGGTACTTACATGAACGTTTCAGGACTTATGGGGGACGGGAGCAGAGGAATCCCCGACTCATGCTGCACTCCACTTTTGTTGACGATGAGGTCGGGTAACCACCAATCACCTGGTTCTACAAGGCACTCAACGCACAGGCAAGGAAACCACTGATTGCCCTTCGAGGACAATGGGACACCGAGCTGGGTCGGGCGCTTACAGATGCGGAATGGGACAGTTTGTTGAGATACCCACATAACGTATCACGTAGTACACGCCTTAAGTACATAGAGTTCAACTATATCCATAGAATGTACCTGACACCACATAGAATAGGGGTCATATACCCTAGATGCTGATTTTGGGCATATGACCTGGAGATTCCCGCGCCTACAGCCATACTGGGGGACGGTACTGACAAAACTGACTAATACACTAAGTAGCCCACTTGAGAATACCATTGATGTGTGTTTTCTGGGGGCCCGGGCGGAAAAGAGAGCAATGCAGTGGGAGGAGGCCCAAGGAGTGCGCAGGAGACCAATAGCTGATCTTTGACCAGAGGTGGTGGCCGAGTGGAAGCACCCCTCAGACTCTACAACCGGTAGTCGAGACCTACAGGGTGATGGGGAGAATTAGGCTCTGGCCCAGGTCTGTACACTCCCGGCTGCCGACAGATGGGCAATGTACGAGACTTGTACAGTGACTCTTAGTGGTCAGATTTGAATTGCAACACCTGGCAAACTTTTCGACAGGGGGGACACCGTTCCCCCTCACCCCACTTAGGGACTGTGATCCCGGACGGACCCCCCTCTGCTCCTATGCCTATATAAACTGTGGAATCCTGATGCTCCTGTGAAATCAGTTGATAGTTTCTTACCTCTTTTTGTTCCTTGCTGTTATTTTCTGTTTGTTTGAATATATGGCATATCTGACACGTCCCGTGGGCCGAATGAGCCACCTGTTTTGACAACTGACTAACAGAAATGTATACAAAGGCCAACGCTGTCTTGACCTTGAAAAGGTATATATGTATGCCTCTGATACATGCCAATAAAAAATCATTTTAAAAAGTGTGACTCCGAGAGACACCTTCAGTTTAAAAAAAAAAAAAAGAGAAAGGAAGGTTTCATTCTCAACACAACTCATCTATAGAAACGATGGCAAAGGGAGGGGAAGCCAACAATGCCTGTAGCTCCCCATTTCTTTTTACTTTGGTAATAAACCACCAAAAGAAATAGAAACAGAAATAGGAATAGAAATGTCTTCCATGTGAGATATTTAAGTGAAGACATGAATGCATGTGCACACAAGGTGCACCTTTGAGGAATGTAAAGGCCAAGATCCTATTGCAGCACTCAAAATGGAGTTGGTTAGAGGTTGTTCAGAAGTCCTTTCAGGAATTTGGAAACTAGTGGAAAAAACTGGCCATCTAAAGCGAGAACCCTGATCTGGAGAGGAGGTGCAAGCTGGAATCGTCTTCAACCTCGCTACTGACAGAAATGGCCAGAGGGTATCTAGCAAGGCCCCAATAAACCGCAGACATTGAGAGCGGGACAGCGGTAGGTTGCTTCAGAACAAAATGCCAAGTCTTATAGAAGGGCAATTGAATAAAGTCAGGAGCTATTTTCTGCAAGTTCTGGATATCGGTATACAGAAAGTATTGTCATGTGGTTTGTGGCCTCATGGTCTGCCTTTCTAAGTTGGCTTGGGCCTGGCTGCCATGATGCCTTTTTGCGCACGTTACTTTGTGCCTTTGTTTTTCCAGCCTCTGCTTGTGCCCGGCTATTTTAGAACTGTCTGCCTTTTTGCCTTTCACCTTTCCTCCTGTTCCCTTTGGGTTTCGTCTGCACATCATGTACAAGGTCAAAAAACAATGTCCCTTGTTCTTGCTGAACTGGTCAGCCCTCGCACTTAGACATAACACTGAATGCAGCTGCACTGGAGAAATTTGTGTGCTTTTAGTATTGTGATTTCACTGTTAGAGACACTTGGAGAAAAACCTTTCCAGAGAGAAGAGCTGTGCTTGTCTGATGATGTAAACCTTGCATCTAGATATTGAGGTATGGGGGTTCGCCTGACAATGCCCAGAGGTCTTCTATTTTTATAATAAACTAGCTAATAGCACGGGGAGGGTGGTATGGTCATTTAGCCCTATATCCACTGCTTTATGAAATGCTTTCCCCGTTTGTATTCTATGGAATTGTAACTATGCTCATTGTTTTATTCTTATGCATTATGCTGATAGTACTGGCACGTGTACTGCATCTTAGAGCACGGTAGTTGAAATAAACATTTTAAACTATACAGTGTCTCTTATTACGCACGTTGTGGACAGGTATGAGTGAGTTATGAAAGGGTGTTCTTGCTCCTGCGAGTCCTGAGAGAGAGAGACCGTGTTCTGGGTTGTCTAATCATTGGTAGCATCGTTGCTAATGAGACGCTAAAGCTAGTCCGATTGGGATTGTGGGTACTAAGGTGCATGGTTGGTTCACCACTATACTCCGAGGTCCTATTATCCTGTGCACAGCTCTGTGTATGTGCAGAATCCCTACAACATGGCGCAACCAACGAGTGGGCTGCTTATCTGCGAGACGCTTGAGTAGTACTTGTGCTTGTCCACAACCCCCTTCGCAGACGCTTCCGGAAGCGTGTGTGAGGGTGATACCTCCTATATTGGCGTTTTTATAGGTTCTTTCAAGCTTGAAGTTGTTAAAAGGTGTTTAAATAAAACCCTATATTGTGCTGCCTCATACTAGGTTGTTGAATAATTTTAGCCTTCAATGGCTGTCCAAATTGCGGCACATAGCCGCGCAGCTCTCAGGGCTCACTTGACAGTGTATGGAGTGCCTGACGCGAGTGTCGATCTGATCTTTGTGGTACAAGCGGATCCAGCTTACCACTTTGAGGTGTTTTACTCTTGGGTCACCTTTCCGGCGGTGGATGGGACGGATAATGTGTTCCATGAATATACCGCCACCGCTACTCCTATAGTTTATAGGCCTTATCGAAATCTTGAAGTACCGCTCACGGCATGGCAACACCGTGTCTGGTTTAATGGCGCCCTACCCCAACCGGTTACCCCGATTCGTTTAGGCCCCTTATCAATTGAAGGGGCCACTTGACCAGTTTTGGCCAGGTATACCCCACATCCGCGTTATAGGATGCTTGCGGATGCTGAACTGCGTGAATTGCATACGTCTTTGATACGTGTGCACAGAGCTTTAGTACAGTATGTTACAGGCAACATCCAGGGAGCCCCACCTGGAGTTGCAGCGCATCCAGCTGGACCGGGCGGTGTAACCATAAGTCCTGTCATGGTTAATTCGGTGATGGGCAAGCGCCCACAAAATAAGGACGTTTTGCCTTATTGACTTGCAGAAAAATTTGACCAGCTGGAGGCAGTTTTTCCAAATACTTCTCCTGTGGAAAAACACAGGATTTTGACGATTAGTTTGCCAAAAGACTTAGTCCCCGAGTTGGCAGAATACAACAACTGGGATAAGGTATTCGCAGCAGTATATGCGGAGTGTTTCGGCACTCCTTCCATGACGGTTCTCCCCTCTGTAATTAAACGAGTGCAGGATGAGCATGGCCCTGAAGCGGCTGTGGAATTAGGGATGAGACTGGTGGAAGTGTTCGATGTAGTAGCTGATTTGATCCTTGCGAATGTCAAGGGCGATGCAGTTAACTTTCAAGTAGCTAAAGCTTTGGCTTTGGTCCCAGAACCGGACAAGCCGCGCGAATTACCGAAAATTATTGCACAGGCTTACAAAACCATTGGCCGCAATAGCCTGGGAGTTAAGCCTTTTGCTAAAACGCAAACACAATCGCAACCACAACCAAAAACTCAATCTGAGAAAGATGAGAAACCGTTCTTTACTAAAAAGAGCTGGAGGTTGAAAAAACAGAGTAAGCAACAGAAGAAGCCAGGGTCGCGAGGCGCTTCCCCGGTTTCCGTCTCTTCTGAACGCACTTATGATTTGCGCGATAGAGCGAGAATTAAATCTCCAGAGAGATTTCAAGTCCCTGATTCGCGTTCTCCTCGTTCTTCACAGGCACCGTCGACCTCCCAGACAGGTGGAGGAGAACGCCAGGATAGAGGCAGCGGTCGAGAGGCTCCACAGGGACGAGACCAACCTCGACAACAAGCACGAGGGAAACCAGAAGAATTTCAACGTTCTCGCCCACAGTTTCAGAAGAAAAAAGTTGCAGCAGTAACAGCGAGGTATGCCACAGACGTTGAGAACGAGACTCCTGAATTGGACGTGGGCAGTGACGCTCCTAGACAGCGCCGCAGAAGTTACCATAGTGCGGGAGGCACTACGTCCTCATGTGGAGGCAACAGCAACTGACACATTCATTACTGTCGAAACAGCTGACACCAGAGTGGCACCCCCTGACAGACTATATAATATAGTCCTTCAAATTGAAGGTGACATACAGCGTGTTATTAAAGGGATTTTTTGGGAGAATCTGACCTCTTCTTACGACATTTTGTTGGCGGAGGCGGATTGGCCGCCCCCATTCGTACTTGCTGCGCGTAGAGGGGAGGAGGTAATCCTTCCGAGCTTTTCTCGTCATGTCCCCAAGGACAAAGCGGAAGCCCTTGCAGCTGAGTGGGCTGTGTCCCTGGCTCCAGCGTTATACCGCAACCACGTGGGCTGGGATGAAGATTCTCCACCCCATGATATTCCTTTGCGGTCGCTGCCACAGCCACAACCACAATATCCCATCAAGCGGGAAGCTAAAGGTCCTGTTTCCGAAATTCTGACACAGTTAGAATATCAAGGAGTAATTGAAACATGCGTGTCACCCATGAATAATCCCCTTTTCGCGGTTTCTAAACCCGATGGATCGTACCGCCTAGTTTTGGATTACTGACATTTGAACTCTCATTGTCGGACCTTTGCGGTGCAAAATACACACAGTTCTGCGCTTGTAGACAGTCTTGTTCGTAAAAAATATAAAACGACACTTGACCTATCCAATGGATTTTACACGCACAACTTGTCCCCGGAGTGCAGCCAATGGAGCGCTTTCACTTCCGGTGGTAAATAATTCAAATTCCGGCGTTTACCCATGGGCTACAAGAACAGTCCGGGTGTATTCGCCGCCCGTGTTGTCTCTTTGTTAGACAGCATAGACCCAGATGCGTGTTCGTACGTCGATGATATCTATCTGACAGACGACTAATTATGGCCGCATCTTTCCCGAGTGGACCGCATTATTCTTGAATTTGCGGTTTTAGGTTACAAATTTAACTTTGCCAAATCTCACATTGCTGAATTTACCATTTTGTTTTTGGGCTATGAGCTCAACAATGAAGGTAAGGGCTTAGCTCCCCATTTTTTGGAGAAATGCGCACTCTTGTGCCCTCCAACTACTCTGAAGAAGCTTCAATCTTTACTGGGTTTTCTAAACTTCGGGCGTACTTACATTCCCGAATATGCCTAGCGTATCAAGCCACTTTATGCCTTGATACAACCTAACTTTTCGAAGTCATGCTGGCTTCCCGAGCATTCCTCTATACTGCAGTCAGATCTACTTGAATCTAAATTCTTGTTGACTCGTGATAACCACACTAACCTGGTGATTAGAATCGTTCCAGGGGCAGTGGGTTTCACTTACTTAGCCTTTAACGAAGGTGACACAGTTCCGATTGCATACAAGTCACATCTTTACACTTCCGCAGAAATGCGCTTTTCCTCTGTGGAGAAAGTTCTGACTGCAGTGCAAATGGCGATTCTAAAAGAACGCGCACTGGCACAGGGAAAACGCATTTTGGTGGTAACACCATAACCTGCCCTTGAGGCGGTGACGAAGGCAAGTGTCCCGAACTCTAAGGCTTTGCACCCCCGTTGGATACAATGGGCAACATCTCTGACGTCCCCGGATGTCACTTTTATCTTTGATTCTTCACTTCAGACGCAGGAGTTTTTACAGTATGAATTCGTTCATCCTCCTCCTCTGTCTTTGCTACCGCTTGAGGAGTACGAATGTATTATCTATACCGATGGTTCGGCACAACCGGCCACGGGTTCCAAGCATGCTTATTCAGCAGCATGTGCTATTGTTGCAGGTATTATGGTGAACGGAGAATTCAAACAGACTGTCGTGCACACGCAGGCACTGGGAGACAGTACTGCACAATTGGCCGAGCTGCGCGCTTTGGTGCTCGCACTTGAGTTCGCTAATCCAGACGTGACTACCCTTATTGTATGCGATTCTTACTACTGTGTTCAGTCATTCAATGACAATCTATTCTTTTGGTCACAAAACGACTATAGAGATGCTAAAGGCAGCACAATTAAGCATAAAATGCTTTGGGTTCGAGTGGCAGATCTGAAACAACGTCTGTCTCTCACACAGGTGATTCACACTCTTGGCCACCAGCGTGTGGGCGCACACGCTGTCGGTAACGGTTTGGCGGACGAAGCTGCCAAATCAGCAGTAGCCACGTGCTCAGTAGCAGCAGTTA
Organism: Calotriton arnoldi; assembly: GCA_963921515.1. NCBI lineage: Eukaryota > Metazoa > Chordata > Amphibia > Caudata > Salamandridae > Calotriton > Calotriton arnoldi. Next base: position 1,267,257 of record CAWUFW010004294.1, read on the forward strand.
CAAGATCCATGACTAAAATAGATAATGATATTTTGGCGGCTATTGCTGCAACAAAGGAAGGTGCTAATTACCCACGGGGTTTCCCTTCCAAATACTCTTATCAACTAGGTCCCGAACAGGCTCCTTACGTAAGAATTCCAGACGTTGGTGATCGGCTGATTCCCAACGCGGGCCGCAGACTTTCCTTGATAACGGCTGCACACGAAGGCATGGCTTCGGCTCATGCTGGCGTGTCTGCGACGGTTTCTATCTTGCAGCAGCGTTACTGGTGGCGTGGTTTATATAAACAGACCCGTACTTATGTGCTTTCTTGTGACGTTTGTCAGCAAATTAAGCCTTCAACGGTTACACGACCACCACAAACACCGCTCTGCATTTCTAACAGACCTTTTGAGTGTGTTTACCTGGATCACTGCAGTCCCTTCTCCTCTGACACTGCATATAAGTACATCTTGGTTGCAGTGGATTCGTGCACACGTTTCATCTGGGTTTGGCCACAACGGAGTGCTGACGCTCGAAATGTCATAAGGGATTTGCGTGTCTTTGGGGGAATTTTCGCCTGTGGCACCTTCCATTCTGACCAAGGTCCGGCGTTCGCCTCTAAGGCGTACAAGGACGCAATGGGTTCACTGGGGGTGCGGGTGGAATTTTCGTCTCCATATCGGCCTGAGGGCAATTCGATTGTTGAACGAATGAACCGTGACTTAAAGCAATCCTTGACAGCTAGAGTCTTAGGTACTGGCAGGAACTGGCTGGCCCACTTGTATACCATACAACGTGCACTTAATAATCTCCCTAGAAGACCTCTGGGTGGGCGGACCCCATACGAAATGCTCTTTGGCATACGAATGTTTGCGCCCGACCTTGATGGTCTAGACATGGCGGCGCAATCTGCAATCTTTGATGTAGATAACCATTCTACTATGTTACAGGACTTACAAGAAGCCCGAGACAAACTTGCAATCGAACATTTACCTTCAGCCACAGACGCTGCGCTGCAGATTCCGGTTGCCGGCTGGCTTCCGAAGGTTGGAGACCTGGTCCGAGAGAAGGTGGAGAACAAAAAGAATTTGGCCCCTCTTATCGTGCACCGGTTCCAGTCCTTGGCTTGAAGGGTACTCGTACAGTCATCTTACCACCGCTTCCTGGTCGCAAAGAGAACAGATACATCTCAGTGGAAAATGTCAAGCTACAACATCTGGCCGATCCTGAATAGTGTAACACCAGCGGTCTCTTGTCCAGTCATTTCCCGGACAAATGTTTGTGGCCCTCCTGCCCGAACAGTCACTGATGTTGCTATCGAGATGGTAGATTTGCCTTATCACTTACTCAACTACCCGGACTCCCCCTGCAACGAGGAGACTGAGTATACCTACCCCGCTAACGAGTCGGTGGCTCACCTACCAACAACGCCACTGAGCCCAACACGTTATTCCTTTGACTCGGATTCCACCTCATCACTTGTCTCGTCCAAATTCAGTATTTTTGTATCCTGGTTCAGAGACAATTTTTTGATTCCTCCATGGACATACATCTGGTTGGTACTTTTCCTGATTTTTCTGTTCATGTGCATTGGCTTTGTCACAGTCTTTTTTCTACTTATTTACCAGAACGCTCTGCAGTGAACTGTGTCGCTGGAACTTTGGCTCCGCATTCTTCTCACATCATGAAGCGTGACCACACATTTGTGAACATTTCAGCTTTCCCAGTCGCTGATGGCATTGTATGGGATGCGGTAAATTTCCAAATTCATGGACCAACCGAGATAATCAATGTACCAAATGTCCTCCGTGTTTCAATGGGTGATGTCGTTAAAAGTAATATTCATTCTGACGATTGGGATGTACATGCAGTTGAATCGTTATTTACTGATTTGAAATATTATGCTGCTTTTAATGCTGAAGATTTGTACATGCATTCTGCAAGTTATGCCGATTTATATTGTTACCAGCATTGGGGCAACCACTTCCTCCATAAACCAAGTTCCCTTCGGGGTCCTTTTAATTACACCCAGTGGGAGCATTGTACGACCCCTTTGCCTGGTAGCTCCCAGACTCTTAGAAATAAGATTAGTTATTTTACAGACTTTGATAGATCGAACCCTGGGTCCTATTATTTTAAATTAAACACTTCATCCAGACAGAAAATCATGTTGCCCAACACCAAGTTACTGTATTCGGGTTCCTTTTTGAACGCCTTAGCTGTGGGTGGTTATGAGCACTGGCAGGACACCATTGACTTAAAATCTATCTGGGGGACCAAATCCTGACAGGTGCAAGGCACAGAAGCCTTGCATTGTGCTTGCCTTATCCTGGCCCAAATTTTATTTTTAAATAATACCATCTATCAGACTACGTGTTGGGGTTTGGCTACTTCCAAACAATTGAATGCACCTTCCATTCCTGTATTGTGTTCCGCTCCCAACACAAGCTTGCATTTCAATGTCTCCCTTACAGATTTGCAAGCCTTGTTTCAGAACAATTCATTTAATATCTCCACGTTTGTTCAGTCACCCTGGTTGGCTTGGCCAACGGCAGCAAATGCCTGCCAACTGCGTTTTCATGACTCAGCTCCTGGTTACAAACAGGATAGGCCAGACCCGAGGTTTTCTGACTCTCGTACTGTTACAACATATTCTGTTGGTAAATTATGTAAACAGTGGTTGCAGCACTCTTCTTTAGATTTTGTAAAACAGCATTTAGCCCTCCTGTCAGGCAACATTGATCTGTCCGATTTTGTTCTGGGGCCTCGTGGCCCTCGACCTAAGAGATTCATTTATGAAACTTACAATGAGCTCTGGAAGCTTTCGCAAATGGAAGCTGCTTCCCGTCTACGGGAAATAGATCAAGCAAATTTAGAAAAGGTGCTTGCTGTTGTTGACAATAGTATTAATACCCTGTCTTCCCGCATTTACACATTAGAGAATATTGTTTCCTCTGTTGTTGATATTGTACAAGATGATGTTTCTGTGTTATATCATGGTCAGAATCAATTGCGTTCAGTGATGCAGTTTGCATGGACGTTGCCAACACTTAAAATGGGTAAAGTTTCTTGGCATTTTTTGAACACCTCTGCCTTATTCTTGCCGTTTAATTTAACTGAGAAACAGCAATTCATGTCCATGAAAGATGCAACATACACTCTGTTACATATCGAAAAAATAGAGCCCTTACCATTCTCTGTGGCGGAATTGGATTCTGCAGTGTGGCTAGTTCATGGGGTTATCGCCTTGCCTTTTTCTTTATTTGAATTCAGTTCATGCATGAAACATTATCCGGTGGGCCGTTTTCAACCCTTGGGCAGTGCCTTCTTGCATGAACTTTGGTCCCTGCCTTTCATGTATAAATGCCTTAGGGACGGAAAAGAAGTTTTTCTCACAGGGGAGTCATGCGATTCTACTGTGGGTCATTCCCTTATTTGCAAAAACATTAAATTGCACGGAGCTTGTAATGTTTCGGCTTCGAATCTTGCTTGTGTTTTGAAGGGCATTCCTGCTCCTGCTATATCTCCTACTTTCACTGTGCTTGCAAATGGTAGCTATCTCCTTCTGAATAATCAGGACTGCTGTGGCATGCTAGCCGGCATACCCTATATTGTAACAGTTTCCCACAGGGTTGTCTGCTGCAAAAATGTGCTTTTTCCTCCCCACACGACATCATAGATAGTTCCATTTGGCCTTCCATTCCGACTTTGAAGGCGGATTTCAATAAATTGAGCAGAATAAAGGCGCTATTATTGAACCAGGAGGTTATGCTCACATCCGCCCGGGAGACATTCATTCTCCAGGTGGCGAGTACCCACAGTGACATACAGGCCCTTTGAACACAAACCTCCCACAGCATTTCGGTGAACTGATTCACCGTGTTTTTAATGCATCGCGCACCGAAGGTCTTGTGCACTTTTTTAAAGTTGTGGGCTCTGGCCTTGTTACCTCCTTTCAAACTATCTTTGGTGTAATACCGGCTTTTATTCATTCCATTTTTTCCAGCGTCTTTGGCGGCTTTCCGTTGATCCTCGCCTTAGCGGCTGGTATATTGCTTTTGGTCTGTTTGCTATGCAATGGCTGTACTTCCTGGGGGTCTCCTCGACCCAGGTCGACTCCGGATGCTCCGTGACCGCATCCTCGCCGGCTTCGGCGTCCTGCCATTGGCGACACTGAGTGTGTCATATACACTTTCTTTTCGCTTTGCGTATTTCACTTGCGTGCAACCTGTGATGTCTTGCATCCGATGTCCTTTCTCATGGTCTTTGGATTATTGCCTCTCCAATACGTCTCTGTCTCACCCGGATTTTGTCCAGTTGATGGGTCCCTTAGAGGCCCATGAACGGGACTGTTCCGGTGCTGGCTACATGGCACGTGCGGCTGCACTTGGAATTTAGGCACAATGGGATGTCTGTGCGGCTGCTCAGACTCTCCTACAACAAAGTTTTATTGAGTATCACGCAAGTTGTCCCGCAATGCTGTTCGCTGCTCCATCTTGCGAGGAACATGAATGCAGTTTTGATTTATTGGACTGGATGGCGTCTCTTTTTTCTGACGGTTCCAACGATGTCCTCTTGGAAGGTGTGGCGTTTTTCTGCACTTACACTCTATTGGATTAGGGGGCCTCCGCTTTCGGCGTCCTGCCTCCCTGGGTTTTTTTTTATTCTGCATTTTTTCTTTTTTTTGTCTCCCATTCATTGTCCTTCATTGGGGAATATTCCATCACAGACACTACTATTCTGCTCCATCTATTTGAACTCTGTCTTCGTCCTATGTCTTCACCAATGGACTGACCAGGGGAGGGTGTCATGTGGTTTGTGGCCTCATGGTCTGCCTTTCTAAGTTGGCTTGGGCCTGGCTGCCATGATGCCTTTTTGCGCACGTTACTTTGTGCCTTTGTTTTTCCAGCCTCTGCTTGTGCCCGGCTATTTTAGAACTGTCTGCCTTTTTGCCTTTCACCTTTCCTCCTGTTCCCTTTGGGTTTCGTCTGCACATCATGTACAAGGTCGAAAAACAATGTCCCTTGTTCTTGCTGATCTGGTCAGCCCCTCGCACTTAGACATAACACTGAATGCAGCTGCACTGGAGAAATTTGTGTGCTTTTAGTATTGTGATTTCACTGTTAGAGACACTTGGAGAAAAACCTTTCCAGAGAGAAGAGCTGTGCTTGTCTGATGATGTAAACCTTGCATCTAGATATTGAGGTATGGGGGTTCGCCTGACAATGCCCAGAGGTCTTCTATTTTTATAATAAACTAGCTAATAGCACGGGGAGGGTGGTATGGTCATTTAGCCCTATATCCACTGCTTTATGAAATGCTTTCCCCGTTTGTATTCTATGGAATTGTAACTATGCTCATTGTTTTATTCTTATGCATTATGCTGATAGTACTGGCACGTGTACTGCATCTTAGAGCACGGTAGTTGAAATAAACATTTTAAACTATACAGTGTCTCTTATTACGCACGTTGTGGACAGGTATGAGTGAGTTATGAAAGGGTGTTCTTGCTCCTGCGAGTCCTGAGAGAGAGAGACCGTGTTCTGGGTTGTCTAATCATTGGTAGCATCGTTGCTAATGAGACGCTAAAGCTAGTCCGATTGGGATTGTGGGTACTAAGGTGCATGGTTGGTTCACCACTATACTCCGAGGTCCTATTATCCTGTGCATAGCTCTGTGTATGTGCAGAATCCCTACAACAGTATACGCCTTGAAGGTCCAACACCATAAAAATCCTGGGGCAGAAGGATCTGAAGAACCTTCTGCAAACCTACATTTTTTTTTCCTAACAAATTCTATTGAGTTTCTTGCCATAGTTAAGGCTCGAAAGGACCACATATACATATGTATATCATAGCATAAATCGGCATGACATCATAAATTAAAGCAAAACAGTTCAACACACTGCAATGTATCTTGTCAGTGTGTCTTCGATCCAGTCCCGGGCGGAGCCCGGTGTACCCAAGTGTCAGACCATAAAATATGTCACATATCTCGACAATAGGACTGCACTTCCACATCAATAGTTCTAGCAATCGACAAAGGAGGTTCTACGGTAAGGCCCCGGTATTCTGCCAACCGCTGCCAAATCTTCGTATCTTTCTGGGGGCATCCCCATGCTCGAAAGACAGACACCTCCAACGCCATACAGAAGTCCATCCCCCTCTTCCAAACACCCACAAGGGGCGACGTATCGGCCCTCCATAATCTAGCTATATCTCGTTTGGCAAGTGTGAGGACCAAAAATAAAAGGTGGCACTTGTATCTGTTGCCCCCAATCCCATCCGTGCTATGTAGTAAAGTCTATCTGGGAGATATAGGAAGCTCCCACCCCAGGACCTCGGCGAGGCACACAATCACTCCCTTCCAGAACCTATCTAGGGCATCACAGGTCCATATAGTGTGCAGGAAAGTGCCCTCAGCATTAGCGCAGCGCTGGCACACTGGGGGTGCTATCAGCCACGCCCTCCAAAGCTGGGTATAGTTGGCCCTGTGCAGACATTTAAATTGAATCAGTCATAAGTGCGACAAGATGGCCGCCCCTCTAGGGGACTCCAGGGCCTCCGTCCAGTCATTATCAATAGGGCCGAGATCCACCTGCCCTGTGGTCCGGAGCTTCTCAAGAGTGGTATTACTATTTGTAATGAGAGATTGCTATATTTTGAAGATTTTATGGTCGCCCAAATCCCCCATCAGAAGCTTGCCCTCTAGTGGGTTAAAATCGGAGAGGGTCATGAGGTTGGATATATATGGCGTGAGTGCGTGGCGGAATTGAAGGTATTTGTAGCACTGACAATGAGGCATAGAGTATTCCTCCCATAATTCCTGAAACGATTTGAGGATGTGACCATGTATAACATCCCCTAGAGAGGAGATCCCAATCTGGTCCCAACCGCGAAATCCCTGGAGGTCCACCGTTGGGGTAGCAGCCGATTGCGCCATAAGGGTGTCTCCCTGTAAGGCAGCCCCACCAACCCATCCGGCAGAGAGATTGGCGCCACGTGGGAATCACAACTCTCGTGGCAAGGGGCAGGGCCCGAACATCCGATCTGCTATATAAGTATGTATGTATAGTAAGATCCCCCAGTAGCCAGCGTTCTACGGCATAAGCTGGGTCATCTCCAGAACCATACAACCAGTCATTGACCACTTGGAGGTGCGAGGCCGCATGGTAGGATTGGATATCAGCAGCTGCAATGCCTCCACAGTATGTGGACTGAAAACACGTACTTAGCGCCACCCAAGATGCTCCACCCACCCCCCCAGAAACTGACCCAACATAGAATTGGTAGGACGAAATCACGATGGAAGGACCGGATAAGGGTGGTTCTGTAGATGATAGAGTAGACATGGAAGGGAGACCATCTTAAATATGGCTGCCTGCCCGTTTAGAGACAGTGGCAATCCCGTCCAGGATCTAATTTCATTCTTACCCTTTCAATCATAGAGCCTAGATTTGGTCCCAGGACACCTTCTGGCTGTCCGATAGAAAGACCCCTAGATATTTCAGACCCTCTGTGGTCTGCGACAAATCCATCGGCCATTGCCAAGCGCCCACCACAGTGGCCAGATAATAGATTTGCTAGCATTCATGTAGAGGCCTGAGGTTTCTTCAAAGATCCGCATAATCTGCAGGATTCTGGGGCCCGATTTATGCGGATCAGTGAGGAAGAACAGGACATCGTCCGCATATTCGGTGATATCGTCGGATATTTCCGTTGTTCATTCGAAGCCTCGGACCAGGGCATCCTTGCGGACCCAGGCAGCCAAGGGCACGATGGCTAGCGCAAACAGTAGGTGAGACAGTGGACAGCCCGTTCTAGTGCCACGTCCAATAGGGAAAGGGGGGGGGGGGAAATGTTGCCAGCAACCTGCACAGATACAGTCAAATCAGTATAGAGTAACCGAATGTGAGACAGGAAGCGCGGACCGAGATTCAATCGTTTCAAAAGTAAAAAAAGATATGTCCAGCTAACCGAGTCGAACGCCTTATCAACTGCCGGCCTGTCCAAATGATCAACTGCAGCTATTGCGTTGTGGGCCCGCCTAATATTGTGGCGTGTTTCCCGGTGGCGCATAAAACCCACCTGATCTGGATGGTCAAGTCTGACATATGAGGTATTAGTCTGTTAGCAAGGACTTTTGCCAGCAGTTTCACCTCTATGTTTAAGAGGGATATCAGGCGATATGAAGTGTGATGTTCCGGGGGGCGACTCGGTTTCAAAAAGACAACCATTTCCGCATGTCTCCAGTCAGAGGGCATGGCATGCGAGCCGTCTGAACCGCCTCCTGGACGGCAGGCAGGCAGGTAGTGTGGGCCCAGTTGGGACATCGATGCCTTATAAAATTCACACGGGAACCCGTTAGGACCAGGTGCCTTCCCGGGCCGTGGCTCCAACAACGCGACCGTCAGTTCCTCCAGTGTGAGGGGGTCCTCAATGTCTTCTGCGCTTCACTCGACAAAGCCTTCGGGGGCATATCTTCGAAGAAACTCTCAATCTGTGAGGAACTTATCGCCTCCTTCTGTGTGTATATGGTCTCGTAAAAATGGGAAAGCTACTCGCTAGCGCAGCCGGATCTGTGAGCACCGCCCCACTAACATCGCCGACTGCGGGGAGTTGGGTCGGTATCGCGCTCTGTCGACATAGTCTATACAGGAGCTTCCCCGACTTGTTGCCCCGTTGGTAGATTCTACTCTGGGAGGCCAACCGTGCACAGCGTGCCTCCTCTATCTGTTCCCCCTGGCCCTGATGTTTGGCAAGACAAAGTTGTCTACGTGCAGCGCCCCCACCGTCTTCTTGTCCCTGTCTTTCCAGTTCCATAATGTGGGCCTCTAACTGTACTAGATTGTGGTGGCATTGCTTACGCTCTGCTGCACAATAGCTAACATCAATTCCTCGGAGGGTGGGATTCATCGCCTCCCACAGCATATCCGCGGAAGAGGCCGTCTCAATATTGAGGGTAAAGTATTCCTCCAGGGCCTTTTGGATATGGGTCTGAAGGACTGATCCTGCAGATGCCATGGGGAGAGCCACCACCGGAATGGGGGCTGGCACGGCCAATTAAAAGCTATATAGCCATCAGGGAATGATTCGAGAGTCAGCAAAGCCAGCGTGGAATGTATGCGTGCATCCATAGAGGTCCAGACAGGGAGTTTTGGTGCCCATTAGGTGCATCTCTTGCAAAAGCAGTACATCTGCCTTTACTCGCTTTGCCTGGTGGAGCATTGCGCCGCGCCGCGCTTTACTTTATCAAGCATGCCCCTAATGTTCCAGCTTACTACATGCAGCCGACCAGGGACGGCGTCAGTGACCGAGTCGTCATCTATATCAGGGAGCTGTTTTATGTATTTATTTATTTGAGACATGGGGGCTCCACCCTGGGAAAACAGAGACTACTCAGCCAGTTTTGACATAAACTTGAACCCTGAAACAACCCCCTACCCCAATACCTCAAAACGGTTGAAGTATCTATCGCGGATGGTAGCTCATGCCGACCCCAAAGGGAGGCCGACATAGGATCTGTCCAATCTATCCTCAAACACCACAACGTCACAGTGTCAGCAAGAAGGGTCTATGTATACAGCACTACCCATGCAGCCCACAAAAAAGGTTCCAAGATACTGCATCATTTGGGAAATGAGGGAAATCACAAAGTCTCTACACATAACCTTCCAAACAGTCATTTGTGAGAGTTGGATGCCCCAGCTTCGAGTTCTCTGCCTGCGCCACACTTCGGGCGTTGGAGCGCCATGTCCATCTGGGCCGGTGTCTGCGCTTCTCCTTCTGTTTGTTTTGCAATCAGCAGGGTTCTCCAGATGAGGAGTCTGAATCTCGGCACGGTGGAGTATGTGGCTTCAAGTGTCTTATTTCTTTTGTACAGGTAAAGACGTTGTCTGGTGCATCAAAGAACAGGGAGCAGGAGTTATATACTAATCGCAATCGAGCCGGGAACAGGAGCATGTATGAAAGTTTAAGGTCTCGGAGACGGGCCTTGGCTGCCTAAAAGGACTGACGCTGCACCATCTTGGTGAAGTCGGGGAAAATCAGTATTCAATGGGATTCGTATAGAAGCTCGTCCTGTGTCCTTGCCCGTTTTAGGATAGTGTCGCGATCGTGGTAGTTAAGAAATCTGGCGATAATGGGTCGTGGTTTGGCCCCCGGGGCGGCCATTGAAGCAGGGCCTCATGTGCATGTTCTATTATGAAGTATGAATATAGGGCGTCTGCTGGGATCCATGAAGTAAACCAACGGATCAGGAATTTTCCCATGTCTTCTCCTTCGCAGTTTTCCGGAAACCCCACAAAGGGGAGATTATTTCTGCGGGCCCATGCCTCTATGTCGTCCACTCGTGTAGCCAGGCCCCCCTTAGTGAGCTTTTCAAGGGTGGATACTTTGGCCTGGAGCGCAGAGACCGCATCCTCTACGCCGGAGACTCTGTTGGCCTCTGCCTGAGTAAGGCCCTCCACTGCACAGCGGATGTCCTTGCGCAATAGCTCCAATCTTGGCCTCCAGCATGTCTCTAGACTGCGTGATTGCGGCAAGTGATGCAGCATTATCTGGTAGCGCAACAGCGCCTCCCCCAGTGTCCGTGCTGGGAGTCCCTGCCCCAGTGAAACGCTCCATCATGCTCTGCCTTGCCGCACAGCCTGTGGGTTTATCTTTGTTCATGGCTGGAAGTCAAGGCCCAGCAGAAGCTGCTCTAAAAACACCCAGCTAGCTTAGTTTCTCTTTCCAGGTATGTCTGGCCACGTCACCAAAGACTGCTGGGACCCCGGCCTCTGAGCAGATCTGCAGCCGCCCACCCCAGCTGTTGCAAGTGCGAGGGTATACTTAATCTGTGGCCTCTACATCAGTGATCCAGCAGGAGCAGGCCAGGGAGGACCCCTCCCAGCCACAAGCCGCACCGGGACCTGGCCCGGCTGCCTCCGCGTTCGGTAGTATGTCCCCCCCAATGGGTGCCTCACCTCCCCCGCCGCTATCGTTCAGTCGCGGCCTCTCCTGCAGGTAGGCAGTTGTCTTGGGGCCTACGGGTCACGCAAAGCTTTAGGTGAACCCACCTTACATGTGCTTCTACGCAAGGATGATTTCCTATCTGAGTACCTCCCCAAAGTGTCACCTTTTGCTTGCCAATCACGAAGAATCACTGCGATTCTATTAAGATTCCAGATGCAGTTATCATACAGTCTAATGGCTTTCTGAAATAACTTTACAACCTTAAAAGGTGGCGAAAACTTAGAAGCCCCATGTTTCTGTGGGTATTTTACCCTCACAGTCACCCACACGCACTTTTGTTTTTGAAGTCGCATTCTTCATATCAAAATTTCTCTTCCTCTTCACAATTTTAAGTCTTGTGCATCCCTCCACGACTCATCCCTAAAGTCATTACTAATAAGATTATCCCTCATCCATATTTGGAACATGAGTGTGTCGGGCCTCCTGCCTCTGAAAAGGTCAAAAGGCACTTTCCCCGTGACCGAGTGAGGCGTCAGTCGGTACAACTTCACCCTTTACAAAATCTCAGTTTACCAATCCTTGCACTGGGATTTTGCGATTTGGATGGATTCTTTTAAAACTCTATTGAATTTTCATGCATTGGTTTCGGGATGATATAGAGAGCAACAATTATGCTTAGTCCCGCTTTTCAGCAAAAAATCCTTCATCTCCTTTGAGACAAGCTGAACGCCATTGTCTGTTAACAAGCATTCAGGTAAACCCTCCCTGCTGAAAATGTCATCCAAAAATGTTATGACATATTTGGTCTCAATATTCTGCGTAATCTGGATTTCTGGCCACTTTGAAAACATATCAATCAAAATGACAACATACGAGTGGCCAGTTCTGCAAGTGACTGGTGCTAAAATGTCTAGTGCCACCTCTTGCTAACTCCGTTTGGGGTTTTCCCTTATCACCATAGACTGCACCCTGGTCTTGCACACCTTATCGCTCGAAGTTGCACTCCATCAATCTCTCACAACACGCTCTACTTGGACGTCTATGCCAGGCCGCCAGAAGTGTAATCAGATTTGCTCCTTGGTTTTTGAGATGCCTTGGTGGCCCTGATGACCTAAATGAATTATTCTCGCTCTGACAGACACAGGGGGAATGAGTTTCGTGCCCCTCCAAAGCAAGCCCCCACTCACTGACAACTCATTCCGCACATTCCAGTACTTGCAAATTTATTCTCTCATATCATTCAGCCCACACCAGCCATCAGTCACCATTTTACAAACACCACAAATTTCAACATCAGACTCCATCAAGTTCCTCCATTCTTCTTCACTAATTACTCCTTCCGTGACTTCACAGACTTTATAGTCATTGTCCTCCCACAACTCCTTCATGTCCTTAATCTCACTATCAGACTGGTCAGCAACAAGACGAGAAAGGCAATCGGCAACCCTATTCTCGGTACCAGGTATGTATTCTACCACAAAACTGTAATCTTGTAAGGCCACCACCCACCTACAGATTCTAGATGAGATGAAATCCAGGCTTTTCTTACAAAACACAGCCTTCAAGGGCTTGTGGTCTGACCTGACTACGAAGGAACTTCCACAGAGAAATTCCATTAACTTTTTGATGGTCCAAAAAATACACAAAGCTTCCTGGGGGCGAGGCTACGCCAGCAAAGATGGCGGACGTACTTGTGTAGAGCTCCGGCTGCCGGCCCTGCACATCGGCAACCATCCTGGTCGTGGGGTTTGATTACTGACCCTCCCAGTTGCCCAAACGAAAACGGCAACGATCGGGAGGGTGTGGGCCCGAAATCGGAGAGCGGGCTTCGCGGATCCTGCTGTTGCGGGGTGAGAGAAGACTCAGCACAAAATGGCGGCCCCCGGCGCTGCGATCCCACAGCCTGTGAGATCGTGAGGAGCGAGCCCTGGAAACACCCGGTGCCCATTGAGAGCCGCCTCGGGCTCGGCCGCGCCGTTGTCCCCAGGTGAGGAGCAGCTTTGCGGTGTGGGACGGGCGCCGGGTGCGACTGGCGCCTTGGCCTGAATGTGAAGGGAGATCCTGGCTGGGCGAGCGGGTGGCCGGTCCCGCGGAAAAGTGAAATTTCACCCCCCCTCCCTCCCGCCCCAGCGCACGACTCAATGGCGGCGACCAGGAGATGCAGACTGAGGGAGCGCTAGAAGCAGGGGGGGGGGGAGCGGCAACCAACGGTAATATCAATTGCCAGAAGATTACCCACCAGGGGGCACAGTTGACAGGGCGAAGTCTCCGGACAGGGCGCTGTGCTCGACGGTTCGTGGGCACCCACGAGCTACCAAGGGACTGTTGAGGTGGGAACGGCGGCCCGGCGGGCCCGATAGAGGCACAGTTATAGCTGGATCAACCTGGGGGGCCTGCGCCAGGGCCTAGACACTGCGGCAGCTGAGGAGAACAGAGTTACTGCCAACCCTAGCGCCGAGGCTTTCCAAGAGAAGTGAGGATCTGGGAGGGCCCGAATTCTGGAGTATGAGGTTCCAAAGCTGATAAGTAAAGGACTTCAACTAGGGAGCGGCCCTGAGAAGGTCAGCTGCATGCCACGAGCCAGCGGTGCCTTTGGTACAGGTGCGGAGCGAACTCTGCAGTGCCCACGCAATTGAGGCCGGGGCTACAGCGGACAACCCTGGAGGTGGGCCCTAGGACGCAACTGCCATTCTCAGTGCCTACGATTCTACACCGTCAGCAATTACGGCATACCACCTCGTCGCCGTCACTGTACCGCGGCCACACACGACAGGACCCCAGCAGCAGACGGGTGAGGGGGATTGCCCAGGAGAAACGGGAGCACAGCAACCATTGGCCCAAGACCGCGTCGCAGACAGCGTGAGTCGTACATTTAGGAGCAACTAGACACACCACGGTGCGGCCTGGGTCAGGAGGCCGAGAAAACGAGTGGGGACAGAGACTGGATGTCCCTCACGAAGGCGATCCTTATCCCACAGACCTAGAGCAGACTCTGGAGGCAGTCATCAGGCGCTGCTAACAACAGAGTCCACATCCAATAAGTTGCTACAAGCCTTTTACTGCGACAAAGACAGAAGCACGACACAGGGCAACGGCTCCTAGAGGCAGCATCGTAGTCAAAGACCTAAAGGACTGTCATCCTTGCACTTTCAACGTGGCTGAGGTCCTACAGTGCCCCCCTAACGAACAGCACGCTACTATTCCCCCTACCCCGAACAGGACAGCCTGATCCACGTCCGCACCGGGACCCTGACATTCCGGGGGTATCAACTGCGACGCACAGACCGCCAACAGGGGTCGGGCCGGGACGTTATCGCACCCTGAACCCAGGCGGCAGAGCAGGACAGTTGTTCACCCTTCCCCCGCTGGCCGCACCTGGGACCAGTGACCCTCGAGTGCCCGAGGGGGAGAGGTGATTGTTCGGGAGTTAAAGAGCGCCTACAAGTGCAGCGGAGCCCAAGATCGGTGAAAATATGGGGCAACTGTGACAGACCAACAGCTCATAGGCGATGGTCCCGGCACACCAGCAATCCACAATAGACTTGGACCACGCTCAACCATCAGACACTGCCACGCCACAAGCAATGTCTGATAAACTGGACAGAGTGCTGGCAGCAACTGAACACTCCCGCATCGCAATGAAAGACAGATTTAGGGCCCTGTCTTCGGATTTGGGTTTGTTATGCGACGATCACCGAAAGCTGACTGATAGGGTGGCGGAGGGGCAAAAAAACCCTAGCTGGCCTGCAACCGCTCACTAAAACGCACCAGGACAGTATACGGAGCCTTCAGGCTCCGATGACTAAGCTTGAGGAGAAGGCAGACGATTTGGAGCGGCGATCACGTTGCAGCAATTTCCGTGTGATAAACCTACCGGGAGGAGCAGAAGGCTCCCATCCCGAAAGATACATCGAAACATGGTTTAAGTCATTCACCCCGGATGTCGAACTCACACCCTTCTTCTCTGTGGAAAGAGCTCACAGGGTCCCAGCTCGGAGCCCCCCCGGATGCCCCCACGACCACTGATCCTGAAACTGCTTCAGGGACGCTGTACTGAGGGCAGCCAGACAACATGGCCCGCTTCAAGTCGAGGATAAATGAGTGATGATCTTTCCTGATTACTCAAAAGCGGTGCAACAACTAAGGGCCAGTTTCATAGAGGCGAAAAACATGCTCCACCAAAAAGGAATACAATACATTCGCTGCTGTTCCCAGCTCGTCTCCGAGTCATTCACGACGGGGGCACAAAATGTTTCACGGACCCAAAAGCAGTGTTTGACTGGGCTGAGACCACTATCCCAGGAGGCGCGCAATGGGAGATAGTCCGCAATGCAAGGAGATCGAGAGGCCATGGAACCGAGGACGACATGAACGCAAGCAACAAGAACAGAAGGGGCGCAGCCCAACTTCAGGTCCCCTCAACCTCGAGGAAAAGATAGCGGAACGCAGAAGAGCACTCCAGGCGGCAGCTCGATTAGACACACCTGCGGTGACATCGGACAGAGAAGATGGGCCGCATATCTTCTCATCTGCAGACAACTCCAGAGATACTAGTGTTTCCCGCGAAGACTCAATAACCCCTCCGCTGGTGACCCGCCAAACGGCGAACACACTGATCTGAAGGAGCTGATCATCCAAGACTAATTCTTTCCTTTTTTCTGCAAGACACATATGCAAGTAGCAAACTGAATGGCCACAGCCCAAATGATGGGCGCATTGACCTGTCCTGCTCGGTTACACAAGGTTACCCCCCTCGCATTCCTCTCTGCCCCTCATGTATGTACACCAGGTGTTTGATGGGACCCGTCGGAGGCCTGACAATGACCGCTATTACCAACAAGTACCCCATAGCACATTAAACCCACGACTGTCATACTCAACAGAAAGGGCTGCGCTAGGCTGTGAGCTCAGACAATTCGTAGAGTACACCCCATTGATACATTAGAACGTTGTTGAACCATATAGTTTGGACGTATCACCAGTTGTGATAGGTCCGTGATGTTGGAACTCGGTTTCACAAGGCTAGTTGTTACATCTCCTAGTTGCTTTGAACCCTGCGACCACATTCACATTCGGGACGGGCGCCTTTATATATTGGCTTACATGCGGGAGGGACAGGGATGCAGACATTCTGCGTCGCCCCCGTTGGTTCCCCAGACATGAACAGATGCCATGTCACACACAGCAGATATTAGCTTCATGACCTTAAACGTCATGGGGATGCGCACAGCGAGAAAGCGGTATGCAGTGTACTCGTATGCAGAGCGACAAAAGACGCAGATCATTTTGTTACAGGAAACACACCTCACCTCTAAAGAACTAGACCGCATACAGAAGCGGTGGTGGGGTATTTTCTGTGCCACTACTTATTCTGCGTTCGCCCAAGGGGCGATGATATGGCTTAGACCTGGGGTTCCGTTTAAAGAAACGCGTAGAGTAGTAGATAGAGAAGGATTCCTGGAGGGACTATTAGACGGACGACCCCTGTTAATAGGCAGCATTTACGCCCCCAACTCGGACCAAGGGCTGTTCTGGGACTCCTTGTCGACAATCCTTCCGCAATTCACACATGCACCGTGGGTGTTGGGGGGCGACTATAATTGCGTGCGAGATTTGGCATTAGATCGATTGCACCCCCCGGGTCCGGGATCCCCCGCACAAGCACACACGGAACGGTTTCGATTCTGGGCGCAACACTGGGCTCTGGTGGATGCATGGCGGGCACAAAACCCGGCCACCAAACTATACGCTTACCACTCAGTGTCATATGATTTGAGGGTGTGGCTTGATCGGTTCCTGTGTTCACAGGAATTAATACCCATGACCCAACACACAGACTATCTCGGGAGAGTAATCTCAGACCATGATGCGCACCTGCTAACCCTTAAATGGAGACCGCCCCACCCTCCGGTTCCGACCTGGAAATTGCAGCGCGAGTGTTTGGAGGACCCGGTGTTCCGCCACGATCATGAGAGCAGTATCGTGGAATACTTTGAAGAAAACGCAGACACCGAATCTAATAGAATGCTTGAGTGGGACGCTTTTAAAGTTGTGATGAGGGGGCATGCATTAGGCAAATAACCGGGGTATGCAGAACACTGGATAAAAGTCTTGAGAGGGCAGAACTTAAACTAGCATCACTGACTAAAGCAGAGAATGCGAGTGCAGCAACACATATACAAGTCACAGAGGCCAAAACCGAATACGAGGGGGTCTTGGCAGACCTCAGACGCTACAACTTTAAGTTATATGCAACTAGGCGGCACAGAGAGGGAGACAGGTCGGGCACACTCTTAGCCTGGTTGGCCCGTCAGCACCAGGAAAGTCAACCAATCACTGAAATCAGGGATCATCTAGGCGGCACTGCGACAGCCCAGTCGGACATCCTGCGTCTCTTTCGCGATTACTATGCTGCACTCTACCGATGCCACATACGAGACAGTCAAGAAGCATTTGTCCAATTCTTAGCACCTCTCACGCTACCTCAAATACAGCGGGAAGACAGCGCACTTCAGAAGAGGAAATCTCGCAATTCGATGTGAAACAGGCGATCCGGACTATGGCCCGGAATAAAGCCCCCGGACTAGACGGTCTGCCCTTAGAGTACTATAGCACTTTCATTACTCAGCTGGCGCCGCGTCTGACCACCCTGTATGGGGCAGCTCGGGAGGGGGGAGAATTGCCCAGCTCGTTACGAGAATCCCTCATAGTCTCGATCCTGAAGCCTGACCGAGATCCGATACACCTCACCTCGTACAGGCCAATCACACTACTCTCCGCCGACTGCAAAATATTGGGCAAGATCCTAGCGGATCGATTGGGCCCTCTAGTCCCGCCACTCATACATCACGATCCGAACGGATTTGTACCGGGCAGAAACACATCCCAGAACATTCGTCGACTTTTCCAGGTTCAGGGTCAGATTGGGGATCGTTACCCCAGGGCGGCATGCCTGATCCTGGACCTGGAGAAGGCAATTGATACCCTCACATGGCCATACCTCTTTGAAACGTTAGGGCGAATGGGAATAGGCCCGGTATTTAGGGCATACATCAAACTATTATATACGAAAATTACCTCTAGAGTACGGCTGGGCAAACTCATCTCCTCGCCCTTCCCAGTGGAGAGGGGCACCAGGCAGGGATGCCCCCTCTCCCCCATCCTTTTCGCTATGACGATGGAACCCTTGGCGATCCGATTGAGGCAAGAGGGAGGCAAGTGGGGCATTCCAATAGCAGGGACCACCCATATAGTATCCATGTATGCGGATGACCTATTGCTCTACGTGAGGGACATAGAGTCCGATCTCAGTCCCATAGGAAATATCCTCACGGACTTTGCAGCTGCATCTGGGCTTACAGTGAACTGGGCGAAGTCAGTTATATACCCTTTTCGCCCATGTCTTCCCCCACGGGAACTGAGGCTCGGCACCTCTCGTGTGGCATGGTGTTCTGGGGCTCCGCGCTACCTTGGTATTAGGCTTTATCATTCCCTGGCTGATCTCTACAAGGGTAATCATCGTAGGGCCCTGACAGGAGCCAAGATAAGGGTAAATTTCTGGAAGGCTCTGCCCTTAGCGCCCAATGGCAGAATTGCCCTGGCCAAGATGATCCTGGTACCACAATTTCTTTATTATTTTGCCAACACTCCTGTCATCCCCCCGCGCTCCTTCTTTAGCGAGCTAGACACCCTGCTGAGTTCCCTCATATGGGATGACAAACGTCACAGGGTTGCACTCTCAAAACTGCAGCTCCCATTGAATCAGGGAGGGTTGGGGGCCCCGTCCTTTGAAGCCTACTTTTACGCAGCACAAACACAATGGATATCTAGATGGACAGCAGGGCGTCATCTAGCAGAGACTGCCACGGACGATGAGCCTATGTCAATACAAGCAGTTTGCCGCCTACTACTCCTGGGCACGCAGTCCAGAGCTCACACTCACTCCAGGTGAAAGTAGTAAGAACATGCATGCTGCGCATACACCGCATATCTGGCAACACCCCTTTATACACTCCCCTGTACCCGTTAGCTGGTCTCCCTAGACAGGGGGGGGGGGTTATACTGCCCGCGCGATGCAAACATGGACGGACCATAATGTACTGGCAATTGGGTCCCTGTTTGAAGAAGGTCAACTATTGCCGTTCAACCGTCTTTCAAACGAGACAGGCCTTCCCCCAGGGCAATTTTTATTACATAGACATCTAATACTTAGCAGTCGCCACATATGGGATCTTACCGGAGGGGAGCCAGAGACACACCCAGTGCTACATGCAATTCTCCACGTGGGGTTAGGACGGCACTTGATCACGTGGCTTTATAAAGCGGTCCGAGAGCTCACTGCTACTACACTGGTCCCATTGCGATCGCAATGGGAGGACAAGATAGGTCGCCCCTTCGATGACAAGGAATGGGAACGGGTTCTGGAGTACCCGAAAAAGGTGTCCAGAAATGCCCACTTTAAGAATATACAATTTTCCATACTACATCGCGCCTACCTCACTCCAGCAAGCTTCAGCGCTTCTACCCGGCGCACAGTTGGTATGTCCGAAATGCCAGTCTGCCGACGCAACGTTCATACATATGTTCTGGTCATGCCCCACACTGCGACCCTATTGGCAGGCTATCCACTGGGCTTTGCGAGAGATAACAGGCCTCAGGGACATTGACACGTGGGAGGACAGTGGGCTGAGACTCTCCCGTAGGCGCAAAACTCCTAAAGTCCAAACGCGCTTCACTTCTTTGGCTCTCTTACTGGCGAAGAGGGGGATTGCCATGGACTGGAGAGCCCCAAGTGGTCCCCCATTGGCGGCCTGGGTAGGAGCGGTCAAGAAATGGGGCTCAGAGGAAGAGGATACTATTAGGAGAGAGGAGGTGCAAGGGATACGTAAAAGGCACATTTCCATGGAATAGACCATGCTATTACACCAGTTCCACCACCATAGGGTCAGCACGCAACATCCAGTGACACTTCCGAGCACCCCTGAGGGTTCAGGCCACGCCGCACAACTTAGATCCCCCCGGGAAGCAGACGACAGTGACCCCCAGCAACCCCCAAAGTCATGATGGAATGACACTACCTCGGATCAGACCACTAAGGCATGCACGCAATGCCCTAGCTGCGCGACACTCCCAATGTTTCACGCGCTCCCTGCGAAGGCACCGCCCTGTCCCCCTCATACATACGGAAATACATGATGACACATACTCCTTTACTCCTGCAGGACACAGCGGGCAAATCTAGGTCGCCCGACCGAATCTTCCCAGTTCTAATCCCTAGTTGGTTACTCATGCCGGTACGTTACTCCCCCAACAAACCGGCCTCATATTCCATGGCAAGATATTATGTTAGGCAAACACTGAAACGCACCAAGACCAACCCGGTGCCGTACGATTATGTGGGACCTAATTGCGTACTCCCCTTTTTACTTGGACTTGTAATCTCATGATCTCCCCTGAGCTAACGAACTACACCATGCGATTGTAAAGTGTTGATTAATTGTTATACTTGCCTTAATGTGAAATGATGAAATGCCAATTAAAAAAATTCTAAAAAAAAATAAATACACAAAGCTTCCTTGTCGATAAACGAATATCTCATTTCGGGGCCTACAAATGCCCTAGACAAAAACATGATGGTCTCCTCCTTGCCGTCTTTCACCTGCTTGAGAACCGCCCCTTACCCTTTGGAACTCACATCAGTAATCAAAATGGAGAGGGCAGACGTATTAAAACTTTGTAACAAGGGTGCATGGCTTAGAGCATTCTTTATGTCAACACATTCAGTTTCACATTGAGGAGACCACCAAAATGTTTTCCCCTTCTTCAACAAAGCCCACAACGAAAATGTGGGGTTGGTGAACCTAGGCACAAATTTATTGTAATATTCGGCCATATCTAAAAAGGTAACTAAATCATCTCTGGACCCCGGCACGGGGAGATTCTCAATGGTTTTAATAAGTTGATCTTTAGTTTTAACACCGTGTTTGGTTACCTTGTGTCCCAGATACTCAATTTCAGTAAGGTTAAACTTACATTTACTCTCTCTTAATGTAAGACCCTGATCACCAAATCTCGCCAGAACAGATCTCAATCTGCTGTCATGTTACTGCTGGGATGACCCATAAACCAAGATGTCGTCCTGTTAAACGTTAACCCCTGGAATTCCTCCTAAGACATCCTACATTGTACACTGTAGGAAAGTAGGATCTGCTTTCATGGTTACCCCCACTTTTTGCTGGTGCTATTCTGTTTTATGATTAGGCTGACTCGGATCCTGCTAATCAGGACACCAGTTACTGTGCTTTCTCCCTAAATTTGACAGTAGTAAGTACTTTTGTACCTTCCCAATTGGCTACTGGTGTACCCTTCTAAGTCCCTAGTATATGGTACTGAGGTACCCAGGACATAGGTTCACCAGGCGTCTCCCCTGGGCTGCAGCAGGTATTGTGCTACCCAGGGTAGTCCACTTAAACTGTGACTACAGGCCTGCAATTGCAGCCCCGCAGATATTAGTTTCCTTATATCTGAGGTCACTACACTTAAAACCTATAAGTCACCCCTATGGCAGGCTCTTCAGTCCTGAGGGCAGGGTGCTTGGTTATAAGTGTGAGGGTGCCCCTGCATGAGCAGGACACCCCTACAAACCCTGGAGTTGATTATCCAGACTTCGTAAGTGCGGTCAGCCATTTAATACATATAGTGGACATCAAGTAATTTATGAGATGTCTAACTATATATTGGCTGCACCGAAACTGGTATCAAACATGTTGAAATCTTACCCCAACACCGATTCCAGTGTTGGATGTAGGATCCCATGTATTCCCGGTACCAGCCTTTCAGGGACTAACAGCAAGTTAGTGCTGCTGCCGACCACAGACACGTTTCTGCCATCCTGCTGCTGAGCTGAGCTCGAGCAGGGGAAGGTAGAACAATAGGTTTCCTGTCACAGGGAGGTGTGACCACCTCCCAGACAGGTCTTAGTGTATTGGGCTGGGGTGGGGGCGCTTGCCAGCGCCAACAGACTGCTTTGAAGGGCACATTTGGTGCCCTCCTTACATACTCCAGTTTGAGCCAGCTCAGGGAGCCCTTGGTTCCCGCTCTGGGGCGAAACTGGACAAAGGATATGGGAGTATCCTCCCCTCTGTCCAGCCCCTCCTCTGGTAGGGACGCCTGAATCGTTCCAACCCTTTACCTAGGGTACTTAAGGGCTTACCTGTGGGTTGCTCTTCAGATTCGATGTGGGACAAGATTCAAACCCGAAACCGCTTCAACTTAGTTCGTCTGGGCACCTGGACTTCGCCTGGAACAGAGACTGCACCAAGGAAGACTCCTGCTGCTCCTGGTTTCACTGTTCTGCAAGTCTTCGTCGTCTGTGCCTGTACTTCTTCCAGGTTCCTCTGCAGGACTGTGGGCATCAAGGACACCCAAAGTAATCTTCCTTGGAGTGAAGGAGTCACTCCCCTGCATCTACAGGCACCGCAACAAAGCTGACCGGTCTGCTGCTCCTGACGTCCCACGGACTTCAAAAGGCTCAGCAACACAGGTGGTGGTTATGCAACTCCCTTAAGGCCTGACCTGTCCTCTCAGCAAGTTTGAGGCCAGTATCTCTCGTCAGAACCACTGGAACAGAGCCCCTGTGCACCACGTCGACTTGCCGTTGTCAAGGCTTGTTGGCTCTGTACTCCAGAGATCTTCGGGGTACAAGAAGCTCCAGCTTCGGCATCTCTTCCTGCCAAGATCCTTGTCCTCACTGCATCCTCTGCACCGTGGGTCTGCATCTTTGGTGAGCTGCTCTCAGCCCTCCTGCAACTCCTGTGCCTTTGGCCTGTGGGTCCTCTAGAGGGTCTTCTTTGGCTTCAGTGGGCTCCCCTGCTTGCTCGGGCCTGCTCTGACTCTCCTGCAATTGGTGAGTTCCTTGGACCTTGCTGGTCTCAACGCTGCTCCTTTATCGTTTACCACGTCTGTTGCTGCTGCCAAGGCTTGTTGGTGCTCCCGCCGGACACTGACCACCTGGTTCTCGACTTCCAACACGGAACAGCTTGTGAATGGCTCCTGGTCTACTATAGCGTCGTCTGGTCCTCACAGCTGCAGCGACAAGGTTACCGTCATCACTCCTGCATCCTCCATCATTGGTGGTCATTGCTCATCCATGCCTCCTGGTCACCTCTGAGTGGCATAGACTCTGTCCTCTCTGCTTGCAGGTTCTTCTCTTCAAGAATCCACCCTTGGATTCCACCGGACTCTTTCATCTTCTTCGCCAGTGGCATCTTTCCTGAAGTCCCCCATTGTGGTCTTCGGCGGTTTCCGAAGTCACTTCGCACTTATGCACCCGGCTTCCCTGGTGTAGGTATTCTGGTTCCTGTGGTATCCACGGGTGGGGTGACTCTCCAACCTTCTGTCTTCCACGGGGTTTCTTCAGGGTCCACTGGGAAGGGTCCTTCTCCTTTAAAACTGCAACCGCGACTTTCCCACTGACTTGTATTGAGTACGCGGCTGTGTTTCCATTCTGCACACAGCCTCTGCAGGGTTCCTGGGAACTTACCTCGGGTGGTTCCTTGCATCCCCAGCTCTTCTGAGTCTCCTGGTCCAAGTCCCGACTTCGGTTGCAGTTCGCATTCCCCTTCTTTAGTATATGGTTTGGTCTACCTCTGGAGACCACTGTGTATTGTGCTTACTTACCTCTTGCAATTGAAGTATTCTTGTATATTTGTGTTGATATCTCCGGGTAGGAGATATACCAATGTGTTAGTGAGTGTTGTGTAATAAATAGACCTATTTTTATAACTACACTCTGTGGTTCTTTTTCATTTAATCTACACTACATGATTAGACCTGGTAAAACAATCTGCCTAACACTCCTTCTGGACTAAGCCTGAACGCTGCTCTCCACAGCTACAACCTAGAGAGCTTTCTATGGATGTCTAAGACAACTAAAATCACCATAAGGGTTGTCTGGATAAGTGCAGGGTACTACACTTAAATAAGTGTGCACAATATATACAAAGCTAGCCTCCTACATTGGTGTGCAGCGGTTGGAATTTAAGCCTGCACTGTTTTACCAGCTAATCTAGGTGTGGTTAGATGAAAAACCATCACTAGCGTTAGGCACATCTAAAATATTTTTGTAAGTAGTAATTTCTATTGAACTTTTAGATTGGTTATCAAGGGCCTAGCACAACCCTTTCTCCAATCTTTGGAAGTTTAGTTTCAGTAGGGTAGGGAGGTGCAACACCACACTTCACTTAGTCACTATGTCTTTAATTGGGGGACCTAGTGAGCCCCAACCCTCTAGATATAGTGGTCTTAAGTTCCAGGAACTAAGGATCCTGTGTGCCTCTAGAAGGATAAAGACAGGTAGCAACCCTAACACTAAGCAACTCTTAGAGCTGCTTCTGCAGGATGACCTACAGAATCCTGTGGGTGGGGAAGCTCCAGAAGATGGGTCAAGAGGGGACCACTAAAATCACCATAAGGGTTGTCTGGATTACTGCAGGGTGCTACACATAAAATAAGTGTCCACCATATACTAAGCCAGCCTCCTACACACACTGAAAAACCGAGGCAACAGAGTTTAAACCAAATGGCAACCTCGTGAATTTGAATAGCCCAAACGGGGTTATAAAAGCTGTTAAATCGGTGGACTTGTCATCAAGCTAGATCTGGTGGTACATGGCCTTGAGGTCCAGTTCT
Source organism: Calotriton arnoldi (assembly GCA_963921515.1). Classification (NCBI taxonomy): domain Eukaryota; kingdom Metazoa; phylum Chordata; class Amphibia; order Caudata; family Salamandridae; genus Calotriton; species Calotriton arnoldi. Next base: position 1,291,883 of record CAWUFW010004294.1, read on the forward strand.
GTGCCAACATTTCAGCAATGTTTGGAAGCGGATACTTAATAGCAACAACCACCTGATTAAGCGCTCTTAAGATTCACACAAAACCTTACCTCTCCTGAAGCTTTGCGTGCAAGAACGACCGGAACGAGTCACTCCGTCGCCTCAGCTTCCACTACAATACTCTCGTCCTTTAATTTATTGAGCTCGGTGCGCATGGACTCCCACAAGGCCAATGGCACACCATGCACCTTGCATGTTACAGGAGTTGCACCTTATTTAAGCGTGACTTTGTGAGTATAATCTGAGAGACACCCTAACTTCTCACTAAACACCTGTTTAAACACGCAACGTAAGTCAGGCAACTCACTGGTACTTCTGTTAGAACCACAAGAGATAGCATCTATTCCGTCCCCTGTGAGAGAGGGCCGTTGCGTGCAGGTGTCCTTGAGGACTATGCAGGGCTCAGTGCCAGGATCCAGGATCACCCTGGTGAATCCAGCTGATAATGCTGTCACCCTTACAAGAAATTTAAATTTTGCCTGCGGTTAACCCGTCATTATAATCAATATCTGGCATAAAGTAACCAAGCAACTTTATAGGTTGTCCTCCATACACCAGGGGTTTTATGTCCGGTTTAAACACCTTCACTTTCCCTTTCAAAATCCTGTAATAAAAATACTTCGGAACAAGAGAAATCTTTGCCCCTGAATCAAAAAGCATATTTATCCTATGTCCATTCACCTTAACCTTGTCTATGCGGCTCTTACCTTTGTTCTGTACAACCTGCAGAACTACTTCCCCACAATGCAGTTCATCACACTCACAGTCACTCTCATCACTTAAGACCACCTCTTTCATGTGCTTGTTTTTTTGTTGGGACCGACATTCTTTTGCAATATGACCCACCTTACCACAACTGCAGCATTTAAATGTCAGAGCAGGACAAGTTTTATCGTTTGCCAAATGCCCGACACCACCACATCGAAAACCCTTGCCTTTGGAACCTTTCCTAGCATTAGGAGCAGCAGTACCGGGGTTCACATGGTCTGTGCATTTCAAGGTGGTTTTGTACACACTCTGTGCCTTCTCAGCGACATGAGCACTTTCCTTCTTTATAACCTCCATGCACGCAGGAGAGTGTTGAATCCTTTTAGCAATCATCACAACCTCATCCAACTTGGAATCGTCCTTCTGCCACAACGCATCCTTAATTTTCTCTATGTTGCACCCGAGCATAAATTGATCACAGATCCGTTCCTCTAAGGACCCTTCGAATTTACAAGTGGCACCAAATTTACGAAGATCTGTAACATACGCTTTAACAGACTCCTGCGATTTTTGAAACCTCCTTCCAAAGAGGTACCTCTCCAGTATGGTACTCACCTTTGGTAAATAGTGTTTGTCTAATTTTTTCAAATATAAGTCAAACTCGTTCAAATCTTCAGACTCATCCGCACCAAGTGCGGGAAGGTGCTCAAACACCTCTTGACCTTCCGGCCCTAAACAGTCTAACAACAAAGCTGTTTTCCTTTCCACACTCAGAGACACAGACGCTGGCGTAGTGAAAGAAAACCTTCTTCAACTTGGACCAACAAATATTTGGGTACCCAGAATATTCCTGCACATATTCGCAGTTGAAATAAAAAAAAAAAATTATCACCCAAGGTGTACATTAACTCTATACACCAGGCTACATGCTATCCATATACACACACAGGGCCCGATTCACAGAACTAACTTAAGACAAAATCCTAAACTTACTACCATTTTGGTATTCACAGAAGGCACTTACTCATTTTGGTATTCACAGAAGGCATATACTTACTCATTTTGAGTAACTTACTCATTTTGTGTAACCTACTCATTTTGGTATTCACAGAAGGCACTTACTCATCAATGAGTAAGTGCCTTCTGTGAATACCAAAATGAGTAAGTTACACAAAATGAGTAAGTTACACAAAATGAGTAAGTAAGTGCCTTCTGTGAATACCAAAATGAGTAAGTGCCTTCTGTGAATACCAAAATGGTAGTAAGTTTAGGATTTTGTCTTAAGTTAGTTCTGTGAATCGGGCCCACAATGGTTAATAAATAAAAGTACTACTAGTCACAACAGTCTCTTGTACATATCCAGAGTTGAAAGTCACACCTGAAATGAGGAGGCTAAAAATGAAATTCCAGTTTACTACACCGGTGTGCGATACCACACCCCAAAAATATCCCACACATCGGGCCGTGACACCCACACCCGAACACCCTGTAGGTTTTGAAAAGAAGAACAAGTTACTTGCCATCGGTAACCCATTATCTGGTAGAGGCAATATCTAACTACAGGTTCATTACCTTAGAATTTCCCAGGCGTCAGGCTGGGTCCAGAAACTTTTGCTTGAGCAATATCCCTTGCGTGCACCGCCGGGTGGCTCCATTCGGCTCCGTGTGACGTCCTTAGTGACGGTTATGACGTTGCGGTCACCTATATAGGTGTCACCTAGGCGTATGGATGTCAGTACTTTTCCCCTTTCCACGCCAGCAGTGCAGAACCATGAAGTGACTGACGAAAGTGTGTGCCAAAACTAGGGCCCTGAGAATTGGAATAACCCTAGCCCTAAGGTATAGGTCAGCAGAGCGGGGAGGCGTGGGCAGGTCTGTAAGGAATCTGCAGCTAGATATTGTCTCTACCAGATACTGAGTTACCGAAGGTAAGTAACTTGTTCATCTGATAGAGACTTCAAATTGCAGATACCTTACCTTAGAATAGATACCCAAGCCATACACTCTTGCCAGTGGGCTGCGGACAAAGTTCTCACACTAGAAAGTCCTGCAGGACCAAACGGGCAAAATGCCCGTCTCTGCGGACCTGACTGTCCAGGCAGTAGTGCTTGGCAAACGTGTGCAGAGACAACCACGTTGCTGCCTGGCAGATGTCCAAGACTGGGGCACCCCGAGCCAAGGCAGTAATCGCAGCCTTTTCCCTGGAGGAATGGGCTCTTAATCCCTCAGGGGGCTGCTTCCTAGCCAAAGCATAGCAGATCTTTATGCAGAGAAGGACCCAGCAAGAAATTGCCCTTTTCTGTGCTGTCTGACCTTTCTTAGCTCCCACGTACCCCACAAAGAGTTGGTCGTCCACCCAGAACTCTTGTATGCAGTCAAGGTAGAACGACAACGCTCTTTTTGGGACCAGACGATGGGGACGCTCCTCTTCTTTACAGGGATGCAGGGGAGCAAAAAAGGTGGACAGTGTGATAGACTGACCCAGATGGAACGGGGTCACCACGTTTGGAAGAAATGAAGCACAGGTGCGGAGCACCACTTTATCTGGAAAAGTCATCATGTAGGGGGGCTTACATGATAGCGCCTGCAACTCACTCACCCTCCAGGCAGATGTTATCGCCAACAGAAAGGCTGTCTTGATGGTAAGCAGCCTGAGGGGACAGTTGTGCAAAGGCTCAAAGGGAACACACATAAGAAAAGTGAGGACCAAACTAAGGTCCCACTGTGGCATGACAAAGGGTGTGGGCAGAAACAAGTGAGTCAGCCTTTCAAGAACCTATTTAAAATTGGCGACAAAGAGAGAGGGTTGGTCTGGCAGCTGCAAAAAAGCGGGTAGAGCAGAAAGATAACCCTTAAGAGTACCCAACGAGCCCTGCTGGGCAAGGGTAAGAATGAAAAGAAGAACAGTAGAGAGAGAAACACAAAGAGGGTCAATAGACCTTTCTTTACAGTATGATACAAACTTTTGCCAAAGGTAGGCGTATACGGTCTTAGTGGAGGGACGCCTAGCTGCCAAAATAACGTTGCGTACTTCGGGAGGAAGGTCAAAAGCTATCAACTGTTGCCGCTCAATCTCCAAGCATGGAGGCAGAGAGTCGACAGGTTCAGGTGGAGAACCCTCCCCTGCTGCTGCGACAGATGATCGTCCCGAAGGGGCAGCCTGATCGGAGGATCAATGCTCATTTTCAGAAGCTCTGGATACCAGACTCTCCTTGCCCAGTCCGGAGCCACAAGGATGACTTGGGCCCGGTCGTTCTTGATCTTTTTCAGAACTCTGGGCAGAAGTGGTTTGGGCGGAAAGGCGACAACATGCCTAAGCTCAACTCGCAACGAAAAGCGTTGCCAAGTGATAGCCGTCTTCGAAACTCCAGCGCGCAATATTGCTGACATTACGCACTCTCTCTGGAGGCTAACAAATCTAACCAAGGTTCTCCACATTGCTGAAAGAGACCTTGCGCCACCTCCGACTGGAGATGCCATTCGGTATCCGCTAGGCATGTGCGGCTGCGTTTGTCCACCCTGGCGTTCAGAGAACCTGCCAGGTGTTGAACCACCAAGGATATGCCCTGCTGTTCCAGCCATGTCCAGAGACTCTGGGGAAAGGCTCCACGACCTCACCCCGCACTGCTTGTTGCAGTACCACATGGCGGTGGTATTGTCCGTGAACACTTGCACTAACTTCCCCTTGACAGAGGGAAGAAATGCTTTCAATGCCAACCGGATCGCCCGAAGCTCCAAGAAATTGATGTGGAGCCCCGACTCTGCCGGAGACCAGTGTCCCCTGATCTCCACCTCTCCCAGATGAGAGCCCCATCCCAGGAGTGATGCATCTGTCACTACTGTGAGATCTGGTTGGGGAAGTGAGAGGAGCCTGCCTTCAACCCAATCGTGGTTCGTCAACCACCACTGCAGATCTCTCGCAGTTCCCTCCGAGATCTGGACCATGTCAGTGAGATCTCCCCGATGCTGTGCCCACTGGAACTTCAGGTCCCACTGCAGAGCCCACATACGCCACCTGGCATGCTTTACCAATAGGATGAAGGAGGGCATGAGGCCCAACAGCCTCAGAGTCAGTCTCAGCGAAATCCAGGATAGAGGCTGAAACATTGGAATCATAATCTGAATATACTGGACTCGCTGTTTGGGAGGATAGGCCCGAAACTGCACTGTGTCTGGAACAGCTCTGATGAAAGGGAGCGTCTTAGAAGAAGTCAGGTGTGACTTCGGCACATTTATAGAGAACCCCGGTGAATGCAGGAGGTTTGCCATAGTCTGAAGGTGGGAGACGACAGCCTGGGGCGAGGACCCCTTGAACAGCCAGTCGTCGAGGTAGGGGAAGACTAAACCCCTAACCTGCGCAGATCAGCTGCAACCACTGCCATCACCTTGATGAACACCCGAGGGGCACTGGGGTAAGGCTGAAGGGGAGCACGGTAAACTAAAAGTGCTCGTGGCCTACTTTGAACCGCAGGTAACGCCTGTGGCCCGGCAGGGTGGGGATATGAAAATACGCATACTGCGGGTCCAACGCTACCATCCAGTCTTCTTGGTCTAGGGCAGACAAGACCTGAGCTAAAGTAAGCATCTTGAACTTCTCCTTCTTGAGGAAGAGATTGACAGTCTGAAGATCTAAAATGGCCCCTAACCCTTTGTTCTTCTTCGGAATCAGAAAGTAGCAGGAATAACAGCCACTGCCTACTTCTGAAACAGGGACCCTCTATAGCCCCCTTGGCCAGGAGAGCTGTAATTTCCTCTTGGAGCAATTTTAAATGATCCTCCGCCAGCCTTCTTGAATTGGCAGAATAGGAAGAGGAAAGGAAAGGAAAGGCAGAGAATAGGCATCCTGAATGATCTGCAAGACCCACTTGTCTGATGTTATGGATCTTCAGTGGGGGAGATGATGATGGATTCTCCCTCCCACTGGAGTGGTGTGGTCTTGCAGAGTCAGACTAGGAGTGCTTGGCTGCCGAAGGCAGGGTGGCTGACGACTTCTGGCCTCTATTCCTAAGACGGAATGAGCCGCGTCAATGTCCACGCACAACTTGGGAAGTCTGCGCAGGACGGTGGCTGGGGTAAGGCTGGTGTGGCTGGAACACCCTTCCGTGGCCACAAAAGGGGCGCAAGCTAGACTGGCCACATGGTGATGTAGAAAGGCCTATGGATCTGGCCGTAACACGAGAATCCTTAAACCGTTCCAGGACCGAGTCTGCTTTCTCACCAAAAAGATAGGAACCATCAAAGGGCATGTCCATCAAATTAGCCTGGACATCACCCGAGAAGCCAGACGTTCTAAACCAGGCATGGCGCCATAAGGCCACCGTCGATGAAAACGCTCTGCCCAGAGAATCAGTCAAGTCCACACCTGATGCCAAATTTTGCTGCATCTCTCCCATCCTTAGCTGCCTGGGAGAGCACAGCCCGAGCCTCCTCCGGGACCTGTGGGAGCACTTGCGCAACCGTCTCCCAATGGGAATGGGAGAAACGGCCCGATAAGCACGCGGTATTCACCGACTGCAATGCCAGGCTGGAGGAAGAAAAACTCTTCCCTAGTGATTCCAACCTCTTGGATTCCCTGTCCGGAGGGGCGGAAACGCGCCCTGGGAGGTAGAAGTCTGCACCACCAAGCTTTCTGGGGTGGGGTGTTGGCTGAGGAGCTTTGGGTCGCCCGGAGCCGGGTGATGGCGGCATGCAATTGTCCTATTTATAGGAGCCCCTGTGCTAGGCTTGGACCACGTGCATAGTAGGACATCAGTAAGTGCCTCATTAAAGGGTAACAGGGGTTCAGAAGTGGAAGCCCCAGGCTGAAGAACTTCAGTCAGGAGATTAGTCCTGACCTGCACAGAGGGCAACTCCAGTCCAAGGACCTCATCTGCCCTCCCTTACCACCATGGCATAAGAAGCCCCCTCCTCCGTAGCCACAGTTGGCGGAGAGAGCATGGCAGCCTCTGGGAATGTGTCGTCCACTGGCTTCCCCAAGCTCCTCATACCAGTCCATCTGCTCTGCAGACATGTCCTGATGTTCCAAAGGGTCCATTGACACCTCCCATTCCTCTCCCGTGCCTGAGACATCCGGAAAATGCTCAGGTGACAACATACAACCCCTGGGTTCGAGCGACGCCAATCCGACTCCATGTTGTCGGGATATGGATGAGGCTGGAGCACCCAGTGGGCACCGGCAGCTCTGTAGGCACAGACTTTGTGTCTGATGCCGGGGAAGGTCGCGTTGGCATGGCAGGTGCTGTCCCGATCCAGAATCGGATCCCCGAGGCCCTACCAACGCCGGAGCCGACAATGTCGAATCCGATGGGACCCAGAGGGGTCGGCACGTTCAAATACTCGGCGCATGGCCTCGTAAAACTCTTTAATTTGAGCGGGGATAGCTCTGGCACATGGAGGAAAGCGCGGAGTTGACCCTGGCTCCGGCACTGTGCCTAGAGCGTCGGTGTTCCTTATCTCGTTCGTCGACGGAGACAGTCGAGGTGAAGACTAAGTCCGCTTTGATTCTTCTTTTTCTTGTGCCTCTTCCCCGAGTGTCCCGAAGACTTTGAGTGGGAGAAAGAGGACTTGGGGCTCCGGGAGCGGTCTCGCAACCTCCTCTTCTTCGATCGGGATCTCCGCGGAGTCTCGCTGGATGGTGTCGACTGCCGGGCCGCAGGGAGCTTCATAGCCTGCTCCCGCAAGGCCTTCGGAGCCATGGCCCGACAGTCCGAGCATGACTTCGAGTCGTGGTCGTGCTCGAGACACCAAAGGCAGACGAGGTGGGGATCGGTAACCAACATGGCGCGGTGACAGGCGCCACACGGTTTAAAACCTGTCTTCCTCGAAGACATCCTTCTACACACGATGGAAAAATAATGAAGTTGACAAAAAGTCGAAAAAAACTGTAAAAAACCGAGAGAGGGGTAGCTCTTCCCGGATCGGCACTTAACTGGCAAGGAAAGAAAACTGACGTCTGCGTGCCTAGGTGGAGCCTATATAGGCGACAGCGACGTCATAACCAACGCTAACGATGCCGCCGATGTCACACGGAGTCGAATGGAGCCACCCGACGGCGCGAGCAAAGGGGTATTGCACGAGCAAAAGTTTATGGATCCAGCCTGATGCCCGGGAAATTCTAAGGTAAGGATTCTGCAGCTAGAAGTCTCTATCCGATCAAATAAATATAACTAAAATAATAAAACTCACTGCACCAGGCACCGGATGTGTGCAGGTATAAGGCACACGGATGGTGAGCGAGAGCGTTCCACACAACCAGAAACTACAACTCGTGATCCAGAAGACGAGAGAAGTCCACTGGATGACTGTTGGTCGAGCCGAGGGAGAGGTCACTGACCAAAGCAGGTGCGCAGAAAAACTTTCACAAAGCCAATGATCAAGAGGTTGCCATGGAGACCAAAAAGCAAACCAGATTAAAGATATGCCGAGTCCAGGAAATAGTGACATGTTTGTCTTCCATATGCGTGCCACTCCTGATCAATGTAATACGCACTTTTTAAGTGCAGTGCCAGGGAAAATAGAAATTGTGACATGTCTTCCCTGTATGTGCTGCTCCTGGTCAACGTAATGTGCACACTAAGAAGCACCGGGGTAACCGCAATGCCAGGGAAACAACTCAACAACAAGGTGCGTCAAAGTGCTCCCTCCACTCGGGTCCACTTGTTGCGGTGAGTGGAGCTCTTCACCGCGAGCAGCTGTGGCCGCAATGTATGTGCAAATGACGTGCCGTACAAGCCTCCAACTGTAGGCCCAAAACGTACGACACTCTCCCCAACTAACATAGAAATTGTCGCATAACGACTAGGGGTGTAGTTAAATGTGCAAACAGTACCTTTACAGGAAAATGTAAAGTTCCAGGGATATGTTGAGACGTTTCTCTTGGGTGCCTCTTACTTCTTCATTAAAGTTGAAACCAAAGGGTCTTTATCCAAAGTGCTCCAGCTCGTCGCCAATGTAAAAAAGTACAAGCGCCTCCAGAAAGAGTGTTGTAGAAGATCTTTAACAAAAAGTTACTCTGTACACAGAAACGATCCATCCATAACAGAGGCCAGCAGCTAACTGACATAACAAAGTTCTAAAGCTAATAAACATTCTAACACAGCAACATTCTCAGAATATCCAGGAAAAGGATTCTGAATGTCTACACATCAGGAATCTATCAAACAGGATACCACAAAAATCTTTCAGTCTCAACGCAGACTTGAAACTCTAACTAGACTCGCTAATCTCGCTAATCAATTTCATAATTAAAAGTTCAGGCAATCAACTATCATCAGTCATTTTTGTACAAGAGTAAACCTAAAGTACTTAGGGACTGATATGGGGGACCTGAGGTCATAGGCTTGCCGACCGAGATCGTCGGTTTCAATTCTGACCGCCTAATTACAATGTAGGCAGTCAGATTTAAAACCGGCTGGTCATTCCGGTTGGATTCCGACGGGCTCAGTCGGAGGCCAGCCCGTAATCCCAATGGACGGCGTTTCCCGCCGTTGGGATTACGATGCTCGGTTTCCTACAGGCTTTACATGCCGGGCTTTCCGACATGGAAAGCCTGTTGGAAAACGAGTTTGGTGGCCTCTATTAGGGCCCCCTTCTCTTTGCCGCCTCCAGTTGGGGGCCAAGAGGGCACCTATGGCGCCCCCTTGTTGATCCCTGAACCGTGTGGCAGGCACCCTGAGGTGCCTGCCCCGCAGTGCAGGTATTAACACAACCTCCCATTTCCCTATGGGAGCTTATGCTCCCATAGGAAAATGTGAGTATGCGACATCGTAATTAGGTGGTTGGGACTGCTGACGGAGGTCGGTCGGAGCTGTATCCGCCTCGGTGTCGGACAGACGCAAGTCCGCCCGACATCGTAATAGGCCCTTCAGTGGTTAGAAAATGGGTACTCTGTGACAAACGTGAAGGATATCTCATCCAAAATGGCTTTATGGGGGTTTATCATCATTAATATCATCTCTAAATGTAGAACATGTACTGTTCTATATTACTCCTTATTCATGCATTATCTATTTGTCACATATTAACATATTACTGTATAGAAGTTTTTTTTCCCCCATTTTTTAAAATTGCTGGATATGAACTATGGGCTTGATTTAGACTTTGGCGAACGGAATATGTCCTGTTGCAATGGCCAAGTACTTTCCTCCCGCCACGGTGGAAAGTACTTGTTCTTGGGTACTCTGTCCTCCAAATTTAGATATGTCTGCCAGACCAGCGGACATCTCTCGCATTTCTGGGAACCATCGTCATGTTGGTTCCTGTAAATCAGGAGTATCCAACCTTTTCAACAGTGAGAGCTACACCTAATCAATGAAAAACGTCCTGGGCTACAGCCTTATACATGTATTAGATAACCACACAAAAAGATCACGCCACTTAAACACTGCACCTAGAGCACCCAGTCCTGATACAGTACGTACACAACTATAATGGCAGAAGAACTGTCAGGGAAATATTGTGGAGCTATATGGTCCACAAGAACGACTGTTGTCCTTTTTCTCTTCTTTGTGAATCATCTGTGAAAGGTGTCTCTGTGGTTTTGTCGTCTCTTAGTCAATCAATACATGGGATGACACTGTCCTCATTATGAGAGCAAGGACCCAAAAGACTTCCATTTTCTGGCTAATTACCCTACAATTCGTTCATTGATGTCCAGAAACTAGTACTGATTTAAAGATTTAAGAAAAGGTAAATGCACACTTCATAGTACTCTACAAGTAAACATACTACTGCAGCTATCTCCATAAGTGTACCTCTGATGCAAAGATGAAACACAAATTAATTAATGAACAGATTGCTTTAGGAACTTAAGTACCTCTAATGAAAGAAGAGGCAGAAATAAAGAAAGAAAAATAGAAAAGGAGTGAGAGAAAGGAGAGAAAGTAGGAAAGAGAAAGAACTTGAGGAAGAAGTGGAAAATGGAGGAAATTGTTAAAAATGAAGCTAGATAGAAGGAAAGGAAAACATGAAGGGAGGAAGAATAAAAAGGCAGAAAAGAGAGGGAGGAAGGGAAAGAAGAGGAGAGTTAGAAAATATGGAAGGTGTACATAGAAAAGAAAGGAAAGAAGGAACAAAACAGTGTAGTGGAAAGAAAAATAGACCAAGTGATCGATATAGAAAGGAACAAAGGGGAGATGGAGAAAAGCTAAGGAGAGAAGGATAGAAAGAAAGGAAGAAAAAGACATAGATAGACCCAGTGTGAGGAAACAAAAGAGAGAAAGAATCAGAGAGGGGAAGAAAGAAAAACAGAAAGAAAAAAGCAAGACAAAAAAGAAAGAAAAAGAATGTAAAGAAAGGATCAGAAAAAAGACTGAAAGATGGAAGAAAGAGAAAGAAAAAGAATAGAGAAATAATAGAATAGAGAAATAATGAAAGAAAGAAAAACAATGAAAAAGGAAAAATATTAAAAGAAACACATGGAACAAGACAGAGAAAAGAAGAGAAAAAGAAAGAAAACGAAAAAAATAAAATGTATACACAGTGCACCTCTTCAAATATTTTACTGCTATTGACTTTAAGGAAACAAACCATTGAGACTTGTCATCACAGATGCTATATTTTTTCAGGGTGAAGGTTTTTAAACAGTGTGCTCTGGTGTGAGGCATGTCATAATTATTTATTTAAGGCTTCTTAATAAAAAAAAATTAAATTTAAGAATAGAGAAGGCTTCATATTATTCCTACAGTCACTTTTCTGGGCCTCACAGCTACTTTTCGCGAAATGGAGTGACAGCCAGTGAACTACTCCAAGACAGGCGGAGAGCTACTGGTAGATTGTGATCGACCTACGGAGACTCATGCTGTAAATGTATTTACAGTCTGATAGACGGCTCCGTCAACATGACGGAACAGGCTGTCAAACTTTCAACATTTTTGTTTTCAAAAACAAAATCCCAAAGTTGGATTTTTCTTATGAAAAAACAAACAAACAATGACCTCTTCACGATGGGAGTTTTCTCCCATGGCGCGGAGGTTTTTTAAAGGTTACTTTCACATAACACCACCTTTTGCATGGCGGTATGTGAAAGCAAAACTTGGTCACGTGCTCACTTACTCTAAATAGTGAGGGTGGACACATGGCCAAACCTCGGACGGCCCTTACTCTTGTCGGGTGGTCGGAGGTGAATGTAGGTGGCAGAGACGCAGTAGTCTTTGCCATCCACATATTGAAGTATCACCCGACTCTAAATGTGGCGGGTAGAACTTCGCTTTGGCGGAGAGGGTACTCCATCGCCTTTAAGATGGAGTACACCCTCTCCACCAAAAGTTTAAATCAGGCCCTATGTTTTCAACTATGTAAAATGTTTTGCCATTATGGAGAAGCTTAAGATCCCGCTTTAAAAAAATGATTATAATAGAAATAAATCTTATAGTCTGTAAGTTGCCTTCCTTTGTTGCCCATCTATCCTGGCAGTATCTGAAGTCAAGAATCTGTGGCTCCCACAAGGAGTGACCTTAAGATGTTGGAAAGATAGAAGAGGTTTCTTCCAGGGCTCCAAATACAACCTTCACAGTGGCCAACAACCAAAGAAATATCTTATCAGCAGCATCACTGTAATCAATGTGTCCTGGAAACCCTCCTAGTTTTTTCCGTCTTGCACAAAGTTCCTGAGGTCCAGATATTGTCTGATCATGTACACTCTCCAATAATGTGTCTTTACCTTTTCACGTTTTGGTATTTTCTTCACTAGATCTTCATGGTATACCAGTGCAGGCAGTCTTGTCAAAGGAAGTCTATCTGGTGAACATATCTGTAGTACGTGGGAAAACAACAAAGATCTTACAATAAATTATTCCACAACAAAATGTATAAAGACTGGTATATTAATTTACAGGGCACAGATATATTGTTGTATCAAAGCAAATGTTAACTTGTAGCAGTTTTAAAAATGTGCATACAAATAAAACAGGAACATATGATGTGATTGTGCAGATCTCTGTCCATTGCTTGAAAAGGTGTTTAAATTTTTTTTTAGAGGTGCTGTGTGCGAGACATGGATATGTGTCATGCTGTGAAATCTGAAAAGATTTGTAATGGGGATGAAGGTGACATCCAGCGGAGGGAATTTGACCTTTTGATTGTGGAGCAACTCGTTTAGTGCCCTTAAGCTGAGACAGCACTTAGCTTATTCTCAGATATTTCACCAGAAAAAAGAGAATCACATTTCACAGGTGGATGTTGAACACAGTAAGTCAGAAAGAGCAGAGTCTAAAACAGAACAAAACAGCTGGGAAGAGAAACCATCAGTAGAATAACTAGAAGCCTTTTTCAGTGCTAATGGGAGGTAGCAACCAGGGTTTACAGGAGAGAAGCACAAAGGGAATGGGCCATTTACCTTTGGCAAGCGAGGGTTCTTTCAATATTCAGGGGAGATTAGTCCCAGCACTAAAGGAAAACAGCCACTAGCAAAGATTCTGTCCCGGTTAAGCATATTTCCCTACAAGACTGAAAAGGGGTGTCCATAGTCCAGATAATATTTACGCTACCAGCACAAGGGTCTGGTCAATGCTGGAAAGTGAGGCATAGCTTTTCCAAGCAATAAAAAGGACTTGTATTCACCCCCTAAAAAACATACCGACCAGCATAAGAACTGCAATTGTGTTTGGGGGGGTTGTATTTCTGCCACAGAATATTCTATACCCTTCCGTATTTTGCTATTTGTGTTGTTCCTTCTGCCTTCTTTCCTTCTAATCAGGAGATCAACAGTGGAATGGCTTATTTAATAGTGTCATCCTGAAATCCCACTAAAAGTAGAGAGGATACAAAGTATTAATGATGCCTTATCAAAGAACAGTAATGCCCACAGAATCTCATGTTAGCAAAAGCGTAGATGCATAGTGGGTTGTAGTGTGAAACATTGAGTAGGGAAGATCATGATGCCTTTTCTGTTGTTGCCAATATATGGAGGACCAAAATATCGAAAGGTAAGTGCATATAGGAAAAGATGGATTTACTATAATTAACTCGACCTCCACATACATTGAAGATATATATATATTGCCAAGGTACATATATCTAGAGTTGGGTATAAAAATCCATATATACTTACCTGTTGATATTTTGGTCCTCGATATTAAGGTTTGACGATATTCCCTATTCAGTGTTCTGGACCCACACCCATAAATGCTAGAATATCACTCAGGGCGTATCAGTTCCTTTTAGTGTGGCGGGACATGGGACTTGTAGGGGGTGGCCCCCCAATCTAGGCGCTTGCTGGTGAGTGCTGCATGGCGGACTCAGACATCCTGGGCGCCCATATTGCTGGGTTGCATGCCTCGTGATCCATGTGGGATGTGCTGGGACGTAGATGCTTAAACCCCAAACTGGGCAGTTTGACCGAAGGCTTTCTCTCCACCCTTTCTTTTCTTTCTGATATATGGACGGAGGGGCGCTTCTACTGGACTACTTTGGAGATTCAGGCAATGCTTTCTTTCTATGTTGTTTGGAGCTGCCAACATCAACATAGCCATCCTGGAGGTGAGCAAACAGATACAAGAGGGATTCTGAGCCTGTACCATTTGGGACCGTGGGGCTATATTTAGGATTAATACTTTGCATTTCATAATTGCTCTTCTGCCGGTGGCCCAGGCCTGTGGGGTCCTTACTTCTCCGCCACCCCACCTTAAGCTGAGATGGGGTAAATCCTGTATTGCTTATACCTCTGATGGCAAGCTCTCAGGCTATTCTTGCACAGCGAAGCTGAAACTATTGACCCAGGTAACAACTACAACTTGATATGTGCGCTCTAAGGAAATCTCCTTTGCCTAGACAGGGGCTTGCCTACCATCTTGCCCTGGAGACCCAGGCTCTAGCACCTATATTCTACGTTGTCTGAAGCTGCTGGTATTATTAGGCCATACCCGGAGTGGATCTGGCCACCATAGGGAGAGATTTGACCCTGCATTATTTGGAACTGCAGAAGATTTAGCAATGCGTTGTTCTGTAAAGGTCCTTAATGGCTGGCTGTAAATCTAGCACACCTCTGAAACTACATGTACAAGCGCCATCAAGGACCCATCCACCGCGCCACTTCAGGCTCGGCTGTGGGAACATTATGTTGTCCATGGCAGTGTTAGCAAGCTCTCCACCGTGAGGCTGCTTGTGTCCTAATATAGGTAGCAATATAAGTAGCTGTATGTGGGTGAGGTGGGCGTTTCAGGTGGCCTAATAATTTCACCTCAGCTTCTCCACTAAGAAAGACTTGCCATAAAAGATACAACATCAACTTGTTGCATGGGTAAGCCGAAGGACGCATGTTGGCCTCCAAAAGAAATCCCTCCTGCAACACTGATTCGGCCCTTTCGGGCCCCAGCACTGCACGACTTGCCAGGGCAGCAATGTCATGGTCCTGGTCCGTGTGGCTGTGTGTGCATGGTCCGCTTCCTTGCGGGAATAGCGTGAGGGAAATCTGTGGAGTTAGCGGTCCAGCTTCCCCTAAACAGGAAGTAGACCTGAAGGTCACCACGAGGGCGCTTCCAGGTGAGACCGCATAAGAACCAGCGGTGCTCAACCCGGCTTTGCTTTGGATACTGATATTGACCTCGGCGGGAGTCGGAGTCATTCTACGGAGCAATCGGAGCCTGCGGAGCCCCTGCTCTTCACCATGGTGTTCACCAAGATCCGACTCGAAGCAGACACAGGTATTGCTTTGTCGGCACCAGCGCAGGAGCGATTGTGCAGAGTTCTTTGTCGTGGTACGCGCAGGAGCGCGGAGACACAAGTCCAGCACATTTTCAATGTGTAAGCGCAGGAGCGCTTAAGATATTCTGGTGCTGCGGCAAGCGCAGGAGCGCGTTGCCTTGCAACATAGCTTCATGTACCATAAGCGCAGGAGCACTTGAGTTATTTCTGGGTTGCAGCAAGCGCAGGAGTGCGTTGCCTTACAGCACATTGCATTTCCAGAAGCGCAGAAGCGGTTTAAGACATCGCTGTGTGGCGGCAAGCGCAGGAGCATGTTGCCTTACAGCACATTGTATTTCCAGAAACGCTTTAAGACATTGCTGTGTGGCAGCAAGCGCAGGAGCGCATTGCCTTACAGCACACCTTTTTGGTCATAGCGCAGGAGCGCTGATGGGCATATGTTGGTGCAGGTGCAGGAGCACTTATACACTTGCTAAGAAGGACACGCACAAGGGTGCGTTGTCAATCGTCTTATTCTTGATTCCAGCGCAGGAGCGCTTATTGTTTCATTTGGTTTAGGTGGAATCCACACACTTTGTTACTTTCTTTCTTATGCATAGGTGCGCCTACCGTTTCTGTTCCATGTTCCTTTTGGTGTGTGAGGTCACACACCACAACCTATCGAAGTACCAAATCCCAGGTGACTATAGATGTTCCCCTTGACTATGTTTACTGATGGTATAAATGTCTGAGTGCTTGTGATACAGGGGGCAGTATTGATTTACCTTATGGTTTGCCTTACAGGCAATAGTTCCTAGAGGGGTTCCTTCGTCTTCATTGGGTGTACCCAACCAGGTCTACACACTAAAGGACAACCCACCACACATTAGGATTCCTTCCCCCGGCCCCCATCATCACCCTGGTCAGATTATATGCTAGGACAAGGGAGAGGTGGGAGACGGTGGAGGTTGTTCATGTCATCCCTGCGAAAACACTCCGCAAGCAGAAGGTAAGACTTGTGGGGTCCTGACAAGGAACACCTGTTATTGTCTTCAGAATCCCCTCTGGGGTCACTCCCCCAGTTGTGTGTAGAGCTCTCTCGGATGAACTCAACATGATACTAGCAGCGATCACAGACTCCCAAGAGGCCTTCGAAGCCGAATTTGACTAACGACTTAGCAATCCTCCAGGAAAATCAACACAAACTGTTGAAAAAGATTAATACAAATACTCTGACTATTGAGGAACTCAGTCCTTGTACATGTGCCCTATCCAAACAAACGCAGTCGATCCTGGAGCGGATGCACATTGATGAGAATAAACTGGACGATGCAGAAGGTCGCTCCCGCCGTAAAAAATACCTCCATTGTGGGCCTGCCCAAGAAAGCGGAGGGAGAGGACACAGCTACCTTTCCAGAACACTGATGTAAACAAGATATTGCCCCCGAAACTCTCTCCCCCCATTTTGTGATTGAAATGGCACACAGAATACAGTCTAAATGCCCACCTACTGACGCACCTCCCGGACCAATGGTAGCGAGGATCCTGAATTATCACGACCGTGATGCAATCCTCATATCAGCCTGTGGAAAGGGCTCTATCATCTATAACAATGTAAAAGTGATGTTTTTTCTGGATTATACTTTGGCGGTCCATTGTCAAAGGACATCCTTTATCACGTTAAAAAGAAGCTACAGGACATGGGTCTTAAATATGTCCTATTTCCAGCGAGGCAGCGGATTTTAGACGGTCAACACTCAAACTTCGTCACACAGCCGGAAGCACCGTGAGAATGAGTAGAAACTTAGGACCGGTGCATCATTATCCGATCTTCCTCCCCTTCCCCTTCTATTTCACAGATGGACCAGGTCTAGGCCACTGTCCGAAGGATGCGTCGTAGGGGATTGAAGTTCAGTGGCCCTACACGCTCTCGGAGCAGGAGGGAACATGAGGAGGCAGCAGCAGCCTCCTTGTAGGAGCGCTCAGCGACACCACATCTGCTCTCCTCTGACTTCAATGTGTCTGGTGATGATCAATTGAGAAAACTGCCTCTGACTCACTAACACCTCCAGTGTATAAGGCACAGTTCAGTCGAAGATCTTGGTTGACTTGTTAATCCAGAATGTCTCTTTGTCATAGCACTATTTGTCTCCATTTAATTGCATGTGGTTGATGTTATACAGGCCCTTGTTATTTAATCCTCTTGCTTACGCTCTTTTTTGACACTCCACAGACACTTCCCCTGGCAGCTTGCTGTCTTGAGGAAGACCAGATTGTTGGGTTCCACTGTTGATTTGCTCTTTGTGACAAGCCCAGCTTTGTGTGTTAATCTGGATCCTCAGCAGGGTTGGAGCTCTTTTTCTGCAATAGATGCACCCCTCCATTTGTTCCTTAGCGTATATGCTTAGGGGACCGAATAAGTATGGTTTTGTTCACCTTTCCCGTCTGCCTTACTGGGGGTTTCTTTTTTTTTGTTGGGATCTGTCCTACTGATGCCACTTGCATCTATACATTTTGTCACCGAAGTATGTCCCTGGCTGCCACAATACTCATAACACTCCACCCTACAGTACGCGCAGGTCTTTGGCATGGGGTTCTCAGCTTATGCCAGAGGGGTTGTGCTGTGAATAAGAGCGAGTGTCCCTCTTTAGGTAGAGGAGTTGAAGACTGATGCCGAGGGCCGTTTTGTACTCGTAAGGGGTAGCCTCAATGGCAAACCTCTGACTCTGGAGGGTCATCTCCTCCCCACATGCCGATCAATTCGCTTTTTGGACTCAATTATCGACCCTCCTCATAGACTTGCCGAATGTACCTTGGATTATTGGATGAAATTTTAATTGTGCCCTAGAGGTCCACTTTGACAGAACCACGCCTCCTCTTGCACAATCTCCCATGCTTCTTAATGCAACTCATTTCCAGCAATGGTTAGCACACTGGGATCTGGATGACACATTGCGTTCAAAATTCCTGACTCGTAGCGAGTACTCCTTTTATTCCCCAGGCCACAAACTGCATTCATGACTGGACAGGTTTTTCTGCTCTCGGTCCCTCCATACACAAGTTACTTCTATCTCCTATTGACCCCGGGCTTTATCAGAATACAACCCTTTGGGCAGGGCAATCTCTTATGGTAGATTACTCTCCACAATTCCCACTTAGAAACTTTCGATCTCTAAGTTGGACGATGCAGTCGTTCTGCAAATGATACTCAATGATTGTTGGAAAACGAGGCAGTATTAGTGAGGCCTGCACAAATAACATGACTACATTTGTCCTTCACTGGGAACCAAACACCCAATTGTAGCGCCTGACTCTCAGAGGGTAGCGTTGCAGAGCAGTCTGAGGCTTTACTCAAGGGAGGTGGTGTGGGCTAGTAATCGCCATTTGCAGGTGCGCAGAAATAACACTCAATAATTGATTGTCCAGCCTGTACTTTGCTTTATAAAAGTAAGAGTACATTTATTAAACACACACACTACTCAATACTATGCACCAATTTACAAATATACATAAGCTGTTGGAATTACTTTGTGACATTGCGTAACATCTCCACCCCTCCCGAAAAGGGGGGGTGGGGTCTAGTACCACCACTCCCATGTATGCACATCATCTTGCCCCCTAATGCAGTGTGTTGAGCATAACCTGGAGCGAGGGCCCTGCGCACTGGCACCATCCCAGTGGCGACCCACCCCGTTACCTCAGCACGCATTAAAAATAGGTTCACCTGCCCTAGTGACACATAACCCTGACTGAGCATCTTATATTGACCATACAGTAGGCACCCCTACATATTCAGGGCTAACAGTCTGGGTTGTTCCTCACTAAGCGCAGCAGCAAAAATACATGTTTACGCAAACTTTAGAATGACCGTACTCAGCACATTTGTGTATTATTAGAATGCATTGCAATTACAGCCCCTAAAGGCATCACAGATGAAATCACAGGATTACGCATATACAGCCAGACCCCCTAGCAGGAGAGTCTGGCAACATAACCCCCTTTGCTTATGACATCACCTTACACAGGTACCTTCACATTACATATGTGACCTTCAGTCCCTCTAAAAAAAGAATAACCATTAGTAAATGCAGTTCTGGTGCAATGAAACCTCTTCACCTCCAGGGCATGCCCTTCTCGAGCCATCCCCAACTCAGCCTTTCACTCCATGAAGCACGTCACAATACACCCTCAGCTGTAGAACAAAAGTTCCAGCCTAGAAGGTGTATAAATGCTGGTTGAGCCCTTGAGGGGTTATCCATTCCAAATCCCTAGGAAACTTAGGGTGGGACTTCACTTCGTGCTGGGGGAGACTGCGCTCTCCAGCAGCTCCCCCAGCACCCTTTTTCACTCTTGAGGGTGACCCCCTCCTCTGGGGGCCACCTCGCACCAAAACGATGATTTCCCCATGCCTGGCAAGGCATTATGGGGCGCTTTGTGCTCCTTTTAGTGAATATTTCATGAGCGGCTCTCCCGCTGCGCCGGGAGAGCCGCGATCCAGCTGGCGCTCGCGCCTCCTTCCACGCTTGGTGGGGGCCCGGTCCCACCCGGACCCCAGGTGAGAGTAACGGCTCGGGAAGCCCACCCCCGGCCGCTCCTTCTATTTTTCGGGGCCCGGTCCCAGCCGGGCCCTCGCACCGCTTGTGGTCTTCCTTCGGGGGCCCCGGTCCCACCCGGGACCCCCGCATGGCCATTTGTAGGAGGGCAGCCCGGGAGCCCACCCCGGCTGCCCCCGCCGGCTCCCCGCCCGGCCAGCACCCACGCGTGCTGCCGCGGAGCCGGCAACCCAGTTCTGGTCTGCCTGCTCCGGCGGGCAGACGGCCAGTCTCGCCGGCTTCGCCGGGCTTCGGGGAGTGCAACGGCACTCCCCACCACACGCCAGCCATCACCGCGGGGCCCGGAGATGGGGTCCCGGGCCCCGGAGTCTTCTTCCTGGGGGCGCGACGGCGCTCCCCACTGCCTCTCGCCACACGGGGCCCGGAGATGGGCTCCGGGCCCCTCCCCTGCTTCGCGCGCCGGCGGGGGCCAGGGTGGACTCCTGGCGCCCCGCTGGGGAACATTTTCACGGGAGCGCGACGGCGCTCCCCGACTTTGCTTCGGGGCCCGGGGATGGGGTCCCGGGCCCCCTGGGGCTCATTTTCGCGGGGGCGCGACGGCGCTCCTCCTCCTTCCTCATTACCGGGGGCCAGGGTGGGCTCCTGGCACCCTGGAGGGCACAATCTTCACGGGAGCGCGATGGCGCTCCCGGCTTTGCTTCGGGGCCCGGGATGGGCTCCCGGGCCCCCGACCTCCTCTTCGTGGGGGTCAAAGGTCGCTCACCTTCTGGGGGCCATATCTCAGCCCCTGGGGGTCCGATCTGCCCCATTTTCACGTCCCCTTGCTCCTTGCGGTGGCCCCAGCCACTGGGAGCACTCTCCTTCGCCCTCCGGGTCTCCAAGAGGGGGCATTCTGCAGGGAGCGGTCTTCACTGGCTCCCTGCGCCAGACTTTCGCCTGGCTCTCCTCCTGGGCCTCTCTTCTTCCTGCGCAGAGGCCCCTGCGTCTGCGCACTGGTCCTGGTCTCTTCTTCTGGTGCTGTTAGGGGCCTGGGGGGCAGTCAGGGGGTACCTCCTTCCAACTGCCCATTGCCAGGCTCCAGCACCTTCCGCCTCCACAGACCACACCCCAGAGAGAGCTTCTCTTCCTCCGCAAGCACTTTTTAAAAGTTGAGTAGGGGGCTGGCAGGAAGTCTCTGTTTGTCCTATCAAACAGCGACACATCACTTCCCTGCCCCTGCTCCCTCCTCCTGGTCCAGCCTCTGGGCTTGTTCAAAATGGCGTCGTCCAGGGTCTCTGGCCACATGGTCTCTGAAACAAGACCCTTTCCCCAGTGCTGCCTTCACCTTGGTTCAGCTTGGTGCCTGGCACCCAGCGACAGCTGCTGATGGATTAGCCTGTAGCTCCACCTATCTTCTCTCCTTGGAGGGAAGATCCTTGCTCTGGGAAGAAAGGTCATTAATCTAACCTGCCAGGGCCAGACCCCAGCCAGGGACTCAGAGAAATATGACATTCCTGGATGACCCAAAAGCAGTACAAATATGACTTTGGACTCTGCAGAATACTTCTTTTCACATCCGCTACCGTGGACTTTAGTGCGTGTCTGGAATCTGTAGGCCTTATGGAAGTTAATCTAACACATGGGCTCCACATTCCCATAGGGGAATAATGAAGTGAAAAACACAGTAAAGCACACTGACTTTCCCTGGCATGTTCCTTCCTAGTGTATAAGGCCTATTCCGTGTCACCACCCAATTCTGCATAAGTCCTGCCACACCATTCACTTTGTAGCTGCTCCCGGACTGCGCACGCCAAGAATCTCCCCTGCGCAGCCCCTACACGTGTGCACACGCATGTACACAGGTGTCTGCATGTAACCAGCCCGGTGCCCCTTACTCCAGCTGCTGCGCAGCGGCCTAGTCAAGCTAGGGGGACACCAGTAAAATCCACATGCTGTCTCTTCCATCATGAGTTCACTGTGGAGGAGTCCCAATTTACGAGGCTCTCCCACAGTAAAAGCTCAACAATTAGGTGCTCAAAAAGCAAAAAAACCGGGCGGCCCATAGTGTCAGAACCACCTTCTAACAATGATATTGACACGTTCGTCCGGTACAAGACGGGGACTTCTCCCATGATAGAATGGGAAACATTTAAAGTGGTGCATAAAAACTATAGTGGGAGTTTAAGACCGGTCCTCTTAGGGGATATTACCAATGCTGAGTCTTTCCTCCTTGGTCTGGAATGGGCTGTACTGTCCTCACCGGATAATTTAGACGACTTACACATGGCTCAAACCACTTATTTTGATACAGTAGAATCACTCTGATGTCATGACTTCCCAGCCAATCAAATTAGGACCCACAATGAAGGGGATAGACCTAGTCACCCACTGGCACAGCTGGTTGCCCTCCTGCCATGCTGAATCTACCCCACTCTCCATCCATCTACCACCAGGAGAGACGTCTGACACTCAATAAGTCATTAACAGCACCTTCCATTTATTACAGCATTGTATGGTGCTCCACAGCCGATACCAGACTCTGTGATAGAGGGCTTTGCCACCCATATTCGATTTCGTCATTTATACCAATGGACACAGCTCTCCCTGGATATCCCTATATCATCTCAGGAGATTAAATCACTAACTGGGCGACCTTATCCATGGGAAAACCCTGAGGTCGGATGGTTTACTAGACACATTTTATACCCAGTTTGCACACTCCTTAGCGCTGAGGTTGGCAACTTTATATCAAGCCATAAATACTGCCTTTCTTCCCTCTACCCTTAATGAGGTACGTATCTCTACAATGCTGAAACCGCACAAAGACCCTTCTGATCATTATCCATTTTAAATACCGACTATACAATCTTAACTAAATTACTGACCTGTAGCCATAATTCACGAAGATCAGTCGGGGTTTGTGTTGAGTTGTAACACCTCCCTCAATTTACGCAGACTATGGCATATAAAGGAAGAATTGGTGGCCCTGTTCCGGCAGCCACTTGCATTGCACTTGATTTAGAAAAAGCTTTTGATTCCTTGCACAGGGGGTATATGCAAAAAGTATTGCAATTATATGGAGGAGGCCCATATTGGTGGAAGTGGACACGAATCCTATACTCAAACTGCTCAAGCTGAGTCAAAACAGGGACATGCAAATCTGCCTCATGGGCTGCCCCTTTCAACCTTATTATTTGCTATGGCAATTGAACCTTTGGCAGCCCTTCTACATCTCCTTGAAGCGCAATGGGGTATACCGATCTGCTGCACTACTCACGAAATATCCCTGTATGCTGACAATATTCTGTTGTATATCCAGGATGCAGGGGCTGACATATTCTCCAACACTCACATACTCAACGACTTTGCAGCTCTTTTAGGCCTTAAGGTGAACTGGACCAAGTCCTGCATTTCCCCCTACAACAGGGCTTTGGGCTTCCTCTATGGATTCACCTGGATCCCCAGTTGATGTGTAAAACAGGTACGTTCCGATATTTAGGGCTTAATGTTTATCACTCCACTATAGAGCGGTCCAAGCTCTCTAAGCTCAGTTCACATTCTGGTCATTCCTTCCACTATCAGTGATGGGCCGAATAGCGTTAGTGAAAATGGGAGTCTTGCCTCGCTTACTGTATTACCGTACTACTTTACCATTTCACTTTCCACGTTCCTTTTTTAGACACTTCTATAAATCCTTTATTGCACTGATTTGGGGGATGGGAAGACGCTGGGTAACCATGACCACATTAAAGCTCCCCGTTTCAGCTGGAGGTCGGGCCCTCCTGGATTTCGAATGCTATTACTTAGCCTCGCAGCTTCAATGGGTGCCCTGCTGGCTTTCGGGGCAATACATACAAAAGAAACCAGGGGTTACCTAAAATAACTCTAAAAAAGAATTGCTGCATTATTCCCCATTTCCCACCACCTGCCCTGGTCCACGGTCTACGGGGCTGCTGCGTACAATCTTAGCTTGCCTGGCCGGAGCCCACAGATTCACTTGGGAGGAAAAGCACTATCATCTCCCTGCCATTCCCCTACCAGGCCTCCCTACCAAGATGGGACAGCTGCGTCCTGGACAACTGCGCCTCTGGTTGACTGCAGGACTACACACGCTTGGCAACCTATTTGTCAATACAGAAATTCTAGGTTTCCAGACACTCATAGCAAATTAACATCTCCATATGGGTCAGTTTCTTACCTACGAACATATCAGGCAATCACTTACCACTCTTTTCCACGCTCACCATCTGACACCGCCCTCGCATGCAGTATATCAGACACTTTACATGGCAGGAAAAAGTGGCAAATTGATCAAATGGTTTTATAGGCAGAAGAAGGACCGATCCAGGGCACCCTTGCAGACCACCTGGGAGACGGACATGGCTAAGTCATTCCACGACAACGACCCGGCTAAGGCCTTAGAATATTCACATAAAGCATCTCTAAGGTACCCCTTTAAAAATATCAAATGTAATGTCCTCCAACCCATTTTTCCAGGAACTGCAGCAACATGCCCCCGCTGCTTGCTTCTCAACGCGGACCTCCTTATGCTCTGGGCCTGCCGCCTCTCCAACACTATTGGTTGAGAATACTTGATATTCTGTTGACTACAACTGGCCACATGCTAACGAATTCCCTCAAGGTCACGCTGCTAGAACTATTCCCTCACCCTAAACTTGAAAAGACCACTAGCAAGTTTCTTGACCTAGTCCCGCTTCTAGCAAAGCGCAACATTACAATGCACTGGAGGAGCCCCACTTTTACTATTACTTCCATCGTCAAGATCTCGACCTCCTGGTGTCAGTCGGAGAGCATTCTATTTCAAAGAGAGGAACAAGCTAGTCTGCGGAAATATTTTATTGCACACGCATGGGATGGGTTAGTAGAAATGTTCAAAATGCTTCCAAAGAGGATATTCACCCAACTTACTTCCCCCTGACGTAAATATTTTCCTTATTGACATGTATTGCTTACCCACACTTGGTTTCTGCCCTTCGTTGCTACAAACAAGTGAAGGTACCTGACTCTGAGAGGGAAGTGCGGATTTCCTAAACTATTAGATGGCTCACTATTTTGGGACAGGATACACAGCTACAGGAACGCATGGCAGCGGGACAAGGGGTGAGTTAGGGAAAGATGTTTGAGGTGTTGTATTCCGCTTTAGGTGTCCGTATATAGGTTTTCCTGAAACATGTCCTTATATAGGCACAATTCGCATTGCCCTTATATAGGCATAGAATCCCAGTCCTTATTTAGGCATTAACCGTGCACTCCAAATAAAGGCATGGTCACCGACATCCGTCCACCCTAACGTCACAACGAGTTCTTAGAAACCAGACCCTTAAGCTCTCGGGAGTTCCCCTAGCACAGGATTATTGATTTCTCCAAGAACTCATCTATTATGTATGACCCGTTATACCTTAAGGGTTCATTCCTGACGTCTTCCTCTGTCCGACTACACGTCAATGCTAACATTCCAAGACACCTACCAGGTATAAATATACCTTCCCTTGCCCAAGCAAGTTAGAGGAGACCTCGACTTCAGAGGAGCCCGTATCCCGGCCTGACGCACTGAGAAGACGCTGTCATTCCTGCTCGCAGAAGAATCCAGCTTCCAGTGTTCTGACTCCCTTCGCGGGGTGTTAGAGTTCCAGATCTGGCAAGAGATTCCCACCTCTCACATTCTCAAGGTATGGAACTGACTAGAACCTAGAGGGACTCTTGGCATACTAGACTTAACATACTCTTAGTATACCATACTAGAGAATACTCCACCTACTTCTTACCTTTCCCTACACCTAGACTAGGTTAGGTACATTGGGGTAGAACTAGCTTAGAGACGCATCGTATGAGTACTCGCATTTTTAGCTCATGTTATTTATGTAAGTGAATATATGCTAAAAGATAATGCTAGCGCAGTATTATTTATTTCTACTGCTTACGCTGTACATTATTTATCTTGCATACTGTCTTGTGATCATAACAGCACATATCTCTTACACGAGAAACAAGACTGTTCAATAAAACCCTTTTTATTGAAACGCCCGTCTTTCCTTTCTGTGTAACTCTGTAGAAACTAAGCATGCACGATTGACTGAGTGAAACTGTTATCTATTGTTTCCACGATTCTGAGACGTGTTCCGATTCTAAAGGGAAACAAAGTAGTCATGTTTATGCGGTTGCCAGAAACTACTCCCTTCTTGTTCTCAAGGAGTTTCTAGTGGCCTCTGAGCTAGCTGGCACAAAAGTAATTAAGTTTAATATACTCGATAGGGACATACTGACCTCAGTCCTATGTCAAGCCTATAGGTTATATTATTCCAATGCGCAGAGCCTATTAGGGAAATAGGAACTACACTACATGGCGCCCAAACGTTTGGTAAGGCAGTAATTTAACGCTAGATACTGAGTAACTCAGTCGTGCTTTTCTCAGAGACCCCTACTCACATACTCCATAAGACGTCTGGAGTGGGTAGGGTTAAATATCCGCCAAAACTAAATAGGACAAAAAACCCTATATATTAGTTGTTTGGTTTAATCAACGTTGATGGATACAGTGTTCCAAAATATTGTGCACCTTAACTTTTGTTTCCTTGAAACTTGTTCTACATTTTTCAAAAAACAAATGTCCACACGCGGGGACAATAACATCTGGAACGGTGTAGCTGCGGCTGACCCAGTTGTACCAGCTTTTAACTTTACAGGTTTAAATGAAACCGAGGACGGTGTTATAGACATCCATCCAAACTTAAGAAGAGCCATCACTCTAAAACTTATAAAACACGGCCTACCACCAAGAGGGGGTAAAACACGGCCTACCACCAAGAGGGGGTAGAGCAGTTTTCGTGATAGAGGCACACAAATCTTTTCAGACAGAGGTATTCTATTCATGGATAGCATTCCCTGAATCAAATCCAGTAACAAAACTGTTTCACTTCTACAAAGAAGATGAACCACCAGAGGAATATATTCCTTTCGAGGATATTGAAATTCCACTAACATACCAGGAGCATCAGCTCTGGTTTAAAGGCGCCCTAAAACATCACAGAAACATTACCAGGCTCGCTCCACTAGGTAGACCAGGAGCAACATGGCCGATTCTAGCCGGCTACACACCTCATCCTGACATCGATATAATGTCAGACGAGGAATTACTTACTCAACTTACAGAGTTAATAAAAATCTACAGACAACTAGTCCAATATGTCATGCGGACTTTCACAGTCCAACCACCATTGACCATTCCAAATCAAACCCCTCAACAGGGGAATACACTAAAAATTACTTCACAGACTTTATACGCAGTCATGGGTAAAATGCCCACAAAACGTGAGCAAATCCCATTCTGGATAGCTCTAAAAATTACTCAAATCGAAGCAGTATTTCTAAATACTAGCCCTTTTGAGAAACACAGAATCCTAACAATCTGTTTACCAATGGGGATCACACCACAACTGGAAGACTGCACCACTTGGGGCTCAGTCTTTGCTGCCATCTATACTAAAACACATGGTGTTCCATCAATTGCAGTAATACCAGATGTCCTGAAACAAATTCAAAACGAATACGGGGCAGAACCTGCTCTGAATTTAGGTATGAAATTACTGAAAAACTTCGACCAGGTCTCAACAATAATATTATCTAATATTAAAGGGGAGGCAGCATCAGTGGCGATCCGCCAACGTTTAAGGGAATTTGATGTAACAGAACATCAGACAGAACTACCCAGAATAATAGAACAATCTTATGCAGAATTAGGCAGAGATAGTTTGGGTGGAAGACCATTGAAGCCAAAACTATCTGAAAGTCCTGAGAAGGACTCTATTAAACAAACTCCTATATCTTCTAAAAAGAAGTGGGAAACTAATAAACAAAATTCAAACGAGAAACGTTCTCAATCCCGAGGTAGGTCTCCTCAAAAGGAGCCCTCTGAAAGGAGGTATAACCTCAGGAATAGGGATAATTTAAAAAACCTGACAGGTATCAAGATACTGATACACGTTCCTCTCGTACCTTTCAGATATCGTCACAGACATCGGAAAGAAGAGGACGGTCAGAACATAGAGAAGAACGCGTGAAATCGAAAGACGACAAACACGTTCAGAAAAATAAATCAAAACCTCAATTCTCAAAAAAGAAGGTAGCAGGTCTGAAGATCAGACATGCCTGAGAACACAACTCAAGAACGGAGAATGGGCTCAGACAATGCTGGACAGTGCGGCAGAAGTCACAATAGCTCGCCAGAACCTGAAGGAACTTCTGGAGATAGTGGACTTGAATGAGTACATCACAGTTGAGACTGTAGACACCAGGGTTAGTACTCCACAAAAGTTATATGAAATAACACTCCGAATGGAGGGAGACATACCAAGAAAGGTGAAAACACTCTTTTGGGAGAAACTTTCAAGGGGTTATGATATACTTCTAGCAGAAAAAGACTGGCCACCACAATTTGTCAGGGAGTGCCCACATGGTGAGGACATCATTATGCCTGCCTTCTCCAACCATATTCCAATTCACATAAAATATACTTATGCCAGGGAATGGGCAGTGGCCCAGGCCCCAGCATTATATAAAAATCATGTAGGATGGGATGAGGACTCACCTCACCATAAAATACATCTAAAAAATGAACCTACTGCACAAAGGCAGTACCCAATAAAGCAAGAAGCTAAAAAACAGGTCAGGGAGATCTTAGATCAACTTCAATACCAAGGGGTGATTGAAACATGCACCTCTTCAATGAACAATCCTTTGTTTCCTGTCTCCAAACCAGACAATACATATCGTCTAGTTTTGGATTACAGACACTTAAACACTTGTTCAAAAACATTTGCAGTGCAAAATGCACATAGTACAGCATTAATGAATAACATTGAGCGTAAAAAATATAAAACCACATTGGACATCTCAAATGGTTTCTTTTGTCAAAACATAGCACCTGAAAGCAGGTACTTAACAGCTTTCTCAATAATGGGGACCCAGCGTCAATTTTGTCAACTCCCACAAGGGTTCAAGAACAGCCCGGGGTTATTCTCAGCGAGGGTAACAGAGTTACTACAAATTTATGATAATGAGGCATTGTCATATGTCGATGACATCTATCTGACAGTCGATGTCCTGGATAGGCACTTGAACAGGGTGAGTACCATTATATTGGGCTTCGCCTCTGAGGGCTATAAGTTCAACTTTAAAAAATCCAGAATTGCCCATCTCAATGTCCTTTTCCTAGGATATGAGCTTTCAAGTGAAGGCAAGAGCTTGGCAGCTTACTTTTTAGAAAGATGTGCGCTGCTCCAACCTCCAAAAACGCTGAAAAATTTACAATCCATCCTGGGTTTTCTAAATTCTGGAAGAACTTACATTCTAAATTTCGCAGAAAGGGTTAAACCTCTCTACGCATTAATCAAACATGATTTTTCAATCAAAAATTGGACACAGGAACACACAGAAATCTTGCGTTCACTCCAAGCTAACATGTTAGCAACAAATCACTTACAAACACGCGTAAGTCAACGCAACTTAGTGATCCGAATAATCTCGAGTCAATGCGGATTCACCTACTTAACATTTAATGAGGGTGAAAAAGTACCAATAGCATACAAATCACATTTGTATACACAAGCAGAAATGCGCTTCACTTCAACTGAAAAAATACTGACAGCAGTTCAAACCGCTGTAGCAAAAGAAAGAGCTCTAGCCCAAGGGTAACGCATTATTGTCGTAACCCCAGTACCGGCCTTAGAGGCGGTTACAAAAGCGAGCATTCCAAATGCTAAAGCATTACATCCTAGATGGATACAATGGGTTAATTCTCTTGCTGCAACGGATGTTGAATATGTTTTTGATCCTGATTTAAAAACACAAGCGTTCCTGCAATATGAACATTAATGTCCTCTGCCCACTGAAATTCTGCCTCTCGATCAGTACGAATTCATAATTTACACTGACGGATCCGCACAACCCGCTACAGGGAGTAAGCAAGCTTACAGTGCAGCGTGCGCAATCGTTAAAGGTCGCATGCAAGATGGCAACTTCAGACCAATGGTCACTAAAACTCAATCTCTAGGAGATTGCACAGCTCAGTGAGCTGAACTACAAGCATTCAAACTGGCACTTGAAAGTACAGATCGCGAATTCCCCACACTAATAGTGTGCGACTCTTTCTACTGTGTTCAGTCGTATAATGAATATATACAAAATTGGCTTGAAAATGGGTTCAAAGATGCAAAAGGTGGCACAATAAAGCATAAAACGCTTTGGGAACAAGTAGTTCAGTTAAAAAACGAACTACCAAAGGCTCACGTGATACACACGCTGAGTCATCAACGTGATGGCGTTCACGTTGCAGGAAATTCATTGGCTGATGAAGCCGCAAAGGGGGCTGTTCAGACGGCTTCCGTAGCTGCGATCACTCGTTCAAAACGAGAATAGACAGTGAGATATTGTTGGCTGTCAATGCTACGAGCAAAGGCAGTGGTGCAGCGTTACCAAAAAAGTTTCCACTCAAGTACTCTTATGTAATTGATGCGAACAACGTTCCTTTTGCTCGAATCCCTGGAGTGGGGGATAGGGTAATTCCAAACAAGGAATGTAGATTAGGACTAATCCTAGCAGCACATGAAGGGATAGCTTCTGCCCATGCAGGTATTTCTGCAACAGTATCTTTACTGAAACAAAGATATTGGTGGCCTGGCATTAGAAAACAGACCAAAAACTATGTTTTGGAATGTGAAATTTGCCAACAGATGAAAGTCTCCACAGTGAAACGTCCTGCGCAGACACCCCTGTTAGTTTCAGACAAACCATTAGCTTGTGTTTACCTGGACCACTGCGGTCCCTTGCAAAGGGACGGTAACTATAAATATATAATGGTCGCAGTGGATTCATGCTCTTGGTTCCTATGGATATGGCCTCAGCGCTCGGCTGACGCTCGAACTGTTATAAAAGATTTGCGAGTCTTTATCGGCACATACGCAATAGGCACACTACATTCTGACCAGGGCCCTGTGTTTAGCTCTCGGGCTTACAAAGAAGACATGGCCAGTTTGGGCGTAGCATTGCGGTACTCCTCTTCATTTCATCCTGAGGGAAATTCTGTTGTGGAAAGGAAAAACCGGGACATAAAGCAGTCTATAACAGCTAGGGTATTAGGTTCGGGTGATGGGTGGGTCAAACATCTTTATGGGGTCCAACGCTCATTAAATATTTTGCCAAGAAGTTCTCTAGGGGGGGTCACTCCATATGAGGTCCTATTTGGGACAAGAATGTGGGTTCCTGATCTCGAATGTAAAGGCACAGTGGTGGAAAATAAACCTTTTGATATCAAAGATCGTTTGGCTGTTTTACAGGATCTAAATGAACTAAGATCGAAACAAAGCAACGTGTTCCTGCAGCCAACCACCACTGGGGAAAAACCGGCAGTCCCAGCAAGGCCTGTCTGGATCTCAAAAGTTGGGGATCTAGTCAGAGAGAAGATTGCGGACAAGAAGGAATTTGGACCTTCTTACAGACAACCAGTACCTGTCCTAGCCGTACACGGAACAAGAACAGTACTTCTGCCGCCCCTTGCTGGAAAAAAGGAGAAAAGATTTGTGTCCATCGACCTCATCTAACCAGATCATGTGGCCAATACTAAATAGAAGGCCTCGTGGACTCCGACCTAGTAGCAGACGCACTCCTCTCGCTACTATCCAAGAGGTTCAGACTGAAAGACTGATAACCATCGAGAACTCAGCAGTAACAGATGAAGGACTAAGCAACAATGCTATGGAACTCATCCCTCTTGAAACTCAAGTAACAGTTTGTCCAAATACACCTGTCTACACCAATGAAACAAGTGATCAACTGTTTCCAGCGATTTCGACAAATCCTGATGCAATTCCAACAATTGACAGAACTGCTTCTGGCTATTTCATTAACTTTGATACGTTTTCTGAGGATCTGAGTGAGCCTGAAACGACGTCAGCATTAAAAACTTTCAAACAGAAAGTACAAGACTTTTTTCATTTTTCGAGAAAGACTTATCTGGTTTCACCATGGATTGAACTATGGATCATTTCTGGAATATTTTTCTTTCTGCTTTGGCTAGCTTTGGTTAGGACTATCAGCGTGCTTATAAATGGCAGATACATCCATTTGGACACTGAAAGTAAAAATGTGATCTTACTTTAAACCACACAAATCTTCCCATCGTGAAGCAAGAGACTTGTCAGCCGTTCCTATACAGGATGGTATAGTGTGGGACAAAACAGATTTTGATATCTTCGGCCCTACGGAACTTTTGAACATTCCACATTTATTTAAAATGTCACTAAGTGATTTCATTTCATCCAGTACCTATTCTGATGATTGGGACTTTGAAACTGTAAATGATATGATGTTTGACCTAGAAAGGTCTGCTGCATTTTCTAATAATGAATATTTAGAGGGTTCATCAGACTATGAACAGCTGTATTGCTATAACCACTATGGTCATCATTTTTTGCATAAATCTGCAACACCTAGAAATGTGTTTATGTTTAACCAATGGGAGCATTGTCCTACACCACCCAAAGGTAGTTCAAGAACGTTTGCCAAAAAGTTTCCATATTTTTCAGGATACAATACATCTGACCCAGAAACGTTTTACTATAAAACTGTAAACAAAACAGGACTGAAAACTAGGTTAACAAATACAAAACAGATTTACTCTGCAGCATTTATTGCCCAACTATCTAGACATGGTTTCGACTTGTGGAAAAACACAATAGATACAAAATCTGTCTGGGGTACTAAAGATTGGCAAGTGCAGGGGATAGAAGCTTTGTTTAGAGCATGTATCATCCCTCGTCAAATAATGTTTTTGAATGACACTGTGCAACAAACGTCTTGCCTTGGTTTAGCCAAGATCAAAGACATGAAAACACCTTCTGTACCAACACCTGCCAGTAATAACAATACACAGGCAGCGGTTACAGTTGACCAAATTTTACAAATCAACAGAACAAATCCTGATTGGAGAAAATGGTTGATCTGGCCCACAGACACAAACATCTGTCAAGAAAGATTACTGAATAAAACACAGGGGTTTACTATTCATAGGCCAGACCCACGATACGTCCAAAGACAACATCCGGGGGTAGTAACAACATACAGTGTAGCAAAAATTGTGCCTCGACTGGATACATAAATCTACACTTAAGGATGTGAAACAACACTTATCTTTACTTAAAGAAGACGCAGACCTTAGGGAATTCTTGCTTGGACCAAGAAAACCGCGTCAAAAACGTTTCATATATGCCGGCATCTATGCTGCTTATAATAAAGCATGGAAGGTTTCACAGGCAGAGGCCGCAGAACGAATACGTGAACTTGATCGTATTAACTTAGAGAAAACTCTCTCTGTGGTCGACAATGGGTTAACAACTTTGTCATCCAGAATTTATTCATTGGACAACATTGTATCCTCTGCTATTGACATACTGGAACAAGATTTAGCCATGTTAAAACAAGGCCAATCTCAGTTACGTTCTATTATGTTATTAAGCTGGACGCTGCAATATTTGCGTGCGGGCTATGTGCCTTGGCGTTTTATCAACACGTCGGCTCTGTTTGCAGAATACAATCTAACTGATAAACAGATCGAATTGGCACAAAGAGGAGCAAAGTATACAGTGCTGAGCATTGAAAAACTGGAAAAATTACCATTCACAGTGGCAGAAAAACCAGCTACAGAATGGCTTATTCATGGCAAAATCACTCTGCCTGTCACTACTTTTCAGTTTCAGTATTGCCTCAAACAAATGCAAGCAGGCAAATATGAAAGGTTGGGTAAAGAATACATCAAGACATCCTGGAATTTACCCTACACATACAGATGTTGGAGTGGGGATCGTGAAGTGTTTCTAAGCGGTACACACTGTGAAAGTGCACTAAGCGGTTCACTAATTTGTCAGGACATTTCTTTACACGGGGCTTGCAATGGTTCTGTGGCAAATTTGTCCTGCCACCAGCAGGGTACACCAGCTACTGCGATTAATCCAACGTTTGGCCAACTTTCTAACGGGAGTTACCTTATGTTGAATGATCAGAGTTGCTGTGGCATGTTGCCAGGCATCCCATATCTAGTAACGGTGGACTCCAGGGTCACTTGCTGTATGCAAGTATTGTTCCCCCCAATAGACACAGTCAGGGAGTCGCCTTTATTGAATGTTTCTTTTATACGATTTGATACTTTAAGCAGAATGAAAGCCATGCTTATACAACAAACAGTGCCTCTGACCTCGGCCAAAGAAATCTATGATTTACAAGTTGCAAGGACTTCGGCTGAGATACAGGCTTTAATTCGTACAAACTGCCCTATACATTTCGTAGAAATGATGGGACGTATCTTTAACATGTCTGATACGAGCGGAATTGTACATGTGTTTAAGACCATCTGTTCCGGACTATTAGCACCTTTCCAGGCAGTCCTCGGAATCATCCCAAACCTCGCACATTCGGTGTTTGGTGGTGTGCCATTAATTCTAGCACTTGTTGCAGGAATTCTATTTCTATTCCTACTATTACGCTATGGCAAGCCTATTCGCCAACATCACTCCGAGCGATGTGGAGCAAGCTCTCCTTGAACGGAAGTGCCGTGAGCGCATAATACAGCTTTTGGGCATGCCTCGTCTACGGGAACTTAATACAACGTGGTTCCTGTCCTTCAGACCAATCTGGCAAGATTGCATCTTACCTGTTCTACGCTGCCTGCTTTGCGGTGAAGAATGCGTGCTAGACACCTGTCTAACACTCCCATCAGTCATGCCAACGGATATCGATACTCTGCTGGACCCGATAACGGCCCATGCTCTGTGTTGTCCCCAGAGGCTTCCAATCCTGATGACGGCATTCATTGAGATCTCACAGACGCTTCCTGCAGCTGCTGAGGTACGAGATGGATCAACAGGCACACAGGTAACTCCGAACGTGAACATTGCTGCAGCATCTTCTGCTGGAGGCTATGTTTCTCATCTCTGTGCAATTAACCTTCTAAACGAGGTGTTCCAAATGTCACCAACTTTGGTAGACGATATTTTGGCTACAGAAATAGATGATTTCATGTTTACACCAGAC
This sequence comes from Calotriton arnoldi, assembly GCA_963921515.1. NCBI lineage: Eukaryota > Metazoa > Chordata > Amphibia > Caudata > Salamandridae > Calotriton > Calotriton arnoldi. Next base: position 1,326,880 of record CAWUFW010004294.1, read on the forward strand.
CCATACACTGACTTTGATTCGGCTCACAATGTACCAGGGAAGCAATGAAATTTAGCCTTCATATTTTCAAAACTTGGAACTTTTCCCAGAATTGAACTTTTCTTTTTAATTTTTGAAATGACATGGCAAAAAACAATCTGCTTACAGTAGAACTATTCTTATAAAACGGACTTCTTTGAATACTTCCAGGGACAGACACATTGTCACCTTACTTGTCTAACATTTCATTTAATACCATGATATGCATGGCTTTGATTGTTTTTTTTTAACAACTTGTCAACCATTTCATCATATGCATATATTTCTGTTTATTCATTCATGTTGCATTTATTTCCATTATATGCTTAGAATGAACACGATGCTTTAAATGTACAGTACCTATTGCATTCAACAGTTTATTTCAAACTTCTTTTAATATGCTTTTAGAAATGTTTTTAGCGACATGTGGTACTCAATTTAATGTTTAGCACTTAATGTTTAGCATTTAGTATTATCGTTCATTCGAAAGTGGAGTGGGTGTTGTATTCCGCTTTAGGTGTCCGTATATAGGTTTTCCTGAAACATGTCCTTATATAGGCACAATTCGCATTGCCCTTATATAGGTATAGAATCCCAGTCCTTATTTAGGCATTAACCGTGCACTCCAAATACAGGCATGGTCACCGACATCCGTCCACCCTAACGTCACAACGAGTTCTTAGAAACCAGACCCTTAAGCTCTCGGGAGTTCCCCTAGCACAGGATTATTGATTTCTCCAAAAACTCATCTATTATGTATGAACCGTTATACCTTAAGGGTTCATTCCTGACGTCTTCCTCTGTCCGACTTCCCATCAATGCTAACATTCCAAGACACCTACCAGGTATAAATATACCTTCCCTTGCCCAAGCAAGTTAGAGGAGACCTCGACTTCAGAGGAGCCCGTATCCCGGCCTGACGCACTGAGAAGACGCTGTCATTCCTGCTCGCAGAAGAATCCAGCTTCCAGTGCTCTGACTCCCTTCGCGGGGTGTTAAGAGTTCCAGATCTGGCAAGAGATTCCCACCTCTCTCATTCTCAAAGTATGGAGCTGACTAGAACCTAGAGGGACTCTTGGCATACTAGACTTAACATCCTCTAAGTATACCATACTAGAGAATACTCCACCTACTTCTTACCTTTCCCTACACCTAGACTAGGTTAGGTACATTGGGGTAGAACTAGCTTAGAGACGCATCGTATGAGTACTCGCATTTTTAGCTCCCCGTCCTGTTTGGTATATCGGCACCCTCAGGGGTCCCTGCTTGCTCACATTTATGTCCACTAAGTTGTTTGGCTTTTATGTACGTGAATATATGCTAAAAGATAATGCTAGCGCAGTATTATTTATTTCTACTGCTTACTCTGTACATTATTTATCTTGCATACTGTCTTGTGATCATAACAGCACATATCTCTTACACAAGAAACAAGACTGTTCAATAAAACCCTTTTTATTGAAACGCCCGTCTTTCCTTTCTGTGTAACTCTGTAGAAACTAAGCATGCACGATTGACTGAGTGAAACTGTTATCTATTGTTTCCACGATTCTGAGACGTGTTCCGATTCTAAAGGGAAACAAAGTAGTCATGTTTATGCGGTTGCCAGAAACTACTCCCTTCTTGTTCTCAAGGAGTTTCTAGTGGCCTCTGAGCTAGCTGGCACAAAAGTAATTAAGTTTAATATACTCGATAGGGACATACCGACCTCAGTCCTATGTCAAGCCTATAGGTTATATTATTCCAATGCGCAGAGCCTATTAGGGAAACAGGAACTACACTAGAGAGGAAGGTTTCAATTAGCTAACAAAGACAAAGAATATTGTATATAGATATGCATTGTCATTATTGCTGTGCCAGATGTACTGTTTAGCTTCTACCATCAATATGTGGATTGCAAACGGGCTGTATGATGACTATCCATGTACATCAATAAAAATAAGTTTAAAAAAAGAGAGCTGACTACTTAACTAGCTAAGTAACTAAATAAATACACTAGATAAGAATTCTATAAATCAGGGGTGTCCCGCCTTTTTTAAGTGATGGGTCTCGTTGCAATACTTTTCGTAGACAGTGTGCAATGCAAATGAAGCTAGAGAGCCAGACACTACCAAGAAGGGGTTTAGGGGCTCTACTCTGAGAAAAATTGCAAAAGTATGGGGCCAACAGCGGGGTTTCCAGATCCGAATTGTCAGTAAAATGAAAGTCATAGGTTTTATTTAGAAGGAACACTGCAATTGAGAACAGAGATGTGTGAGAGTTCAGTTGTGTGTCACTTCTGTGATAACAGTGTGTTATATACATTTCCTAGCACTCACAACACTTGTAACTTCCTGCCAGCCTACCCTCAGTGCCCCAGCCCACTGAGTCTCCAAGGACCTGCATTCACTCCTTAGTGAATACAGGTGAACTTGTAATTTTTAACAAACACAACAAAATGATGAAACTTTTCAACCACTCACCCCCAGTCATAGATCTGGGTTTAATCCATTGTTCTTTTGCTCACTATGCCACCCCAGTTTGGCCCCAGCCATATGCAAATTAGTTGCATGCAATCAGCTCCTCATGGGAACAGTCCAGCCTGAACTGCCAGGCCAGGTCCTCCCTAAACAGGAAACAAGCATCCTGGGACCAGTTTCGGGGTATTACCCCTCATCAGCCAGGCTAGTTTGAATCCAGTAAAACAGCAAGCAAGGGACCCACGTCTGGGCATACCCTTGGCCACTTAAGGCAAACATAGCAAGCACAACAAGATGATGGACGGAGTGCTGAAACTTTTCAACCACTCACCCTCAGTCACAGATCTGGGTTTAATCCATCGCTCTTTTGCTCACTATGCCACCCCAGTTTGGACCCATCCATACCCAAATCAGTCTTGCCCCTGCTCCTCATGGAAACAGTCCAGTCCGAACTGCCAGGCCAGGTCCTCCCTGGACCGGAAACAAGCATCCTGAGACTGTTTTTGGGGTATTACCCCTCAACAGCCAGGCTAGCTATAAACCAGTGGCACAGCGAGCAAGGGACCCACGTCTGGGCATACTCTTGGCCACTTAGGGTGAACATAGCAAACACAACAAGATGATGGACAGGGTGCTAAAACCTTTCAACCACTCACCCCCAGTCAAAGATCTGGGTTTAATCCATCATTCTTTTGCTCATTATGTCACACTAGTTTGGACCCAGCCGTATGCAAATCAGTCTTGACTCTGCTCCTCATGGGGACAGTCCAGCCCGAACTGCCAGGCCAAGTCCTCCCTGGACCAGAAACAAGCATCCTGTAATTTTTAACTACTTGTTAGTATAAGCATGCAGTTTTGTAGCATTTTTATTAAGTCTCTGACAAAAGCTGTAACACGCAGGCCACAGGCTCAGATCCTAGTGAAAGAGCACAGTTCGTACATTCAGCTGTTGTAGAGATTGTTGTGTAACCTGTACATCACAAGTTCTGATCCTACAAAATAGTTCAGTGGGCTATGCACCTGCTGGAAAAATCTGCATGCTCTATGTAGGACATACGTTTGAGTCTATGCAGGGCTTCATTCTTCAAATGTTGATGAAAAAATTGCTACTGCCTTGTGCAGTACTATTCGGAAATGTGAAAAACAGCATCCTGAATTCTTCTAAATCCAATTGTTGCATAACACAGTTAACTTTCCATAAATGCAGTGTCACCAACATTCCTTCTGAGCAACCAGAAATCTTAATTTGTATTTTTCTTTCCATAATAATACTTTAAACAAGGGCAGAAGAAAGGCAGAAAAGGGAAAAGGAAGGATAAAGAAAAAGATGAGAAAGCAGTGAAAATAGTGAGAAAGAAGGAAACGGGGATGGAAAATAACACACAAAAGTGAGATTTAGAGTAAGGAAATGTAGGAAGGTGGAAGACAGAAGTGCGAGTTGGAATCAAGACAGCATGATTGGTATTCAGCATCCCAGCATTTGACAGCTCCAGCAGCTAATTCCTAAGTAAATCTTTGTGCCCCTACGCTTCTTATTTTTTTTTTACAAATTAAGCAATGAGTGCATGCAAGAATTTCTTTTATCATTTTACAACGACAAGGAAGACCCAAAAGAGAAGGAGAATTGGAAGGGAGGAGTGTGAGGGGGGCTGGGTCATCTCTTAGACAAGGGGTTCAACTTTGCCATGTTGAGTGCAAAGTGGCTGGTTTGATTGGCCTGCTAATATCTAATTAGGCTCATGGACTCTAGTCTTTTTTTGTTTGATCTGCTCTTACAACCTGGAGCAAAGCTGCTCCTGGAGATGCTTTTAGCGGCTGTGCAGGGATCGCCTTTTTTAGGGTCGAGCCTGCCAGTGCATGTGCTAGCGCATGCGTCTCACTTGCAAGACACTGTTGTATACAGTAAAGGGCTTGGAGCCAGCCCATGCTTACCATTTGTGTGCTTCAGCGTCACTCTTCTTTACAGGCTCCTTAATTGGACATAGCAGGCAAAACGTCATATCCGGTCAATTCTGTGGAGCAAGGACCAAGCACAGATTGATTTAAGTTAATCTGTGCCTGTCCGCTGCTCCCGACGTGATTGAGGTATTATTTCTTCCCCCCTCCTACTCACCCTGCCTGCTGCCCTCTCCATAGCGCTTGCGCTTTTTTTCACATTTATATAGCTTTTGTTTACATTCTGGTTTTCTTCACCAGTTATGTTGTCGCTCGTTTTATCATACTAACGGTCTTATCACTAAATTACACAATCTACTTTTACTATTTGGTGATCTGTATGTGCATTTGCCCATGGTATTTTACGTAAATGAATCCCACAGTGCACAGACTTCCATCCTGCTGCTCGAAACCACCATTGTAATACTATTATGGCAGCATTCTTCGTGACATTAAAACAGCTCGTGCATAACAAAAGAAATGTGTAAAGCCAGTTGCTTGAAAGGATGTCTTCTCCATATCCCGCTTGTTTTCAGTTTTTAGGTCGAGCCTAGAGCCAGCGCGCATGCGCTGCTCTGCGAGACTTGTTGTGGTTGAGTAGCGAATAGAAGCCCCGCCCACTCTCCGCCCATATTTGCCATTGGCTTGTGTCATTGTCTGTCCTAAATGCTGGCTTCTGATTCATAAATAGGCTTGTTACTCCCTCCTTAGTACCGCCTCCTCTTCATGGCGACTGGCCCCTTTACTTTAGTTGTTACAAGGTACTTGTTATTCAGTCTGTTAGGACTAGTTTCTTTATTCAGTTTTTCTTACTGCAGGCACAACGTGCCTTGGTGCCTTCTTTACTCCCCCCTCCCGTTGTCGTGCCTTGTTTACCCCCGCCCTCCCTCCCGTTGTCCATGCCTTCTCCCTCCTGTCCCGCCCCCCCCCACCACCGCCAGCCCGCCCTCCAGCCCTCCCATTGTCCGTGATGCCTACCATTTGGAATGCAATAGGTCTCGCATTTACACGAGTTTGAGCTGTTGGCATTGTAAATGACAATGCCTTTTATTTATGTTTTGGTTTTTAACCCCTTCCATGCTCATGACGGAATGGTTCCGTCATGAGCACAAGTTCAAGTGTGCTCATGACGGAACCATTCCGTCATGAGCACACTTTTAAAAAATCCCACTGCTGTAAACAGCAGAGGGATTTCCCTTTTTTTTTTTTGCTTTGGGAGGTGGGGAAGAGCTTCCCCAACCTCCCGAGGCCTGTTAGGGGTTTTCATTGCAATGACGATTGCGCGCATGGCGCGCTGTCGTCATTACAATGAAAACGAAACTGAAACTTAGTTTCAGTTTCACAGTTTGGTGCTTGTGGGGCAATCTCAGCCCCCCCGAGCACCGAAAAACATGGGAGAGGTATCGTTGGAAAGGGGAGAATTTCCCCTTTCCAATGGTACCCTTCCCGAGTGGATCCCTGCTTGGGAATCGCCCCAGGAGGGCGATCCCCAAGCAGGGATCCACCCACTAGCCACCAGGGAGAGGGGAGCGGCCGCTTGGGCAAGGGTCTTTGCTTCCCCCATTCAATTTTGCCAGACAGCCTTTCTGCCCCCCCTGGGGGGCAGTAGCCCCCAATCTGCCCCCCCAGGGGGGCAGAAAGCACCCTAGAGGCGAGGGATTTAATTTTATAGGCCAGGGGTGGGGGCTGTCTAGAATGGGCATGCCAATGCCCCCACCCTACCCCCCCAAAGAAGGAATAATACTTTCTGCCCCCCAGGAGGCAGATGGGGGCAATAGCCCCTGATCTGCCCACTGGGGGGGCAGAAAGCCCACTAGGCCCCAGGGATTTTCTTTTTTTTCCATTTTCAAAAACCTTTATTGAAGGCAATCACTGTTAAACACGGCATGGTGCCTACAACCCTGGTCGGGCCGGCAGCGTAGAGGACAACAGGTACAGCAGTATTACCAATGCATAAGTACACAGCAAGCCGCCTACAACCACTTCGGGCCGGCTGCGTCAGGCTAAACATTGCACCAGAAACTGATCAAATTGTGAAGAGGCCTACTGGTCATGTGAAGCGTCGGACAGTATAGTGTAATCAGGTGCTTACTAGTTCAATGACCGGGGCCCCAGGGGGATACAGCTAGCGTATGGGATCAAGGGGTGCGGTCGTTACCCCGCAGAGGCGCCGATCGCCAGACGACTCATGTAGTCCCTGATTCCCCGCTGTGACCAATGACCTATGTGTACGTGTGCGTGGAGGAGAACACGGCCAGGGTGGCCTTAGTAAAAGGAAGAGAACAGTAACAGTAAAGTAACAGTAACTGTACAGGTCGTGACGTGTCATGTGGTGTGAGGCGTCTCGCGCGTTCCAAATAGGGGGGGGGGAAGGGGGCCAGCGGGGGAGGGGCCGGTCGATAATCGTGGTGCCCAAGACCACCCACAGGGACGAAGCATAGATGCCTTTCAATCACTTGGGAAGAGTTGCAGGGACCTCAGCTTCGGGGGGCTAAAGTAATTGAATTCTATGCGCATTAGATAGGATATCAATGGCTGCCAAATGCGTTGGAATTTCTTTTCAGTGTTCGCTAAGTTATGAGAGAGTCTCTCCATAGCTAGTATATGCCACACTCAGACGAACCACTGAGCTATGGAAGGGGCCGTGGTTTGTTTCCATGTGCACGCTATGAGTTGTTGCGCTGCTAATAGTAAATGGCTTATAAGGGCCCAATCCGCCCCAGTCATTGCCGCAAGAGTAGAGGAGCGCATACCCAGGACCACCACGTGTTGCAGCGATGGAATCGGGTATCCCACCACGCCCTTAATGTGTCCCAGGACCTCCTTCCAGAAAGTAGCTAACACGTGACATGACCACCATATGTGGTAGAGAGTGCCTTCCTCCGTCCCACATCTCCAACAGAGGTTGGATACTGTGCGGTATATGGTGGCCAGCCGGGAGGGTGTATAGTACCATTGTAGCATCAATTTGTATGCGGTTTCACAGGGTGCAAGGCTGCGGTATGTTTTGGGGATATCTTGCCATAATTTCTCCCATTGCTTGGGAGAGAGTCCTCCCGGGGTCGTGTCTTGCCACGCGGACTGGTATCGATGTGGGCGCATCGGAGTCGAGTGTTGTATCACCTGATAGGTCTTAGATATAAGGCCTTTTGTGCCCTCAAAGGCCCGCACCAGTTCAAACAGAGTGTAAGGGCGCGTCGCCGCAGCATGGATCTCAGGGACGGAGAGCCAGTGTCGCAGTTGCATGTATTGATAGCGTGCCGTGTGGGGTAGCGCAAAGTCAGACCTGCATTCATCAAAGGACTTGAGGGCTCACCCTGTAAATAAGACGCTAATCATACGACACTCCCCATCGCTCCATCCACTAAACGCCTGCTTTGGCAAGCCCGGACGGAATTCCGGGTTGCGCGCGATAGGAGTGTGTGGGGACCGAAATGTGGTCAGTCCCTTTTTGACCGCTATTTTGTCCCATATGTCAAGGACTGTTTTGGTTGGCGTCGCGACATACACACTCCGGGGTCAGGCATGTTTAGGTAACCAAGCAAAGTCCCACAGTGGGCGGCACGCCACCGCACGTTCCATGTGGAACCAATGCTTCTCACTCTCCCGCGCAACCCACTCAGAGATGTACCTCAGATGCGCTGCCCAATAGTATTCCTGTAGGATCGGGCATGCCAGACCTCCTCTATCCCACGGGCGCATCAGAAGCGAATGTGCTACCCTCGGTCGCCTCACGTTCCACACAAAAGCACGCAAGACTCCCTGGAGACGCTGAATATCCGCCTGCGGGATCGGGGTCGGCAGTGTCTGAAACAGATAGAGGACCCTCGGCAGAACATTCATCTTAATGATGTTGATGCGTCCCAGCCATGAAATATGAAGGGGTTTCCATCTCTGAAGGTCAGCCAGTTCAGATCGGCGTAGTATCGCCCAGTTTACACGCGACCAGGAGGCGAGTGCGGGGTAAGCTGGAGCCTCAAGTACGTAACGGAGGTCTCCGTCCACTGAAAGGGGGTCAACCCCTGCAGCATTCTGGCCTCAGGGGCCGGGATATTGATGTTGAGCGCGAACAATTTAGAGAGGTTGATCTTGAAGCCGGAGACAGCTTCAAAGGACTGCAGATTTTCGACCACGCATCGAAGCGACACTTGGGGCACAGTCAGTGTGAGCAGGAGGTCATCCGCAAAGAGGTTAATCTTATGGATTTGGCCTCCAAAGGTTAAACCCTTGATCCCCTCTAGCTCCCTCACCCGTATGGCCAAAGGCTCTACCGCTAGCGCAAAGAGGAGGGGCGAGAGTGGGCACCCCTGCCTCGTGCCCCGATGCAGTGATATTGGCCTCGTGGCCCGTTCATTGAGTCGGATGCAGGCTGTGGGGGCCACATACGACGCCATGATCTTCAAGATAAACTCCCGTCCCAGGCCTATTTTACTCAATCATGCGCAGAGATAGGACCAGTCTACCCGGTCGAATGCCTTCTCCGCGTCGAGCGAGAGGAGGCATGTAGGGATATTCAGGCGTCGAGCTTTTTCAACAAGGTGCGCTATGCGACGGACATTATCCGCGCCCTGCCGGTGACGGATAAACCCCACCTGGTCAGGGTCAATGAGGCCCGGCAGATGGGGCTCAAGGCGCGACGCCAATATTTTAGTGAAGATCTTGGCATCAGTGTTGAGCAAAGCTATTGGGCGATAAGAAGAACACTGCGCCGGATCCTTAGCCGCCTTAAGGATAAGGGTGATCTCCGCCATAGCCATGGTGGGGGTGAGGCCCGTGTCACCCGTGAAGGAATTATACAGTCTCAAGAGGTGGTCCTGCAGCTGCGGGAGGAAGACACGGTAAAAATGTACAGGCAGCCCATCCGGCCCTGGGGCTTTACCTAGGGGGAGATTCTTGACGGCTGAAGCAGTTCCTCCATGGTAATGGGGCTATCTAGGAGGGATGCGTGATGCGTGGACAGGGGATTCCATTCACAAGCAGCTAGGTAGGAGTGGAGTCTCGTGGGAGAAGGGTCTTCCCGGGAATACAGCCGCTGGTAATAAGCACGGAACGCCTCCGCTTTATCCTTTTCAGCCGTTGCCCACGTGGCACCGCCTGTCTGAATCTTGGCAATATGCGCCTTCGCCTGACACTGCCGCAATTTACCAGCTAGAAGCCTGCCCACTTTGTCCCCCCCTTCATAATATTTCTGCCGCAGAGACAGCAAGGTCCGCTATGCCTTACCCGTGCGATGCGCACGCAACTGGCCACGCAGCAGTGCTAGTTGCCGTTTAGTGCGGCGGTTGGGGGCCTCTTTGTCCGCACGCTCGAACAGTTTATTCTCCGCAGTGAGTTTAGATTCTACCAGCTTCGTTTCCCACCCTCTGGCAATGGCAATGGACGTTATTATACCCCGGACCGTTGCTTTGAACCCATCCCACAAGGAGTGTAAAGAGATCTCGGGGGAAGTGTTAAGTTGAAAGTATTCCTTTATACCCTTCCGTATCTCCTCCACGTCAACCGGGTCTCGCAACAGATGTGAGGGCATGTGCCAGCGAGGTGGACCGGCCAGACGCGTAGTTCGATTCTCCCATGTGAGCTCCAAGTGCGCATGATCAGAGATAGAGATGTCAGAAAGCTCCGCAGAGTGTAAGCATGTGAGGAGAGATGGCGTGACAAAGGCATAATGAATGCGCGAGTAGGAAGTGTGTACATGTGAGTAGTAGGAGTAGTCCCTGACGTCTGGATGTTTATACCGCCAGGCGTCAACCAGGCCCCATCTCTCAATGTCCCTCTTAAGATGTGCCGACATTACCCCCACATTTTGATATGTTGCATTACTCCTATCCATGGCGGGATCCCAAACTAGATTGAAGTCCCCGCATACCACCACGTCTCCATCCACCCCTTTGAATTGTTCAGAGAGTATGCGCCGGATGTAGCTGTTTTGGGCGGCGTTTGGGGAGTAGACATTAAGGAGCGTCAACTGCCACCGCCCCCGCAGCAGCTGTACTCTCAAGTAGCGGCCCTCCCCATCCTGGGTCACATTCGTTACAGAGGTGCAATAGCCGGTCTAGCAAAGGACTCCCACCCCCAGAGTCTTAGAGTCTGCATAAGCCCAATAGTGGATGGGATACTTCGGATGTGCCATGCGGCGCACGTCTGCCTTCATCAGGTGGGTCTCCTGTAACAGCACAACGTCAGGATCGTAGTGCAGAATGTACCGCCATATTTGCTTACACTTGTTCGGAGTGTTCAAGCCTCAGACATTTAGCAAGAGCAATTTAGTGTCCCCTCGGGGTAGGGGGTGATCATGGGGGGCAACCCCGTCCGTCATAGAGGGATTAACTGCGCTAAGTTAACAGGGGCAGCATTGCAAGCGATAGACCACGTCCCCCCACCAAGCGCCTGCACTCCCACCTCAACAGGGTTACGTGTGCTTCCTCCCGCTGGACTGTCACCGATGTAGCCCACCCACCCATAAAGAGGAGCGCCAGCAAGCCTGTGGTTCCCCTCCCCCGCCCAAGACCACACGTGCCTCACTACCAATTTTACTAGTGGCGTCCCAGCCGACCTGGAGGAACATCAAGGAAAACATAAAAATCAACAGAGGGCCAAATGAGCCCAACAAGTCCTTCTCCCGACGCAGAGACCGGCACCGAGGCACTCGGGTCCCGCTGGAGGAGTCACCCTCTGTAGGTTTGGGAAGGCGGGTCATCCAGGGCACAGTTAGAGTAGCGGAGTACTGTCAGGGCGGGCCCCGCCAGTTACCTCTCTAGGTCCCGGACCAGGGACCCTCCACCACCCTCCACCGGATGGCAGTGCTGCTGACCGGCGAGGCTCGGTCTACACTCCGCGTGTCGGACAGATAGCATAGCAGGTGTGTGCAGAAGGACTACCATCTTGCACTGCCCCTCGAGCCCAGGGGTTCGCACGTTATTCAGTGGAGCTGTGCCAAGGTGCTGCGTGCGTATGGCATATATTGCAGTTAGTTGCCTCAGAGAGTCTCAGCCTTAGAGAATGTCTCACCGTTATACAGAGCCAGTGGTGGAGTGCGCCGGTGAGGGGCCCCCGCTGAGGCTACGCAAGTGGTCAATGACATCCTTTTTTGCCTCCTGGGACGATAGGCCGACTGGTTGTTTATTTGAGCGTCGTGGAGGAACCGTGGCCCACCGGGGCTTAAGATCACGGCTCGAGGAAGAGGAGCTGCCATTTGCCTGGTGGTCATCCGGTATATCCAGTAAGGCCTTGGCCTCCGCCAAGGAGTGCAGTGATCAGCGCTTGCCCTCCCACTGAAACAGGAGTGCGAAGGGGTGGCCCCACTGGTAGCGGACGCCCTGTGCTCAGAGTTTGTCCGTAACAGGCTTAAAGTCATGCCGTTTATGGAGGGTGACGGCGGAGAGGTCCTGATAAAGTTGGATTACATGCCCCTGGAATTTGATCTCTGCCTTGTTGCGGGCCGCCTGCATGATCGCTTCCTTCTCTGTGTAGAAATGCCCCCTGGTGAGGATATCCGGGCCGCTGTCCTTACGAAGTACTCCCCTGCGGACTCTGTGGACCCGATCAAGGGCAGGTGGAGAAGCATCGTCATCCCCTCGCACCATCTGCAGGAGCTCAGCAGTGAACGTCATTATGTCTGCGCCTTCGGCACCAACCGGGACCCCCCTTATGCGAATATTGTTGCGGCGGCTCCTATTTTCAAGGTCCTCCTGCTTGGTCTGAAGTTCAATGTGGTGGTCTTCTAGGGTACTAAGGCGCCGCAGCATCTCGTGGTCTTCGGACCGAGCGTCCACAGTCCGCTCTAGGCCGACCACCAGGTCTCCAACCTCCGTTACCTCCCTTCGAATATCGCAGAGACTAGACTTAAATTCCTCTTTGAGAGAAGAGATATCGGTGCGTATCTCCTGTAAGAACGGGTCCATATAGCCTTGTGTGACCGGCGCCGCGGCCTCTCCACCCATCTGGGCCGGTGTTGGGGCCGTGGACTGCATCGCCATGTCTGGCTGGGTGATCTTGCTCCACAGAGTTGTCACCGGGGTATCTTTATGGGCCTGAGAGCGCGGCATAGCTCGAGTCCAGAGGCGCCGAACTACACGGTCTCGCACGGGAGGCTGCCGCTGCAATGTAGCTCGTCCATCCAGCGCGCTGCACATAGGTGGTAGGATCAGCACTTCCCACGCCGTATGCTCCCGCGCTCCTCTCCGTCTAGTAGCTCCAGTCCGCGATCACACAACTCACAGCCACTGTGGGGGGGGGGAGTTTGCTCCCAAGGCCCACCACCTAGACGTCTTCCGTGGTCTGAGGGAGGAGAGTGTCGCCGTTCAGCAGGCCATCGCCCAGCTCTGCCACCGGGGGGCACCCAATGAAACAAATGTCCGCTTCCCCCCCGGCGTGCTAGCCAAACAGGTCTCAGAGCCTGCCCAGGGGGAAAGGAAGCAGGCCCGCCGCGGGCGTCCACCTAAGGGTGCCAGCCGCCGAACTTCTCCGCAGCTATGCAGGGCCCAGTGGAGCGAGGTGGCCCACCCGCGCGAGCAAGCAGGCATACAGACTTCAGGCGGGGTGCAGCAAGATCCTAGGGAAGCTTATGATGTCTGAGGGCCGCCAAGATGTTCTAGGGGACGATGGCAAGCCCCGAGCTCCAGCCCCAAAAAGGTCTCTGACAAGCACTCCTCGCAGTGTAAAGGCAGGCAAGAGAAGCCCCAGCCACGAGCAGTTGGGCTCCAGTGGCCCCGGGAGCAAGCACCAGCACCCCTAAACTTCTGCCCTGGAGGGACGAGCTCGCACTCACCTCCAGGACGCTGTTCCGATTTGCCACTGTAGCAGTGCGCTGGCGGGGGGGGCAGGCTCGCCACGAGGGCCTGACGGAAGATGGTGGCCTCCGGTCCCCTCCTCAGCCCCCAAAGGTCCCTGGACACCAGGAAGCACCCCTCTGCCCAGGTGCGGGTGTAGGTCGCCTTCAAGGAAGCCGCAGAAGGGTCCGGCAGGCCCTCAAAGCTCTCCCGCACTGCTGGGGCTCCCCCAATCCTGTCCACTGGCCTCCGAGTCTTCTCTCCAAAATGGCAGCCTTCAGTCACCTCTCCACATCGCAGGGGGCCTCACCGCTGTGCTGCGCCAGGGTCCCGGCCACCCGGGGCGCGATCCGCATGCATGCAGGACCTTGCCGCCCCCAGTAGCCAAGACAAGCCTCAGATCCGGCGGCGGCCGATGGGGGCAGACTTACCACAAGCACCCGCCGGAAGATGGCGGCCGCCGTCTCCTCCCGCAGCGTCTCACAGTCTGCCAGCCGCAGGCGAGCGCCCGTCGGTTCAGACGTGGGTGCGGGCCGTCCCAAATGATGTCGCAGCAGAGGTCGGGAAGCTCCCAGGGCATCCAGGCACAGTTGTCGCTTCCACAAGCCCGTTCGCGGGCTCCCGCCGACCAGCGTCAAAATGGCGGCTGCGGATCACCGCTCTCCGCCTTGGGGCATCTCCACTGCACTGTGCGAGGGATCTGGTCGATCGGGGCACGATTCGCTTGCAGGTAAGGCCCCACTGGTTCTGGAAGCCGTGACAAGAATCCCAGCTAGCCGCCCGCTCCAAAGCGCCTTAATTCAGCATAGCTGGCCCCGGGGAGACGGAGCCCCCCAGAGGCATGTCTCACTCCATCGCACCCGTGGCCACGCCCGCCCGGGATTTTCTTTTTTATATATATACGTAGGGGTGGGGGCTGCCCAGAATGGGCATGCCAATGCCCCCACCCCAATTTTTTTTTTACAGTCTTTCTGCCCCCCGGGGGGGAGGCAGAAAGCCCACTAGGCACCAAGTTTTTTTTTTCTCCAAAGTTCGGTGCGGGGGCTGCCCAGAATAGGCATGCCAATGCCCCCCCTGAAAAAAATGCCACAGTCTTTCTGCCACCCCCCAGGAGGCAGATGGGGGCAGTAGCCCCTGATCTGCCCCGCTGAGGGGGGGGGGGGGCAGAAAGCCCACAAGGCACCAGGGATTTTTTTTTATATACTTAGGGGTGGGGACTGCCCAGAATTGGCAACCCAATGCCCCCACCCCAAAAAAATGCTACTGTCTTTCTGCCCCCTCCCCCCCCCCCCCGGGAGGCAGATGGGACAGTAGCCCCTCTGCCCCCCCTAGGGGGAGGGGCAGAAATCCCCCTGGGCACCAGGGATTTCATTCCCTCAAAGTTCGGGGTGGGGGCTGCCTAGACTGGCATGCCAATGCCCCACACCCCCCCAAAAAAATGCCACAGTCTTTCTGCCCCCCCAGGAGGCAGATGGGGACAGTAGCCCCTGATCTGCCTCCCAGGGGGGCAGAAAGCCCATTAGGCACCAGGGATTTTTTTTTATACGTAGGGGCGGGGGCTGCCCTGATTGGGCATGCCAATGCCCCCACCCTCAAAAGATTACCACGGTCTTTCTGCCCCCCGCCCCCCGGAAGGCAGTAGGGGGAAAAAGCCCCTTATCTGCCCCCTCGGGGGGCAAAATCCCACTAGGCACCATGGGTATATTTTTTTCAAAATTCAGGGGTGGGGGCTGCCCAGAATGGGTATGCCAATGCCCCCACCCCCCAAAAAAAGATGCCACAGTCTTTCTGCCCCCCAGGAGGCGGATGGGGCAGTAGCGCCTGATCTGCCCTCGGGGGGGGGGCAGAGAGCCCACTAGGCGCCTGCGATTATGCTGGATTTTTCATACGCAGGGGTGGGGGCTGCCCAGAATGGGCATCCCAATGTTCCCACCCACCCACCCAAAAAAATAGCCACAGTCTTTCTGCCCCCCTTAGAGGCATATCGGGGCAATAGCCCCCGATTTCCCCCCTCCCCAGGGTGGCAGAAAGCCCACTAGGCACAGACTTTTTTCCGGAATGTGCCTACCTGTGGATTTTGGGTCCTAGCGCAGCTGTCACCCAAGGAAACCTAGCAAACCTATACATTTTTGAAAACTAGACACCCAGGGGAATCCAGGATGTGGTGACGTGTGTGGCTCTCACTCGGTTCTGTTACCCAGAATCCCTTGCAAACCTCAAACTTTGTAAAAAAAAAATTTCCTCACATTTCTGTGATGGACAGTTCTGGAATCTGCGCAGATCCACAAACTTCCACCCACCCCGCATTCCCCAAAGTCTTCCGATGAAAATGATACCTCACTTGTGTTATGGGTGTATTTTGTAGGGGGTAGATGAAGCGGGGGAGCGCCATCATCTTATAAAGGGCGGCCCTGCCCAATAGGGTCAGGGAAAGGGTTTTCCAATGTTGGATGTGGGCTTGGAAGCGGCACAGAGGAGGAGCCGAATTATGGTCGTAAAAAGCTGAGGGATCGGTTGTGGCGTAGATTCCCAAGTATAAAAACCCGTCTGTAACTATCTTAGCCCCACATTCCCTAGGCAGGGTTGGGCGGTCCCCACTTAGAACGTAAACTAGAGACTTGTCCCAATTAATGGTATAACCAGAGTACTTCCGAAAAAGAGCAAATATGTGTAGAACACAGTGACTGGAAAAGTATGGTCTGGCCCAGTAAAGCAGAATATCGTCTGCATAAAGGGATATTTTATCCATCCAGTCCGCCGACCAGTTGAGGCCCCTAATGAGGGGGTTCCCCCTGATCCATATTGCCAGGGGCTCCAAGGCCAAAGCAAAAAGTAAGGGGGAAAGGGGACAACCCTACCTCGTTCCCTTCTGCAGTGTAAAAATTGCTGAGCGACCCCCATTGACTGTAATTCGGGCTAACGGCTCCGAACTGACCCTTTCTTGGCAAAGTGCCTAGCTGTAGATTTTGAACCCTAGCTCTGCCGGCACCTAGGGAAACCTAACAAGCCTATACATTTTTCAAAACTAGACACCCAGGGGAATCCAGGATGGGGTGCCTTGTGTGGCTCACACCAGGTTCTCTTACCCAGAATCCCTTGCAAACCTCAAACTTTGTCAAAAACAACACATTTTACTCACATTTCTGTGATGGAAAGTTCTGGAATATACGTGGATCCACAAACTTCCATCCACCCCGCATCCCCCAAAGTCTTCCAAGAAAAATGGTACCTCACTTCTGTGGGTAGGCCTAGTGCCCTCGACAGGAAACGGCTCAAAACACAACATGGACACACCACATTTTCACAGTGAAAACTGACCCTTTTTTTGCAAAATGCATAGCTGTAGATTTTGAACCCTAGCTCTGCAGGCACCTAGGGACACCTAGCAAACCTATACATTTTTGAAGACTAGACACCCAGGGGAATACAGGATGGGGTGACTTGTCTGGCTCTCACTAGGTTCTGTTACCCAGACTCCCTTGCAAACCTCAAACTTTGTAAAAACAAAACACATTTTCCTCACATTTCTGTGGTGGAAAGTTCTGGAATCTGCGTGGATCCACAAAATTCCACCCACCTCGCATTCCCTAAAGTGTTCCGAGAACAATGGTACCTCACTTCTGTGGGTAGGCCTAGTGCCCGCAACAGGAAACGGCCCAAAACGCAACGTGGACACACCACATTTTCACAGTGAAAACTGACCCTTTTTTTGCAAAGTGCCTAGCTGTAGATTTTGAACCCCTAGCTCTGCCAGCACCTAGCGAAACCTAGGAAACCTATACATTTTTTAAACCTAGACACCCAGGGGAATCCAGGATGGGGTGACTTGTCTGGCTCTCTCCAGGATCTGTTACCCAGAATCCCTTGCAAACCTCAAACTTTGTCAAAAATAAAAAAAACAAATTTTCCTCACATTTCTGTGATGGAAAGTTCTGGAATCTGCGTGGAACCACAAATTTCCTACCACCCAGCGGTCCCCCAGGTCTCCCGATAAAAATGGTACCTCACTCGCGTGGGTGGGTCAAGTACTCTCGACAGGCAAGGGCCCAAAACGTATTGAGGAGACATCAAAATTACCTATTCCAAAACAACCTGGTTTTGCAAGGGGGGTCACCTGGGTTTTTGGCCCCGGGCTCGGCGGACATCCTGGGAAACCTACCAAACCCACACATTTCTGAAAACTAGAGACCCGGGGGAGTCCAGGGAGGTATGGCTTGCGTGGATCCCCCAACGTTTCCGTACCCAGAATCCCCTGCAAACCTCAAATTATGATGAAAAAATCAAATTTTTCTCAAATTTCTGTGTGGGTAAGTTGTAGGATCACCGGGCTGACACAAATTTCCTACCACCCAGCATTCCCCCAGGTGTCCCGATAAAAATGGTACCTCACTCTTGTGGGTGGGTCAAGTACCCGCGACAGGCAAGGGCCCAAAACGTATTGTGGAGACATCAAAATTACCTATCACAAAACGATCTGCTTTTGCAAGGGGGGGTTCACATGAGTTTTTGGTCCCGGGCTTGGCGGCCATCTTGGGAAACTACCAAACCCACACATTTCTGAAAACTAGGGACCGGGGGGAGTCTAGGGAGGTATGGCTTGTGTGGATCCCCCAACGTTTCCCTACCCAGAATCCCCTGCAAACCTCATATTTTGATGAAAAAATCAATTTCTTCTCAACTTTCTGTGTGGGAAAGTACTGGAATCTGCATGGATCCACAAATTTCCTACCACCCAGCGTTCCCCCAGGTCTCTCGATAAAAATGGTACCTCACGCGCATGAGTGGGTCAAGTACCCACGACAGGCAAGGGCCCAAAACGTATTGAGGAGACATCAATATTACCTATCACAAAACAACCTGGTTTTGCAAGGGGGGGGGGGTCACCTGGGTTTTTGGCCCAAGGCTCGGCAGCCATCTTGGGAAACCTATCAAACCCACACATTTCTGAAAACTAGACACCCGGGGGAGTCAAGATAGGTATGGTTTGCGTGGATCCCCCAACGTTTTCCTACCCAGAATCTCCTGCAAACCTCAAATTTAGCTGAAATTTTCCACATATTTATGTGTGGAATCACCGTGCCGGCACAAATGTCCTACTCCACAGCGTTCCCCTCAGTCTCCCGAGTAAAATGATACCTCGTTTGTGTGGGTGGGGCAAGGGCCTGTGACTGGGAAGCCAAAAACATAGGGATTAAGGGTATAGCACTGAGAATTCTAAGCGCTACATTTTTTTAAAAATACGTTTTTAGCCAATTCTGCATTGGACACCCACACAAAGGCAGATTCCAGAACTTTCTACCACAGAAATGTGAGGAAAATGTGTTTTTTTTACAAAGTTTGAGGTTTGCAAGGGATTCTGGATAACAGAACCTGTTGAGAGTCAGACAAGTCACCCCATCCTGGATTTCCCTGGGTGTCTAGTTTTCAAAAATGTATAGGTTAGCTAGGTTTCCCTAAGTGCCGGCAGAGCTAGGGTTCAAAATCTACAGCTAGGCACTTTGCAAAAAAAAGGGTCAGTTTTTAATGTGAAAATGTGGTGTGTCCACGTTGCGTTTTGGGCCGTTTCCTGTCGCGGGCACTAGGCCTACCCACACAAGTGAGGTACCATTTTTCTCGGAAGACTTTGAGGAATGCGGGGTGGGAGGAATTTAGTGGATCCACACAGATTCCAGAACTTTCCACCACAGAAATAGGAGGTAAATGTGTTTTATTTTACAAAGTTTGAGGTTTGCAAGGGATTCTGGGTAACAGAACCTGGTGAGAGCCAGACAAGTCACCCCATCCTGGATTGTGCTGGGTGTCTAGGTTTCAAAAATGTATAGGTTTGTTAGGTTTCCCTAGGTGCGGGCAGAGCTAGGGTTCAAACTCTACAGCTAGGCACTTTGCAAAAAAAGGGTCAGTTTTCACTGTGAAAATGTGGTGTGTCCACGTTGCGTTTTGGGCCGTTTCCTGTCGCGGGCACTAGGCCTACCCACACAAGTGAGGTACCATTTTTCTCGGAAGACTTTGAGGAATGCTGGGTGGGTGGAATTTTGTGGATCCACGCAGATTCCAGAACTTTCCACCACAGAAATGTGAGGAAAATGTGGTTTTTTTGGGACAAAGTTTGAGGTTTGCAAGGGATTCTGGGTAACAGAACCTTGTGAGGGCCAGACAAGTCACCCCATCCTGGATTCCCCTGGGTGTCTAGTTTTCAAAAATGTATAGGTTAGCTAGGTTTCCCTAAGTGCCGGCAGAGCTAGGGTTCAAAATATACAGCCAGGCACTTTGCAAAAAAAATGGGTCAGTTTTTAATGTGAAAATGTGGTGTGTCCACGTTGCGTTTTGGGCCGTTTCCTGTCGCGGGCACTAGGCCTACCCACACAAGTGAGGTACCATTTTTCTCTGAAGACTTTGAGGAATGCGGGGTGGGAGGAATTTTGTGGATCCACACAGATTCCAGAACTTTCCACCACAGAAATATGAGGTAAATGTGTTTTATTTTACAAAGTTTGAGGTTTGCAAGGGATTCTGGGTAACAGAACCTGGTGAGAGCCAGACAAGTCACCCCATCCTGGATTCCCCTGGGTGTCTAGTTTTCAAAAATGTATAGGTTTGCTAGGTTTCCCTAGGTGCCAGCAGAGCTAGGGTTCAAAATCTACAGCTAGGCACTTTAAAAAAAAAGGGTCAGTTCTCACTGTGAAAATGTGGTGTGTCCACGTTGCGTTTTGGTCCATTTCCTGTTGCGGGCACTAGGCCTACCCACACAAGTGAGGTACCATTTTTCTCGGAAGACTTTGGGGAATGCGGGGTGGGTGGAATTTTGTGGATCCACGCAGATTCCAGAACTTTCCACCACAGAAATGTGAGGAAAATGTGTTTTGTTTTTACAAAGTTTGAGGTTTGCAAGGGATTCAGGGTAACAGAACCTGGTGAGAGCCAGACAAGTCACCCCATCATGGATTGTGCTGGGTGTCTAGTTTTCAAAAATGTATAGGTTTGTTAGGTTTCCCTAGGTGCGGGCAGAGCTAGGGTTCAAAATCTACAGCTAGGCACTTTGCAAAAAAAAGGGTCCGTTTTTAATGTGAAAATGTGGTGTGTCCACGTTGCGTTTTGGGCCATTTCCTGTCGCGGGCACTAGGCCTACCCACACAAGTGAGGTACCATTTTAAGACTTTGAGGAATGCGGGGTGGGAGGAATTTTGTGGATCCACACAGATTCCAGAACTTTCCACCACAGAAATATGAGGTAAATGTGTTTTATTTTACAAAGTTTGAGGTTTGCAAGGGATTCTGGGTAACAGAACCTGGTGAAAGCCAGACAAGTCACCCCATCCTGGATTGTGCTGGGTGTCTAGTTTTCAAAAATGTATAGGTTTGTTAGGTTTCCCTAGGTGCGGGCAGAGCTAGGGTTCAAACTCTACAGCTAGGCACTTTGCAAAAATAGGGTCAGTTTTCACTGTGAAAATGTGGTGTGTCCACGTTGCGTTTTGGGCCGTTTCCTGTTGCGGGCACTAGGCCTACCCACACAAGTGAGGTACCATTTTTCTCGGAAGTCTTTGGGGAATGCGGGGTGGGTAGAATTTTGTGGATCCACGCAAATTCCAGAACTTTCCACCACAGAAATGTGAGGAAAATTTGTTTTTGTTTTACAAAGTTTGAGGTTTGCAAGGGATTCAGGGTAACAGAACCTGGTGAGAGCCAGACAAGTCACCCCATCCTGGATTCCCCTGGGTGTCTAGTTTTCAAAAATGTATAGGTTTGCTAGGTTTCCCTAGGTGCCGGCAGAGCTAGGGTTCAAAATCTACAGCTAGGCACTTTGCAAAAAAGGGTCCGTTTTCACTGTGAAAATGTGGTGTGTCCACGTTGCGTTTTGGGCCGTTTCCTGTCGCGGGCACTAGGCCTACCCACACAAGTGAGGTACCATTTTTCTCGGAAGACTTTGAGGAATGCTGGGTGTGTGGAATTTTGTGGATCCACGCAGATTCCAGAACTTTCCACCACAGAAATGTGAGGAAAATGTTTTTTTTTTTTTTTTTTTACAAAGTTTGAGGTTTGCAAGGGATTCTGGGTAACAGAACCTTGTGAGGGCCAGACAAGTCACCCCATCCTGGATTCCCCTGGGTGTCTAGTTTTCAAAAATGTATAGGTTTGCTAGGTTTCCCTAGGTGCCAGCAGAGCTAGGGTTCAAAATCTACAGCTAGGCACTTTAAAAAAAAGGGTCAGTTCTCACTGTGAAAATGTGGTGTGTCCACGTTGCGTTTTGGTCCATTTCCTGTTGCGGGCACTAGGCCTACCCACACAAGTGAGGTACCATTTTTCTCGGAAGACTTTGGGGAATGCGGGGTGGGTGGAATTTTGTGGATCCACGCAGATTCCAGAACTTTCCACCACAGAAATGTGAGGAAAATGTGTTTTGTTTTTACAAAGTTTGAGGTTTGCAAGGGATTCAGGGTAACAGAACCTGGTGAGAGCCAGACAAGTCACCCCATCATGGATTGTGCTGGGTGTCTAGTTTTCAAAAATGTATAGGTTTGTTAGGTTTCCCTAGGTGCGGGCAGAGCTAGGGTTCAAAATCTACAGCTAGGCACTTTGCAAAAAAAGGGTCCGTTTTTAATGTGAAAATGTGGTGTGTCCACGTTGCGTTTTGGGCCATTTCCTGTCGCGGGCACTAGGCCTACCCACACAAGTGAGGTACCATTTTAAGACTTTGAGGAATGCGGGGTGGGAGGAATTTTGTGGATCCACACAGATTCCAGAACTTTCCACCACAGAAATATGAGGTAAATGTGTTTTATTTTACAAAGTTTGAGGTTTGCAAGGGATTCTGGGTAACAGAACCTGGTGAAAGCCACACAAGTCACCCCATCCTGGATTGTGCTGGGTGTCTAGTTTTCAAAAATGTATAGGTTTGTTAGGTTTCCTTAGGTGCGGGCAGAGCTAGGGTTCAAACTCTACAGCTAGGCACTTTGCAAAAAAAGGGTCAGTTTTCACTGTGAAAATGTGGTGTGTCCACGTTGCGTTTTGGGCCGTTTCCTGTTGCGGGCACTAGGCCTACCCACACAAGTGAGGTACCATTTTTCTCGGAAGTGTCTTTGGGGAATGCGGGGTGGGTAGAATTTTGTGGATCCACGCAAATTCCAGAACTTTCCACCACAGAAATGTGAGGAAAATTTGTTTTTGTTTTACAAAGTTTGAGGTTTGCAAGGGATTCAGGGTAACAGAACCTGGTGAGAGCCAGACAAGTCACCCCATCCTGGATTCCCCTGGGTGTCTAGTTTTCAAAAATGTATAGGTTTGCTAGGTTTCCCTAGGTGCCGGCAGAGCTAGGGTTCAAAATCTACAACTAGGCACTTTGTAAAAAAAGGGTCAGTTTTCACTGTGAAAATGTGGTGTGTCCACGTTGCGTTTTGGGCCGTTTCCTGTCGCAGGCACTAGGCCTACCCACACAAGTGAGGTACCATTGTTCTCGGGGGACTTTGGGGAATGCAGGGTGTGTAGAATTTTGTGGATCCATGCAGATTCCAGAACTTTCCACCACAGAAATGTGAGGAAAATGAGGTTTTTTGACAAAGTTTGAGGTTTGCAAGGGATTCTGGGTAACAGAACCTGGTGAGAGCCAGACAAGTAACCCCATCCTGTATTCCCCTGGGTGTCAAGTTTTCGAAAATGTATAGGTTTGCTAGGTTTCCCTAGGTGCCAGCAGAGCTAGGGTTCAAAATCTACAGCTATGCACTTTGCAAAAAAAGGGTCTGTTTTCACTGTGAAAATGTGGTGTGTCCACGTTGCGTTTTGGGCCGTTTCCTCTCGTGGCCACTAAGCCTACCCACATAAGTGAGGTACCATTTTTCTCTAAAGACTTTGGGGAATGCAGGGTGGGTGGAATTTTGTGGATCCACGCAGATTCCAGACCTTTCCACCACAGAAATGTGAGGAAAATGTTGTTTTTTGACAAAGTTTGAGGTTTGCAAGGGATTCTAGGTAACAGAACCTGGTGAGAGCCACACAAGTCACCCCATCCTGGTTTACCCTGGGTGTCTAGTTTTCAAAAATGTATAGGTTTGCTAGGTTTCCATAGGTGCCGGCAGAGATAGGGTTCAAAATCTACAGCTAGACACTTTGCAAAAAAAGGGTCAGTTTTCACTGTGAAAATGTGGTGTGTCCACATTGCGTATTGTGGCGTTTCCTGTTGCGGGCACTAGGCCTACCCACACAAGTGAGGTACCATTTTTCTCGGAAGACTTTGGGGAATGCGGGGTGGGTGGAATTTTGTGGATCCACGCAGATTCCAGAACTTTCCAACACAGAAATGTGAGGAAGATGTGTTTTTTTTAAACAAAGTTTGAGGTTTGCAAGGGATTCAGGGTAACAGAACCTGGTGAGAGCCAGACAAGTCACCCCATCCTGGATTCCCCTGGGTGTCTAGTTTTCAAAAATGGATAGGTTTGCTAGGTTTCCCTAGGTGCCGGCAGAGCTAGGGTTCAAAATCTACAGCTAGGCACTTTGTAAAAAAAGGGTCAGTTTTCACTGTGAAAATGTGGTGTGTCCACGTTGCGTTTTGGGCCGTTTCCTGTCGCAGGCACTAGGCCTACCCACACAAGTGAGGTACCATTGTTCTCGGGGGACTTTGGGGAATGCAGGGTGTGTAGAATTTTGTGGATCCATGCAGATTCCAGAACTTTCCACCACAGAAATGTGAGGAAAATGAGGTTTTTTGACGAAGTTTGAGGTTTGCAAGGGATTCTGGTTAACAGAACCTTGTGAGGGCCAGACAAGTCACCCCATCCTGGATTCCCCTGGGTGTCTAGTTTTCAAAAATGTATAGGTTAGCTAAGTTTCCCTAGGTGCCGGCAGAGCTAGGGTTCAAAATCTACAGCTAGGCACTTTGTAAAAAAAGGGTCAGTTTTCACTGTGAAAATGTGGTGTGTCCACGTTGCGTTTTGGGCCGTTTCCTGTCGCAGGCACTAGGCCTACCCACACAAGTGAGGTACCATTTTTCTCGGAAGACTTTGAGGAATGCTGGGTGGGTGGAATTTTGTGGATCCACGCAGATTCCAGAACTTTCCACCACAGAAATGTGAGGAAAATGTGGGTTTTTTTGACAAAGTTTGAGGTTTGCAAGGGATTCTGGGTAACAGAACCTTGTGAGGGCCAGACAAGTCACCCCATCCTGGATTCCCCTGGGTGGCTAGTTTTCAAAAATGTATAGGTTAGCTAGGTTTCCCTAGGTGCCAGCAGAGCTAGGGTTCAAAATCTACAGCTAGGCACTTTGCAAAAAAAGGGTCTGTTTTCACTGTGAAAATGTGGTGTGTCCACGTTGCGTTTTGGGCCGTTTCCTCTCGTGGCCACTAAGCCTACCCACATAAGTGAGGTACCATTTTTCTCTAAAGACTTTGGGGAATGCGGGGTGGGTGGAATTTTGTGGATCCACGCAGATTCCAGACCTTTCCACCACAGAAATGTGAAGAAAATGTTTTTTTTTTACAAAGTTTGAGGTTTGCAAGGGATTCTAGGTAACAGAACCTGGTGAGAACCACACAAGTCACCCCATCCTGGTTTACCCTGGGTGTCTAGTTTTCAAAAATGTATAGGTTTTCTAGGTTTCCATAGGTGCCGGCAGAGCTAGGATTCAAAATCTACAGCTAGACACTTTGCAAAAAAAGGGTCAGTTTTCACTGTGAAAATGTGGTGTGTCCACATTGCGTATTGTGGCGTTTCCTGTCGCGGGCACTAGGCCTACCCACACAAGTGAGGTACCATTTTTCTCGGAAGACTTTGCGGAATGCGGGGTGGGTGGAATTTTGTGGATCCACGCAGATTCCAGAACTTTCCACCACAGAAATGTGAGGAAAATGTGTTTTTTTTTAACAAAGTTTGAGGTTTGCAAGGGATTCAGGGTAACAGAACCTGGTGAAAGCCAGACAAGTCACCCCATCCTGGATTCCCCTGGGTGTCTAGTTTTCAAAAATGGATAGGTTTGCTAGGTTTCCCTAGGTGCCGGCAGAGCTAGGGTTCAAAATCTACAGCTAGGCACTTTGTAAAAAAAGGGTCAGTTTTCACTGTGAAAATGTGGTGTGTCCACGTTGCGTCTTGGGCCGTTTCCTGTCGCAGGCACTAGGCCTACCCACACAAGTGAGGTACCATTGTTCTCGGAGGACTTTGGGGAATGCAGGGTGTGTAGAATTTTGTGGATCCATGCAGATTCCAGAACTTTCCACCACAGAAATGTGAGGAAAATGAGGTTTTTGACGAAGTTTGAGGTTTGCAAGGGATTCTGGTTAACAGAACCTTGTGAGGGCCAGACAAGTCACCCCATCCTGGATTCCCCTGGGTGTCTAGTTTTCAAAAATGTATAGGTTAGCTAAGTTTCCCTAGGTGCCGGCAGAGCTAGGGTTCAAAATCTACAGCTAGGCACTTTGTAAAAAAGGGTCAGTTTTCACTGTGAAAATGTGGTGTGTCCACGTTGCGTTTTGGGCCGTTTCCTGTCGCAGGCACTAGGCCTACCCACACAAGTGAGGTACCATTTTTCTCGGAAGACTTTGAGGAATGCTGGGTGGGTGGAATTTTGTGGATCCACGCAGATTCCAGATCTTTCCACCACAGAAATGTGAGGAAAATGTGGGTTTTTTTGACAAAGTTTGAGGTTTGCAAGGGATTCTGGGTAACAGAACCTTGTGAGGGCCAGACAAGTCACCCCATCCTGGATTCCCCTGGGTGTCTAGTTTTCAAAAATGTATAGGTTAGCTAGGTTTCCCTAAGTGCCGGCAGAGCTAGGGTTCAAAATCTACAGCTAGGCACTTTGCAAAAAAAAGGGTCAGTTTTTAATGTGAAAATGTGGTGTCCACGTTGCGTTTTGGGCCGTTTCCTGTCGCGGGCACTAGGCCTACCCACACAAGTGAGGTACCATTTTTCTCGGAAGACTTTGGGGAATGCGGGGTGGGTAGAATTTTGTGGATCCACGCAAATTCCAGAACTTTCCACCTCAGAAATGTGGGGAAAATGTGTTTTTTTTTTTTTACAAAGTTTGAGGTTTGCAAGGGATTCTGGGTAACAGAACCTGGTGAGAGCCAGACAAGTCACCCCATCCTGGATTGTGCTGGGTGTCTAGTTTTCAAAAATGTATAGGTTTGTTAGGTTTCCCTAGGTGTGGGCAGAGCTAGGGTTCAAAATCTACAGCTAGGCACTTTGTAAAAAAAGGGTCAGTTTTCACTGTGAAAATGTGGTGTGTCCACGTTGCGTTTTGGGTCGTTTCCTGTCGCAGGCACTAGGCCTACCCACACAAGTGAGGTACCATTGTTCTCGGGGGACTTTGGGGAATGCAGGGTGTGTAGAATTTTGTGGATCCATGCAGATTCCAGAACTTTCCACCACAGAAATGTGAGGAAAATGAGGTTTTTTGACAAAGTTTGAGGTTTGCAAGGGATTCTGGGTAACAGAACCTGGTGAGAGCCAGACAAGTAACCCCATCCTGTATTCCCCTGGGTGTCTAGTTTTCGAAAATGTATAGGTTTGCTAGGTTTCCCTAGGTGCCAGCAGAGCTAGGGTTCAAAATCTACAGCTAGGCACTTTGCAAAAAAAGGGTCTGTTTTCACTGTGAAAATGTGGTGTGTCCACGTTGCGTTTTGGGCCGTTTCCTCTCGTGGCCACTAAGCCTACCCACATAAGTGAGGTACCATTTTTCTCTAAAGACTTTGGGGAATGCGGGTTGGGTGGAATTTTGTGGATCCACGCAGATTCCAGACCTTTCCACCACAGAAATGTGAGGAAAATGTTTTTTTTTTTTTTTACAAAGTTTGAGGTTTGCAAGGGATTCTAGGTAACAGAACCTGGTGAGAGCCACACAAGTCACCCCATCCTGGTTTACCCTGGGTGTCTAGTTTTCAAAAATGTATAGGTTTGCTAGGTTTCCGTAGGTGCCGGCAGAGCTAGGGTTCAAAATCTACAGCTAGACACTTTGCAAAAAAAGGGTCAGTTTTCACTGTGAAAATGTGGTGTGTCCAAATTGCGTATTGTGGCGTTTCCTGTCGCAGGCACTAGGCCTACCCACACAAGTGAGGTACCATTTTTCTCGGAACACTTTGGGGAATGCGGGGTGGGTGGAATTTTGTGGATCCACGCAGATTCCAGAACTTTCCACCACAGAAATGTGAGGAAAATGTTTTTTTTTTTAACAAAGTTTGAGGT
This sequence comes from Calotriton arnoldi, assembly GCA_963921515.1. Lineage (NCBI taxonomy): Eukaryota > Metazoa > Chordata > Amphibia > Caudata > Salamandridae > Calotriton > Calotriton arnoldi. Next base: position 1,354,223 of record CAWUFW010004294.1, read on the forward strand.
TTGCAAGGGATTCAGGGTAACAGAACCTGGTGAGAGCCAGACAAGTCACCCCATCCTGGATTCCCCTGGGTGTCTAGTTTTCAAAAATGGATAGGTTTGCTAGGTTTCCCTAGGTGCCGGCAGAGCTAGGGTTCAAAATCTACAGCTAGGCACTTTGTAAAAAAAGGGTCAGTTTTCACTGTGAAAATGTGGTGTGTCCACGTTGCGTTTTGGCCGTTTCCTGTCGCAGGCACTAGGCCTACCCACACAAGTGAGGTACCATTGTTCTCGGGGGACTTTGGGGAATGCAGGGTGTGTAGAATTTTGTGGATCCATGCAGATTCCAGAACTTTCCACCACAGAAATGTGAGGAAAATGAGGTTTTTTGACGAAGTTTGAGGTTTGCAAGGGATTCTGGCTAACAGAACCTGGTGAAAGCCAGACAAGTAACCCCATCCTGTATTCCCCTGGGTGTCTAGTTTTCGAAAATGTATAGGTTTGCTAGGTTTCCCTAGGTGCCAGCAGAGCTAGGGTTCAAAATCTACAGCTAGGCACTTTGCAAAAAAAGGGTCTGTTTTCACTGTGAAAATGTGGTGTGTCCACGTTGCGTTTTGGGCCGTTTCCTCTTGTGGCCACTAAGCCTACCCACATAAGTGAGGTACCATTTTTCTCTAAAGACTTTGGGGAATGCGGGGTGGGTGGAATTTTGTGGATCCACGCAGATTCCAGACCTTTCCACCACAGAAATGTGAGGAAAATGTTTTGTTTTTACAAAGTTTGAGGTTTGCAAGGGATTCTAGGTAACAGAACCTGGTGAGAGCCACACAAGTCACCCCATCCTGGTTTCCCCTGGGTGTCTAGTTTTCAAAAATGTATAGGTTTGCTAGGTTTCCGTAGGTGCCGGCAGAGCTAGGGTTCAAAATCTATAGCTAGGCACTTTGCAAAAAAAGGGTCAGTTTTCACTGTAAAAATGAAGTGTGTCCACGTTGCGTTTTGAGCCCTTTCCTGTCGCGGGCACTGGGCCTACCCACACAAGTGAGGTACCATTTTTATCAGGAGACTTAGGGTAACACAGAATTGTAGAGCAACTGTTATTATCTATTGACTTTCAATGCATTTCTGCCTTCCAAATGAAAGACAATGTGTAAAAAAAGAAGTCACTTTGAAAAATGTCCTATAATTCTCATGCTAGTATAAGTACTCACAATTTCGGAAATGTGCAAATAGCTACTGTTTCTAAACTCTATATTTTGTTCCAATTTCAGAAATACATAGGTGTCTTTCATCCCGATTTTTCTATGTATATTTTCCCAAATTAATTGCTATATACCCGGTACATAATAAAAAACCATTGCAAGACGCTGCTCAGTTATTGGCTCTGGGTTCGTCGGGTTCTTGGTGAACCTCCAAGTCCTATATATCCCCACAACCAGAAAGGTCCAGTGGATGTAACGCTATATTGCTTTTAAACATCTGTCATAATTAAAAGAAGTTACAGGTGAAAACGTTGGCACAAATGGCTGTTTTGTTCAACTCATTTGCAATTTTTCCTATTTTCAACTGTTAGTTTCTATAACAAAACCTTGAAGGATCTACACAAATGACCCCTTGCTGAATTCAGAGTTGTGTCTACTTTTCTAAAATGTATAGCTTTCCAGGATCCATTATTGCATACCCATTTCTACCATTAACTGGAAGAAGGTTGCACAAAAAATAGCAAAAATAGGCTATGTCCCAGTAAAATGCCAAAACTGTGTAAAAAATGTTGGTTTTCTGACAAAAGTCTGTCAGTCCCTGAAAGCTGGGAACATTGTGATTTCAGCCCCACAAACCCTTTGTTGATAACATTTGCAGGGAAAAAAACAGACACTTTCATTTGCAGCACTTTTTTCCCATTTCCCCCCCCCCCCAAAAAAATTTAGCTGTATTTTGGCTAATTTCTGGGTCCCTTCCAGGGGAATCCACAAACCCTGGGTACCTTTAGAATCCCCATGATGTTGGAAGAAAAGGACGCAAATTTGGCGTGGATACTTTATGTGGTCAAAAAGTTACAGGGGCCTAAGCGCGAACAACCCCTAATAGCCAAAAAAAAGCTTAGCACAGGGGGGGAAAAGGCCTAGCAGCGAAGGGGTTAAAACAGAAATAAAAGGCATTGTAATTTACAATTCCAATAGCTTAAACTCACGTAAATGCGAGACCGATTGCATTGCAAATGCTTGTTCTTTCTTGCAATGGGGGATTTCCTAAAGAAGTTGGAGGCCATGTACATTCTACCCCGGGTCAGACTCGTCTGACAGCAGTAATTATTTACTCTGCCTCGCACAAATGACATTTTTTATTTTATTACTACAGCCCTTTCCCTTACATGTTCCTGTCATTTCATAAATAGAGCGCCTGCCAAGGAAGAGCACACAGGACACAGAGGGCTTGATTCACTGAGAGAATCTTACACTTTTGCATAAATTTACATTTATTTTGGAATTCACAAAACTGGCTTTTAATAGTACGTTTACAAGTGTGGAGACTCCGCAGTTGGGGCGGAGAACTCCATACATAAAAAGATAGGCATCTCATATTTTTTATGTGCAAAATCCTCTGCCCTGACTGCGGAGTCTCCGCACTCGTAAACTTACTATTAAAATGCAGTTTTGCGAATTCCAAAATAAACCAACTTACACAAAAATCTAAGTTTGCCTTTGAGAATCAGTTCCAGACTGCTTCAGGATTTCTTACATTTATTTTACAGGCCTAACAACGTGCTTTACATTATAACAGCGCATGTTTTAAATCAGAGTCCCACATGTTCCTATGGAAACATGAGATGGTTAAGTGATTTACCCACGAGTAACAGAGTGTTGTGCCGAGGGCAGGGCTCGAACCTGGTTCTATAGTGACAAGTACAGCTTTATCCCTTACAACACTTCTCTTCCTTTTGGAATTTTAGCTCCAGAGAAAGAACCAGCAGTCCAGCATCTTGGCCCTAAGAGAACTTGCCTAATCTCTCTCATCCCCAGGCTATGTACATTCTACCCCCTCGGTCAGACTGGCCTATAGGGCAATCTGGCAGTTCCAGGAAGAATGGTCGGACAGGTCTGTGTGTTGGCAGTTTTTGAGCTGTTTGTGGGCCTTGTTTACGATCTGGTGGACTAGTGTTTACTATGGAATTCCCTGATATTACCACAGTATCTGCAACAAGCACACACGCATGCTTGCTCCCATACCATGCAAAACACCTATAGAGCATGTCTTTAAAAGTTCAAAACTGGCCTGATTTGCAAATGTGGGCCACTTTTTTAGATATCTGCTTCGCTAATGAGGTCCACTTTTTAGGTCTTGCCTGCAACAACGCATCCATAGCGCCATCTTCTGCTTTATGTGGCATCACCAAATTCATTCATTATCAGGATCACGCACATTTTCACTAATTTTCGGAAATACTCCGGAAACACCACCAATTGAGCCAAGTCTGAACTGTTTATCCTTCATGGACCTGTACCCAAACTATCACCCGGCTGTACAGTAACGAGGGCCGAGGATGGCTTCCATTATCTAGGGATCTATGTCACAAGTGATCCCACGCTTTTCTATGCACATAATTTACTAGACCCCCTGAAACAACTGCAAAAGGACACTCATCATTGAAGGAATCTGCCATTATCCCTATCAGGACGCGCAGCTCTCTTTAACTCCTTAAACGCGGTGCGAATTCCGCCGCGGTGCGGGAGTTTTAATGAGTGGGCGGGGCTGCGTCGGCCAACGGACGTGCGCAGCACTAGCCAGGTAGTGCTCGTGACGGCCGTTGGCCGACGCGCGCACGGAAAGGGTTAAAATGATGGCTTTACAAAGATTCCTGTATGTCTTACAAAATACAACTTACCCTGTTCCCAGACACTTACTTTTTTTTAACAACATATTTTATTGATTTTACATGGTATAGCCCGGGACTTGACCCGGATGATACATTGTGATGAATATACATACCGCCATGAACATCTGTTTGTGTTTGTTGTATAACACTCAAACGTAACAATAACAACATTGCGCAGTTCGTTTCAAACCCCACCAAATTATAATCAAATTGCTGAATATGTGGTCGGAGGTGACCAAATGGGACTTTCAATTGTATAGGGACCAGTCGCATCCAGGGGACATAGTCATTCAAGGGTCTGACTCGATGAGTTGGGGTAAGTCTATGCCCCTGTAGTCTGCCCACCGCTGCCATATTTTCTTATGTTTCTGGGGACATCCCTGAGCCTGAAACACAGCAATCTCTGCATTCATGTAGTCATCTATGGCATTTTTCCATCTGTGATCTTAGGAGGAAGTACACTTTTCCACTGTTGGGCTATATCTCTTTTAGCAATAGTGACGGCTAAAAACAATAGGTGCTGTTTGTATCGGTTCCCCCCCAATACTATCAGTGCTGTGTAGTAACAGTAACTTAGGCTCAAGAGGTACATCCCACGACAGCACCTCACTCAGGCAAGCCACTACCTTCCGCCAAAATGGTTGCAATGTGGTACAGCCCCAGACCGTATGCATGAAGGTCCCCTCATCTGTCCCACATCTCAGGCATGTAGGGGACTGGCTAGCACTCATCTTCCATAGTCTGATTCGGGTATAATATTTACGGTGCAAGTATTTGAACTGTATCAGTCGGTATCGTGTTGAAATTGCCGTCCCTCGGGGGCTGGCCAAGGCTTCCGCCCAGTCATCGTCTGTTAGATCTGGTATGTCCTCCTCCCAGGCTGTTCTGGTCTTGTGTAATGTAGTATGATTGTGCGTTGTCAGGGTTTGGTATAACTGACGGATCTTGTGGGCACCTATGTCACCCATCAGTAGGCTTCCTTCTAAGGGATTGAATTCGGGCAGGGTATCGGTCTGTCGTAGTATGGGGTTAAGTGCATGCCGAAGTTGGAGGTATTTATAGAATTGCGACTTGTGTAGTTGAAACTCCGTCTGCTGCTGTTGAAATGACTTTAAAACGGTGCCTTGCACTATGTCTCCCAGGGTGGATATTCCCACCATGTCCCACCCGCGGAATCCCGTAAGTGCCGTTACCGGGCGCAGCAGTGTACCATGCCATAGCGGGGTCGTCTGGGTCAGGCGACCATGCCATCCCATCTGTTGGACAGTGGCCCGCCATAGACGGATGACAGTGCTGCAAGCGGGGGGTAGAAAATCCAAGGTCTGCGAACTATATAAGAGTTGGAGGAGTGGTATATTCCCCATCGCCATGTGATCAACTGCATATGCTGGGTCCGATGGAGGGTTGTACCACCATTCATTAACCACTTGTAGGTGAGAGGCCACATAGTAGGCGTAAATGTCCGCAGCCGCAATACCACCGCAATAGGTTGACTGTGTGCATGTGCTTAACGCCACTCGCACGGCTCTGTCATGCCAGAGGAACTTATTTTGTATGGCATTCACCTGAGCAAACCAAGCCCGCGGTATGGCATATGGGAAATTCTGTAACCTATAGAGTATTCTAGGTAGGGAAACCAATTTAAAAATTGCCGATCACCCATATAATGAAAGCGGAAGAGAGGCCCAAACCGCTGTCTCGTCTTTAAGGCTTATAAGGAGGGGATTAATGTTACGAGCCCAGGAGGTCTGTGAGCAGGGCAACATAAAGATGCTGAGGTACTTGAAGCCATTGGTAGCGCGTGACAACTGCTCAGCCCACTTCTCGCGGCCCTGGTGTTCGTGTACCGGGAATAGTACAGACTTAGTGGGGTTCGTGTGAAGCCCGGTGGTTTGGCCAAAAACACACAAGATCTGAAGGATGCGGGGCCCCGAGAACCACGGGTCTGTCATAAAGAATAGGACGTCGTCCGCATATAATGCTATGCGGTCAGATCGAGATGTATCCCAGTCGCAGCCTCTGAAGACCGGATCACTGCGCACCCACACCGCCAGTGGCTCTACGGCAAGGGCAAACAGTAATGGCGATAGGGGGCATCCCGGTCGCGTACCGCGATGCATTGGGAATGGGGACGAGCGATGTCCTGAAACACGAATCGAGGCAGTTAACCCTGTATATAGGAGGTGCACATAAGTTAAGAAGCGCGGACCGAAATTAACGGCTTCTAGGAGTCGAAAAAGGTATGTCCATCTAAGAGAGTCGAACGCCTTGTCGATATCTGCGAGCAAGATAGCTGCCGGGCATCCAAGCTCTGGGGCTCTAGCCATAGCATTATGCACGCGTCGGATGTTATGACGTGTGGAGCGATGGGGCATAAACCCAGACTGGTCCGGGTGTATCAGGTCTAATATACAGGATCTAAGGCGGTCAGCTAGAACTTTGCCCAGAAGCTTAGGCTCAAAGTTGATAAGTGAGATAGGTCTGTACGATGCGGGGTCTTCCGGTGGGCGTCCTGGTTTTAAGAAAAGGACTATCTCCGCGTGTTCGCCACTCCAGGGGGAGTTGGGATTGGTCGGCTGCCTCCTGTATGGCATCTAGCAGACGTGGGCCTAGTACGTTCATGTGCGGTCTGAGGAACACCATTGGAAAGCTGTTAGGCCCGGGGGCCCGACCAGGGTGTATAGCCGCCAGTACGGCGCTGAGCTTGTCCATCGTAATGGGGGCATCTAGTTGGTCCTGTGCAGAGTTCGTAAGTCTGCGGGGGGAATATCTCGCAAAAATTCGTCTATAGCGGCCTCCGGTAGTTGCTCTTGGCTCGCATGGAGCAACGAAAAGGAGCGTGCGAACTCCGCAGCCACCGTCTCAGGGGACGAGCACAAGGCCCCACCGTCATAGCGAAGCACCGGGACACTGGTAGGGGACTTTTCTGCTTGGCATAATCTATGGGGCATTTTGCTGGATTTGTCTCCCCATTGGTAGATTCTATGCTGTGATGCCAGCCAAATTTCTTTAGTCTCACCCATGAGATGGCGCTGTAGGGATTTCTGCGCCTGCAGTAAGGCACGTTTTAAAGCGGGGTTTGGGTCGGTGAGGCACTGTGCCTCCAGGGTTCTCTGGTGGTCTTCCAACTCCGTTAAATGCGCCATTCGTTTACGTTTGGACGTGGCGCGGAAACTGATATCTACCCCACGGATAGTAGGCTTCATGGCTTCCCATAACGTACACTTGGAAAGAGTCGATGTTTCGTTATGCACAAAGTAGTCTGAGACCGCAAGAGACAAAGTCTCTAGGTATTCCGTGTCGCGTAGGTGCCAGGGGGACATCCTCCACCTGAATGGGGGTTTGTAGGAGCGTACCCCGAGTAGGACTGGACTGAGGAATGGTATGAGAGACCTCTGGGAAGGTGAGCTACACTGGAAACCCGATGAACGTATCCACGCGGGACGAATATGTAGTCCAGACGGGACAAAGATTTATGAACAGCGGACAGGTATGTGAAGCCTAGCTCGGAGGGGTGATATTCCCGCCAGACGTCAGACCACCCTAGTGTGGTTGCTAATGTATTGAGTTTGGATCTGTCTGCCGGGAGCTCTTGCTCTGATGTACGTGCTCTATCTTTCACCGTCATGATGTCGTTCCAGTCTCCTCCCAGAACCGTCAGGGAGTTCGCCCCACAGACGGGTTAGGCATTCGACAAAGGTGGCGCCCAAAGGTGGGGGGGCATAGATGCTCCCTAGAGTTAGACGTTCCCCATAAAGTGTCCCCACTATCAAGACATAGCGACCGCTGGGATCCAGCCAGTGTTTGGTGTGCACAAAGGGGATACGGCGGTGGATAAGAATTGCGGTCCCGCGAGACCCTCTAGTGAACCCCGCATGGTATACAGTATGGTATCCAAATCTAGAGAGGCAGGGAGTTTTAGTGCCCATCAAGTGTGTCTCCTGAAGAAGGAGAATGTCAGCCCCATAGCGTTTGGCTTGGCGAAGAATGGCGCCCCTCTTCACTTTGTTAAGTAGACCCCTGACATTCCACAAGACTATAGTCAGATCCCCGAGTGAGGGATCGTTCCGTTTAGTTGTCATCTACCCGCTGGATTTGTATGTGCAAGAATTAAGACGGTGGGATCGGGATGTGAACTTTGCACGTGTGTAAGAACAAAAAAAACAATATAAACATAATACCTTAAAGAACCCCCGCACCCCCCACCCGATACTGCCTGAAACACGGAGCATCTGTCGTGGCGGAGGATACCCTCAGGTCCCTAACAGAGGGACCCAGGGCGCCTCCACCAAAGGTACCCTGAACACCCATATAACTTTAACCAACAATAAAAGGTGTCCGGGGCGGGAGGAAGTGTGTGGCCGAACCTCCACGCCATCTTGAGGTCTATGCGAAGCAAGCGGGCTGAAAAATCGCCTGCTAAGGTGACCCTGATTCTTGAAAGCGTTAATGAGCATGGGTAATGTTAGGAAGCTTCTTCCGGATCTGACGAGCGCCAGGCAGAGCCTGATCTGTAACGCCGGTTGGATTTGTTTCTCTTCGGCCTGTTCCTGTGTGGGTCTTGAGATGAATCTGACTCCATCGGCGGTGGGGTATGTGATTTCGGGTGCGTCCGTTCATCCGTCCAGGAAAAGACCGCCTCAGGCGTGTCGAAGAAGTAGGATTTGGAATTGTAAATGACTCGCATTCGGGCCGGGTAAAGAAGCATGTACTGTATGTTCAAGGATCATAATCTGCGTTTTGCCTCCATGAGGGACTGGCGCTGCTGTTGTACCAGTCGGGTATAGTCCGGAAATATCATTAGGTGCTTGGAGTCATGTTTACGTTTGTCCCTTTGGGTCCTAGCAAATTGCAGAATGGAGTCTCTGTCCGCATAATTGAGGAATTTTGCAATTACAGGTGTTGGGCTTTCCTCCGGGGGTGGTTTTTTCGTTAGCGCACGGTGGCATGAGGTCCGTTAGCCATTGGGTGAGAAAATGGGTCATGGATGTTCCCTCGCAGCCCTCCGGGAAGCCAACGAAGCGTAAGTTGTTGCGTCGTGCGCGTCCTTCTCCATCTTCGACCCGGGATGCCAAGTCCTGTGTCAGTACCGTGAGCCTGTTGACTTTCTGTTGAAGGGTGGTTACGGTATCCTCTATTGTTGACACGCGCGTCTCCACCTCAGTGATGCGGTCGACCGCTTTCCGAAGTTCCTGACGCAGGAAAGAGACCTCTGTGCCCACCGCACCGATTTTAGCGTAAAACGTGTTCCTTGCTTCCATGATGGCCACCAGGAGCGCTGCATTGTCTGGCATTGCGCTGCTCGAGTCACCTCCGGTGGCACCTCCCGGTACCGTGGTGTGGTCGAGGGTACTCTGCTTAGTACCGGCCGTACCCGCTTTATCCTTGCCCATGGCGAAGGGCGATCCGTCCGCTATATCAATCACGGATCCTAGTGCGAGAGCTGGGCGGGAAAGTGCGTCCTCCGTCGTATCACTCCACCCCTGACCGTCGGCGGCCACTATGTTGCAGATGAGGGAACGCGGTGAGCCAGGCCTCACGGAATCCAACTAGTCTCGGACCACAAGCCGCACCGGACCTAGCCCGGCCGCTTCCGCAGCCCTCAACTGCTGGCCAAGTAGGCCCGCTATGGGGACCAGACTCGCCGGACCCCCGACCCACCACGCACCCCCCTATCATGGAAGCGCGCTGTCCCCAGCCCCGCAGCACAACTTCTATATGGTCGCTCACCCTGATCTCCTTCGCCGGGTCACAGGCTCCAGGCAATGTCAACACTGGGAAGGATAGACTTATGGGGCCAGCGATGTTCCTGGGCATACACGGATGTGTTACGCCTATGTAGCCAGTGTCGCCCCTTGCACCACGCGTTGGTCAGTAACCTCGAGCAGCTCAAAGGGTTTCTGGAAGGAGATGCCAAGTGGGAGGGGCAGACACCAACGCCCCAGGGACCTTGAGGGCGCCAGGCCACCTCTGGGTCTGCTCGAAGCCGTCCAACCAGAAGGTAGACTGCCAGGGAGGGCACCACCCACTGCCACAATGTGCCGGCTCAATCGGGGGGCCCGTCTTGAGAAGTATTCCGCTCCCGCGGGCCGCCGCGGATCTCCGGCAGCTTCACTATGCAGGCCACGTCCACGATGCGGCGCCCGCTTCGGCCGTTCCAGGGCCGCCACGGAGCACTGCTTTGCCGCCAGGTCCCACGGGCGACTCAGGCACCCACCGCGGCTAATCCGGGTCCTGCCGCAGAGTTCTCTATGCTGCCGGGAGGTCGGGCGGCGAAGGAAGGCCCGCGCCCAAAGCCCGTCGGGGGCGCTCACCGCCAGCCCGTTCGCACGGCCGCTGGGTCGCTCGCTGTCGCGCCCCAGGGCCCAGCAGGCAGTCTCCTGGACTCAAGGCGCCCCCGCCTACCTTTAGGGCCTCGATATTCCGGCCGCGGCCGCTGATCCACGGACAAGCCCAGGACGGAGTGCACGGCGTGCGCAGTACCGCACCAGCCCGCTGCAGGCCACGGTACAGCACGGCTCCGTCCGTATATCTCCGGATTGCGACCAGATGTCTCACTGGGTCACGCAGGCAGACACCGGTGCGACTTCCAGGCTTCGCAAGACAGGATTATGCCGGATTTGGAGTGATACTGGTGTGGATGTGCGGAGCCCTGTTAAGGTGCGTCCGCCATGTTGACCTTCCAAGCCACGCCCCCAGACACTTACTTTACTAACATTGAAAGTGAGATACAAGCACTACTGTGGGGTGGAAAACCCCCGCGAATTGCTACACACAAACTGGTAAAGGGGTGGTATGACGGAGGAATAGCCCTTTCAAATATCCGAATGTACAACTGGGCCGGTCAACTGGCGGTAATCACCAGTGGATATAAGGCTCACAAACCCACTCTGCCTACCAGATGGATAAAATACTTATGGGCCCCAGAGGCTACAGACAGGCATTGTACACAAACCCGACAAAGCAGCTTCTAACAGGCCCAACACAGCAAACTGTCGCTCTATGGCACACAGTGACAAAAAGACTAGGGTGGTGGAATAAAGTGACCCAATCCATGCAACTATGGGATGCTGAGAGGTTAGGTACACGGATCAAATGTCCTGGTTTTGATAAATGGGATATGATCGGCATCTCGAGGATGGGGGACCTGTGGTCAAGGGGCAATGTGAAACCATTTGTCGACATACAAACAGAATACGAGATGGCAGATTCCAAGACATATAGATATCTACAAATCAGACATGCTCTAAGTGCGGCCATCTCACAGGGTACAGATCTCCCAGAATCGACTCCTCTGGAGGACAGACTACTAAATAATCGTATAGACAGCAAAGTGATCTCCATGACGTATAGGAAATTACTCAATAACATGCCAGATCCCTTACAGAAACTGAGAGAGAAATGGCAAAATAATATAGGAGAGCTGGAAGAAGATTGGCAGTAAGCATTAGCATCCCCCAGGGAAGTGGCCATAACCTCCAGATTAAGATTAATCCAATTTAAGATCCTCCACAGAACATATTTTTCCTGCACCACTTTGACAAAAAGAAAAAGAAAAGAAGACTCCATGTGTAACAGACAGTGTAAACAAGAGGGAACATTCTACCATATAATATGGGAGTGTCCTGCTATTCAGAAATACTGGGGAGCGGTGGAAACACAACTACAGTTGGTCAGCGGAAAGGAACTCCAACACACACTCAAATTATGTCTTCTAAATATATGGGGACAGACAGACCTCAACAGAAAGGAACACATTTGGGCAACACTGGGTTTTGCCATCGCTAAACGGAATATAGCTCGGAAATGGGGAGTAGGTGAATCCCCCACATTGTCGGAATGGGAAAAAGACATGGTCTGGTCGATGTTAGCAAAAAAGACTATGAGAATAGAGGCTGCCCTCAAAAATGGGAGCAAATCTGGAGTAGATGGAATGCACATAGGGGTCAGGTGTGTGCCCTGGCAATGCAATGGAAATAGAACGTTCCACGGGAGAGATACTAGAAGGACGGATAATGTGAACTTGTCGGGGCAAGCTTTTGACCATAATTTATAATATACGGGCTTTAATTGTAAATTGTAAAATTAATGTTATATTACTGTGATGTTTCCATTGTATCACGCGACTGTGAATTGGTAAAATCCAATAAAAAAGAGTTTACAAAAAAAAGAAAAGAAATACGGGCAGCTATAAAGACTATAGCCAGGGGGAAATCACCTGGGACAGGCATGCTCCCGGTGGAGATATACGCAGCATATGCTGAGGACTTAGCTCCTAAGCTGGTAGACCTGTTTAAGGCAGCCAGGGATATGGGACCGTTACCAAACTTCACCCGAGAAACTTTGATAGTACCACTTTTGAAACCTGGGAAACCAGCACAACAAGAGAGAGTATCAACCTCTATTGATTTAAATATAGAGTATCAAATCCTTAGCCGGATTCTGGCCACCAGACTTCTTCCCCATATGCCCAAGCTTATCCTCCGCGACCAAGGGGGATTTATACCTGGCCGCATTACGGCAATTCATATTCAAAGGCTTCTCACAGTATTGGAAGCTCACACTTACAAACGAACAGACACTGCGGTGTTCGCCGTAGACAAAGAAAAGGTTTCTGACAGCCTTGAATGGGCATTCTTATATGGCGTCATGGAATACTTTCAGTTGAGATGGGGGTTAATAGACTGGACCAAGTTGCTATACTCTGATCCTATTCCCAGAGTGAAAACAGGAAAGTACATTTCGGAGAGCCATAGAGTTGGCCGAGGAACCCGCCAGGGGAGCCCTTTGTCACCCCTGCTGTAAGCTTTGGAAATGGAACCCTTGGCTTGCTACACTAAGCTACCAGGGTATAGAGATAGGGGGGGGGCGAGCCCACCATATAGCCCTATATGCCAATGATCTCCTGATATTACCCCAAACTGACTGAGGCCTTGGAGGGCACCAGAGAGCTCCTGCACCAGTTCGGAGCGCTTTCCAGACTAAGAGTTAGCTGGCAGAAATCGAGACTATTCCCAGGGTTGGCCAATGCTGAACCACCATGGGACTTGGCGGCATTACAGTGGGAACCCCGATGCCTACAATACTTAGGAGGGCGGGTCTTCCATGATCTTTCTGATTTACTGGAGGGAAATATTGGTTCAGCGATTCAGGCCCTTTGTTTGAGTATAGACTTCTGGAGAACACTCCACCTATCAGTTGCAGGCCGGATAGCATTGTTAAAAATGCTTGCACTATCCCAACTGTTGTACTACTTTGGAGTGTTACCGGTCTGGATCCCACACATGATGTTTAGTCAAATTGAGTCACTGGTCATTACATTTATATGAGGATTGGGTCATAGGTGAGAGGCGCTACCTACATTACAGAGACCGGTGGGAGAAGGAGGCCTAGCTGTCCCTGACTCTGAATCTTATTATTTGGCCGCACAACTCCAGTGGCTAACACATTGGGTGGCGGGCACACAGACTCCTGGGCAGGAGATGGGGCCTGGTGTGCCTGAAATCGGGCATCTGATCAAAGTGTTAATAAGGCTTAAAATCCCTGCTGGTGCAGAGTCCACAGAGTTTTGGGTGCTGAGGTGCTGTTGGACAGGTGCTTGCAAAAAAACGTGAGTGAGGGCCCCATGTAACACTGATATACTGCTTGGGATGCTGGAGATCCTCCACCATGGGGGAAATTGGAGACTTGCAGAATGAGTAGCTGCGGGAGCGACAACACTGGGGGACTTGTATAGAGACAGGGGCTTCTCCCGTTCGAGGAGTTCCGGGCAGAGAATGACCCACAACCCAGCCATTTTTTGCTCCATAGGGCTATGACAGCTGCCATCCATAAACACTGGGGGCTTAGCTTAGTGGAACCCCCACACCACAAGAGCTGCACTTACATCATAACATCATCGGGGACCTTTAAAGCTGTTACCTGCCTCTGCAGGGCGATCCGGGAGGACATGGAGCTACCCTTGGGCACACTTCACACCCAGTGGGAGGGAGACCTAGGGAACCCGATGCTGGAAAGAGATTGGGTGACCATACTAGCGAGGATACCCAAAATATCAAGAAATGCTCGACTTAAACTCATAAATTTTTATATATTGCATAGGACATACCTCAAGCCTAGGAGGATAAATAGGTTTTTCCATGCAGTGGAAGCAAAATGTCCGAGATGAGGTGAAGTGGGAGCTGAATTTTTACATATGTTCGGGTCCTGCCAGAATCTAGCAACCTACTTGGAAGAGGCCACTGCTATGGTTGCGGCCCACTGACTCCCGAGTTGGTTGCCACACACGGCAAAAACAAAAGTCACCAGTAAATTCCAGAACTTAGCTTTTATACTAGTGAAGAGAGAAATTACAAGAAACTGGAAGGCAGTGGGGGGACCCCGATTACTGGTTTGGCATGAGGAATTGGAAAGATCGGCAGACTATGAAGGAGCGGTGGTACTTCGGGAGGGTAGACTTGAGCAGCGATCTCTTGATATAGCCAGAGCCTGGGAAGTATTAGTGGAGACCATGAAGACTCCAGTGACAGTCCTTTGAAATGCTCCTCATAGGATATTATGCTGACATAATTGTTGGATCAATCACACTTCCGTGTATCCTATTGTCCTCTTTACTATTGTTCTCATTTTCTTTTATCTAAAAAACTCAATAAAAATGATTTAAAAAAAAAAAAAAAGCCCTAATGGCCCACTGTACTTGCAACCCCCTGAAATGTGGGGCTCATTTAAAACAATTTGTCAGGGCTGATTTTGGTTTTTAGCCGGGGTCTCGCCAATTCGGCTACAGTTCCCTTGTGAATAAACAGAGTCATAAAACATCTGAGATCAGGGGTGGAAGCGGCGCTATTGTCACTCGACGCTCGTATGGCGTTCAATATATGGAATGGCACTACCTGTTCGAGGTCCTGGGAAGATTTGGGTTTGGTCCCTGGTTTCAATCCTGGATTAAATTATTACATAAAAATCCCTTGGCCAGGGTGCGGGTGAACGGTTCGGTGTCCCGCTCTTCATAAGGGGACGAGACAGGGGTGCCCTCTTTCCCCGGTTCTATTTGCACTGGCATTGGAGCCACTAGCGGCATGGGTGAGGGGGGATCCAGTGATCTCCGGAATCCCAGGGGGGGAACAATGGGAAGAGAGAATATCATTATACGCAGATGATGTCCTCCCGATTCACAATAAGCCGGTTACTACAGATTTTTAAATTATTTGGGGGGGTACTCAGGATACCAGATTAATTGGGATAAATCTCTCTTGTGCATGCTATCAAAAGACCCCCCGCCTGTGCTCGGTGAGGAAATTAAACTCCAAGTCAAAGATAGCTTTAAATATTTGGGCATACTTGTTACCAAGACAGATACGGGATTTCTGGAAGGAAATCTACAGCCACAATTGGAACACCTAAAATGAGATGTCGCCCACTGGAGGACTCTGTCGATCTCCCTGATGGGGAGAGCAGTCCTATTCAAGATCATGTCGCTGCCAAGAATGTTGTATATCCTTCAGAACACCCCATATCCAATACCCAACAAATTCTTTAGGGAAGTTGACAGCGAGCTAAGGAAATTGCTGTGGGATGGAGGAGGGGCAAGAATTGCGCTAGCTAAACTTCAGAGACGAGTGTATGAAGGTGGTTTGGCTATACCAGATCTCCAGAAATACTACTGGGCATCGCACTTAATGACGATCAATGACTGGATATTTACAGATAGGAACAACCCAGCATATCGAGTAGATCATTGGGTGATGGGGGCTAGAGGATACTCAGGAGCATTATATCGACGGGCAGGAAAAGAAAGTATGCCGCCACACACTAAGACTGTGTTGGATGTGTAGACAAGGGCTAACAAATTCCTAGGTTGGGACAACAGATTGACAGAAAGAACCCCGCTGTGGGATAGCGATATGTTACGAGAGGTGGGCAAACTGCAAGGTTTTGGTAAATGGAAGTTGACAGATATAGTACACCTAGGAGATGTATGGAGGGGCCAGGCAATAATCTCGTTCACAGACCTACAAAAAGAATACCAGTTAGCAGTAACAGAAAGATATCCCTATCTGCAATTGGGACATGCACTACGCAGACATATCAGAGAAGGGGAACAACTCCCTGAATACAGCCCACTGGAAGACCGGCTTATATTGGACCCAATCCCAGAAAAGGCACTATCCTGCACATATAGAAAGATTATCAATAACTCCCCGGATCTGCTCAGGACACTACGGGAGGCATGGGAGTCTGACGTTGGTTTGCTGGAGGACGATGACTGGGCGGAGGCCGTGCAAAGCCCTAGAGAAGTAGTGATTAGAGCAAGATTCCGACTTGTACAGTTAAGAATTCTCCATAGGTCGTACTCCACCAGCACACTTATGTATAAGTTGGGACGCACTCTCACGGAGGGTTGTCAGCGGGGTTGCGAACAGAAAGGCACCTTTTTTCATATAATTTGGGAATGTCCTGCAATAAAACGATTCTGGGGGAGGATAACGTGGGTAATGTCAGAGGTGATCGGGCAGACAGTCCCTACGGAGACCAGATGGCACATACTATGTGTATCGGGGAATCAGACGTGGCCGAAATACCCAAAAATGTGGCTACTGGTGGCGGCGATGATGGCCAAAAGGAATATCACCGGGGCTTGGGGAGCCACTCAACCCCCGACGATAGCTCAATGGGAAATAGATATGGATTGGTGCTGTGCAGCTGAGAAGACAATATATGAGAGTAGAGGCTGCCCCAAAAAGTGGGAAAAAGTGTGGAGCCAATGGGATACACACAGGAATCCTTGAGGGAAGTTAGGTCATCAAAGCGGGAGGGGGTGGATAGACTGGGGTAGATAGGCTTAGGGAACCACTAGGGATGATTTTTGATCCGTGGGGATTGTCGTAATAAAGGATTGTAGACTACGATGTAAGGGGGATGTGCATGTATAATCGAATAATGAATGAAGTAATGCTGTACATTATCACTGAAGTCTGTTTACTAAAAAGAAGTTTAAAAAAAAAAACATCTGAGATCTCAACCATTTGAGTGGTGTATGTAATTGGATCCCATACAGGGTCTGAAAGTCTGCATGCAGCCCACTGCAATGGTGATCTTCCTGTGGATTTTCCCAAGGAAAGTGCTGCCTGCCCCCACATCCCTGTTTCTTCCCACTAAATGAGTGTGGGACACGGAGTCTGTCCTTAAGAGTGATGATTGATGATTCAGTTCTTGCACTACGTAAACACCAAGTATGATTCAGAAGTGATATCAGGTTGGAAAAAAAAACAATACATCAAACTTTATCAAAGCAGAAAACACCTTCCACATTTATAGTGGAGCACAATTATCACAAAACGCCATTTAAGAAAGAAATAGGCTATGAAGACAAGTGGTCTTTTTTATTGTATTGATCATGCTCCAGAATACAAGATAGTAATTTGCCTTGAGAGCTGAAAATTCCTTCACAAATCATATGGCTCTTCAAACTAATCCAGACTATTGAGATTTCAATGTCGAACTATAAAAATATTGACTCCAGAATATCAACCACAATATTTGCCTGTCTTATCAGGGGGAGCGCGCCTGGGAGCAAAGAGCAAGCGATGCTCCCCGTCTTGACGATATTATCGGAGAGGTGACTGGGGCTGTGGATGCAATCCCGCTGCCTTACGGGGACCGAGCGGCACAACAGCAGCAGCAGGTGTGCAGTGGGATGGGCGAAGGGCTTTAAGTGGACCGGGTCTCGCCGGTGCTGACCGTTTTTTAAAGGGGGCCTCGAAACGGGTCTCTATCGGGCTCTGTTTTGTGCCCTGGCACAGGCTGTCAGTTTTTTTCCGGACTGCAGTGACAGCAGGCACATGGATGTGTGTGTGCTTACACTGCTCACTTCTCACTAGTGGAGAAGTTACGGCATGACGTCATGCCAGGTGAGTTGTAGGGAAAGGGAAATCCTTTAAAGAGAGTCATTTTCTTTCCGGATTTCCCTTCTCTTTTTGAAACGCAGGAGTAGCAACATTGTCGTGGTGTCACCAGGGCTTTAAGTGGAAGCTTTTTCAATATTATATACAAGCCATAGTTGCTGCTAACAACCATTGACAAAGCCAATAGTCCTGACTTGTTGTAGGTATGATGTTACTTGTTGTATCATATATCTGGATGCAATGACAGAAACAGCAAAATACAAGTCGGGGGGCACACTATGCTAAGCACAGATTTTCTGCTTACGTGTTTTTAAGCCACGCCCTTAATTACATTGGTCACGCCCCTTTGAGAGACCCTCCACTTTTTTCATCCTACTTAAAGCCCTGGGTGGGCGGACGAGCCCCCCACTTTCCTGAGGTACCCTGAAGGACCGATTGTTTCTTCTTGAGGGTGAGCCCCCTGTGTGACCTGACCCAGTCTCTGGGCAGCCTTGTGGGTGTGCTCCCTGTACACAGCGGACGTCCCTGTGCCGGTGTGTAGTCGGACAGCCAGCTTGACTTCTCTGGTCTCCTGAGAGATCCACCACCGCCTGGAGTGCGCCCTGCGCTGTTTGTGATGTTCTGGAGGTCTTCGCTGGGGTACACCACATGGTGAGGTTGCTCTCACGTGATTCCTGGTGCTGCGGGGGCCTCTCTGTGACTCAGCACGGTGGCGCAGCCTTCGCTGGTTTGCGCCCCTGAGGCCTGATTGCTGCTCCTGTGGGGTGAGTCCCTTGCTGGACCTGGCCCAGACTCTGAGGAGCTTGTGCCGTCTTGGACGGCCCTGATGGAGAGACTGCAAACACCGGAGTGAGTACTCCCCTGTTTGCTGTGGTCTGGGCCTCGAACGCTTTCACGAGGGCGCATCGTGCTGTGGGGACACCCCCCACGTGATTTGGGTGTCCGCCGGGGCCCATTTGCAGCGCGACACCATCGGTGCAGACTGCTTTGCCCTGTGCCTGGACTTTGGCCTCTGCTGTAGGTGAGACGTGTGGGCCCCACTGCATCGGCGCCGTGTGGGGATGCAGGACGCAGCAGCCATTAGTATGTTCACATCCTGGGAAGCTGCAAATTTCCCCGCCTGCACTGGTTGGCCGATGAGACACTGTGCGGCCCTTGCTCTGGAAGCTGGGGTGAGCCTCTCCGCAGTGACTCTCTCCATTTAGGATTCCCCCCCAGTGTCCCCGCCCCTCGAGACATGCAGAGTGCTTCTCAGCCCTCCTGACGCTCAGTGACTGGCCTGTTGTTTGCCTGATTGGCCTTGTTTTGCTGAGGTCTGCAAGTTATTTGGGCCCTCCTTGTACTTGTTTCACCTTATGGCCCCGGCTGCCTGGGTACACTTGAGGCCCAGTGGAGAGGTGACGGCTGGTGGCGCTTGTTGCACATTGGGGTACTGAAACGCTCTGGTGTTCTCTTCCTGCGGCTTGCCCCTCCAGATGCTGTGTTGGACATGGGGTCAGTCGCTGGAGGCTTGTCTTGACTCCATAGATCATCCATCAGCAGTTCCATCTGCCCAGCACGTACTTCTTTCTTGTTTTCACGATCTGTGGGGGCCCCAGAAGTCTTAAGGATTGTACAATCGCACCTAGGGGTGCGTGCAGAGGACTGCACTTCCGAGTGCCCATCCCCACACCCCTATTTTTCTCCTCTTGATGCAACAATATCATGGGGAAGGACAGACCACTCAGGGGAGTGCAGCAGACCAAGATGGATCGATTCATAATCCAGGACAACTATGAGGGGTGATCCTCACCGTGAGGAGCGGCCGTGGTGCAGGGATGAGCTGCAGGGACCTATTAGCACAGAGATATTGGCTGCTATAGAGGCGTTCAGGACAGCGGTACAGGCCAAGATAGATGCCATCACTTTGGACGTTGGACGCCAGAGAGATGACCTGCGTAAAGTGGCGGAGCGATCTCTGGTCATGGAACAACATGTGACCAAACTGTCGGGAGAGGTATCTGCCTTGAAAACTGCTAAGAATGATCTTTGGCCAAAACAGCAGTTTTGGAGCGCAGAGCCAGAATTGCAGAGGGTCGCTCCAGGGGCTGCAATCTTCGCTTTGATGTATTTCTGGAGGGGGCGGAGGGCCAATCACCTGAACTCTTTCTTGAATGCTGGATTAGGGACATTTTCCCGACTGCTGCTATGTGTTCCTTGTTACTAATTGAAAGCGCTCATCGTTCCCTTGCTCTGATGTCGCTGGTGGGGGCCTCCCCGCGCAAGTCATTGCAAAAATCCCGAACTATAGGGACAGGGATGCAGTTCTCCGGCTGTCCAGCAGGCTGGGGATCCTACATTAAAGAACTGTGATCTGTATTTTTCCTGACTATACCCAGCTGGTGCAACAGGATGTCCTTTGGGGGAGGGGGTGAACCAAAAACTGAAGGCTATGGGTCTGTTACATGCTTCTCTACACTGCCAAGTTGAAGTTGGGCCACGCTGATCGTGCACATTTCTTCACCACTCCAGAGGCTGCCTGGAGGTGCAGGGAGAGGGTTGGATTCCGGCCCAGCCTCTCGCACCGCAGGAGACTGGACTTCGTATACCTACAGCACGCAACCAGCGAGGAGCCGCAGACGACGTAGTGGACTGGCCTTCCGGTCTTCATAGCGTATTCTGGTCCGTCGTGATGGTACTCTGGACCTCGAGCATCAAAGATTGGAATGTGAGGAGGCAAGGGCACTCATGGAGGCGGTGACTGCCTCCAACTCAGAGGATAGTGGAGCTGATGTAGTGGATGAGACTCCGGTAACAGGGGAGTCCTGATGCTTCTCTGACATATGCGGACGCTTCTGAGATGGCTGCTGTGTTGGTCCTGTTACTACAGCCCTGGAGCTGCAGGTCCGGAATATGGCCCAGGACACGCACCCTACCCTTCGGACTTTTTCACTTTATAAGTAATGTATTGTTGGTTGTGTGCGAGAGATGGGTGTGGGATACTCGGGCATGGCCACTTCCCTCAATGTGGTTTTGACAGTTAACGGTCGGAGCATATACGTTTTGAAGGTTAGGTAACCGAAGTTGTGTTTGGAATTGTGCGGCTGTGACTTTTTGATTCTTTGTGCGGGTGAGTAGTGTGTGCGGGTGAGTAGTATGTGCGGGTGAGTAGTGTGTGTGTGCGGGTTAGTGGTGTGTGTGTTAGCAACTGGGTGTGGGTGTGTCATTTGGGAGCTGCTGCAGCTGTCACTGGCACCGGGCTTCCCCCCCCCCCACCCCATTGTTTCCTATAGCTTGGTAGGTTGCATGGAGAGTTGAATCAGTTAGTTGGGTGATTGGCAGTTTGTTTGATTGGTCTCCTCTTTTCTTTATCCTCTTTCCCATTTTTTCCTCTTCTTTTTCTCCTTTTTGGGACTGTGGTTTAGTTGTGGGTTGAATTGTTAATGAGGTGGGTTTCGGGGGAGCTGCAATGCTAGGGGTAGGAACAAGTTGTTGTTTTTATCCGTTTACCCGGTGGGTGGGAGGCTTTATTTTTGGTTCAATTGAGGTTTGACAGCAGCCGTGATGAGATTGTGGGGTTGTGGCGGCTTGGGGGCCTGGGGTGGAGGGAGGTATGGGTAGGGGGAGAGGTGAGGCAGGATGATGGAACACTTTAAATTTGTAACATGGAATGTTCGTGGGCTCAACTCTATTGTGAAAAGATACAGGGTATAGATATATCTTCGCAGACATGGTGTGCATATTACAATGTTGCAGGAGACACATTTAATGGAGAGTGAGGGGCAGAAGGTACATAAGAAATGGAGGTGACAACTGTACTCTGTCGCTTATTCCAAATAAGCCCGAGGGGGTGTAACCTGGGTCGCCCCGCAGGTTCCCTTCCGAGTTTGTGGCTTTAATGCAGGCTTCTAGGGGAGATACCTTATTGTGAATGGCCTACTGGATGGAGTGAAAGTATGCCTGTTGAACATCTATGCCCTGAATGTTGATGATGGTAGCTTCTACCTGGAGCTGGAAAGGGACTTGCTCCCGTATGTTGGTGTTCCTCTGTTGTGGGCTGGGGATTTCAACTGCGTGCTCGATGGGCAGCTAGACTGACATCCGCCACAGCCGCGTATGAAGCCGCACATATCGGATGCCCTATGCGCAGTGATGGGGCACTTACACTGCATAGATGCATGGTATTCTGGGGCACAGGAATTCATGTGTTTTGTCCCTACGCATGAGACTTCTAGTCGTCTCGACAGGTTTCCGGTGTCTGGAGATGTGGCAGCTGCCATATTGCAGATCCAAATCCTGGGTACATTGCCTCTTGGGCCATGCGCCGCTGTTGCTTGACTGGGGTGTGGGCGGCGCCAGGTCACAGGTCCCCCATTTGGTATCTCCGCACGGAGGCGCTGGGTGATACACTGTTTCGAGAAGAGCTCCGCAAGGTGACTAACGGCTTCTTTGATATTAACTGGTTGTCCACCACTTGGAGAGGGCTTGAGTGGGACACACTGAAGCTGGTGATGCGTGGGGAATGCCTGTTTTAGAGTTGGCGGTACGAGATGTCGCCTTGAGCTGGCACTGAGGTCAATGGGGTCCCGGCGGACCTTCAGCGTAATGTGCCAGTGGAGCCCCGGGAGTCCTTGTTGGTGGCACAGCAATGGATTGGAGATATCTGCGACAGGCTGGACTGTCTGACCAGGCATGATTACCTGCAGCTGTTGCATCAGGAAGGTGATAAGTCGGGGGAAAACAGAACGTGCGCCCCCACTCATACTCTCACTGAGACATCCGAACAGCACAGTGGTGAATACGCAGGCCACCATTAACTCACTCTTATGGGACCATCTGGCAACTGTTTTTTAGTGTGGGTCCTTGGAATTCCACAGCTGTGGCGGAGCAGGTCCTGGATGATTTAGTCCTGCCATGCCTCACGAAAGCACAGGGAGAAGTTCTTGAACAGGACCTTCGGGTGGAGGAACTACAGGAGGCAGTCAGTGCCATGGCGCGCTGTAAGGCCCTGGGCCAGGACAGGCTCTCTGTAGAATACTATCAGACGTTTGCTGGGATCTTGCTGCTGTATTTGCTGGAGACTCTTCATGAATCCAGACACAATGGTTTGCTGCTGCACTCTACGTGGGAGGCCCAGATTGTCCTTCCCAAGCTGGGGGTTACCACTAAGGTCCTGGCAAAGGCTCTGGTGATGCGCTTGGGACCACTGGCACCTCATCTTGTCCATGATGACCAGTGTGGTTTTATGCCTGGTACGGGAACACAGATGAACCTGCAGCGGCTGTCCCATGTGCTTCACTTGGTGGCTGGCACGGACCTGAAGACCGCGGTGGTGGTATTAGACATTGCAAAAGCCTTTGTTACCTCTTAGATGGGATTATCTTTGGGAGATGCTACGGAAGATGGGACTGGGTTTGGTGTTCCTTTCGTGTGTCTGTAATGGAAACGTGTTTTCCAAATGTTTGCCTATTGAGCGAGGTACGAGGCAGGAATGTTCCCTTTCCTCACTCCTTTTTGTTTTGGCAATGGAGCCCCTAGCGATTAGGCTATGCCGCGACATGGCTTGGTGGGGTGTTGTGGTGGGGGGAGGCACCCATGTCGTCTCCCTATAGGCAGATGATGTGTTAATATAGGTCAGTCACCCAGAGCGATTGGGGAATGTATTACTGGTGATAGTGACTGCGTTTGGGGGGTCTCCAGATTGCTTGTCAACCACCAGAAGTTGGTGTTTTTTCCTCTGGCCGGCCTAGCGGGGTGTGCAATGCTACTCTCCCTGTGATAGGGCTAAAATGGGAATCCGATCATTTCCGCTACCTGGGCATACAGGTGGCCCACTCTGCTGAAGCCAATTGAAGTGTGAATATGGATGGGGTTCTCGATCATCTGGAAGCCTCGATCTGTTTCTGGAATAGCCTGCCCCTATCCGTCATGAGTAGAATAGCTTTAAGTAGTATGGTTTTGCTGCAATACTGTCTCTATGGCCTGCAAAATTTCCTCTGCCATATGCCGCGTGCTACCTTTACCAGGCTGAACTGTCTTCTGGTGTCCCTGGTGTGGGCCGGTAAGCGGAGTAGGGTGAAGTTGGAGGTGCTAAAATTGGAGGCGGGGCTAAGGGAGCTGGGTCTTCCAGACCTGCGGATGTATTATTTTGCTGGACTGCTGCAACACTGTGCGCAGTGTTGTGCCGATGGGCCAAATAGAGAGAAGGCGCTGCTGGCGGAGTGGGGTATTGGGGCGGACCTTCCTGGATGTCTGATGAGGGGATCGAAGGTACTGGCTCTGACTGTTCGTTTGTCGCCTGGCAGGTCACGGAGGTTTGGGAACAGGTGGTCAAGCCTGTGCTTCGTAGGGCCCCATATCTAAGATTTTTGCCCCTTTAATAGTTACCCCGTTTCCGGCAGATACAATTTGTGATGGATCTAACGTAGTGGTACAATGGGGGATGCACCACGGCTGGGAACTTATATTACAATGGTACCTTCTTCAAACTGGAGGAGGTGCTGGAATTCTTTCAACTACGACCAGGCCAATTCTTACAATATGCCAAGAGTTCACGCATGGCACGCAATGTTTGGGTCAATTTTCCAGCAGAACTGTAGGAGTTGCATACGCTGAGGGTGCTGCTGGACCTAGGCTCCTCCAGAAGCCTGATCTCCCGAATATACAAAGCCTTGAAGGCTGACGGCAGGATTGATATGACAGGAGTCCGTGAAAGGTGGTTGACCTACCTACCTGAGCCCCTCATGGATGGTGAGTGGAGACAGGCCTTTTATACAAGTTCAGGAGGTTGACAGCAATGCCTGTTTCAAGCTCACCCAATTTTATTATTTGCACTGCACCTACCTAATGCCTCAACGACTGCATAGATTTAATTCAGCACGATCTCATGCTTGCCCGCGCTGTGGGGTGGAGCTGGCAACGCTCCTCCACATGACTTGGGTCTCCGATAAACTACGGAAGTATTGGGAGAGGGTGCTGCAAGAGCTGCAGGAGATAACACAGGCCCAGAGATTTCGATCAAACACTGCTAGCTGGGTGTGTTGCCGACCCTAAAATAAGGGACACGGATGAAACACAGGTCAGCCCTGTTGGGATTAGTGCTGACTTAGCGGTGCCTCGCTGTCCACCGGGCGCGTCCCAGTCCCCCCACGTTGGACAGGTGGTGGGCAGACTTGTGCGAATTGGGAGTGGTGGAGATGCGGTTGAAACTGGTGTGCAGGGATGAGAAAGCAGAGAGGGACTTGGAGCTTTGGGATCACATGTTGGAGGGTTTAGTAGCCGCGGTCTGCCACGTCTTCTGAGCACTCACTGGTTGTGGACTCTGTGTCACCCTCTGTGGAAACATTGGACTCCTGGATGGTGTGTCTGTCAATGTTGTAACTGATGGGATGATGTAGGGCAGCCCCTTTGGGTTGGGCTCTTGTGATCCTTGGGCATTTTTGTCTTCATTTTCCTTGTCCCCCTCCCGCACATGGGGTGAGGCTTCCGCCCGTTTTTTCCCCTGGTTCCCTGCCCCCACTCTTCTCTGGCAGACAGGGGTCCGGGGGATGGGGAACAAACAATGGGTATATGCTGCTGCTGCTGGTGCTTTCTTTTATTTTCTTTGTGTTCCCCATGTTCGATACCTTGGCTGCTATTAGTTTGCTTAAGCAACATAACCTCAAAACGCACAGCAGGTGCGGAATCGCATGTTATACATCCGATATGTGTGGCAGTGTGACCAACCTGAAGTGACTGCTGTAGCGGGTTCTCGGCCTAAATAGGTGGATAATCGGTCCATTTCTTTTTGATTGATGGCTGTACTGGATTGTACTGTTTTACTCTCTGTGACACCAGCATATGTACCATGCTGTCATACCGTGTATTATAATAATAATAATGATAATAATAACACTTGTAAAGCACATGGTTACACCAAAATGGTGTGTACCCGCGCTGGGCAGAACTCTACATGGAAGGAGGACAGAGAGAAGACCTAATCCTGGAACAGCCATGTTTTCAGTTTTTTCCAGAAGAGCACCTCTGAAGATTCCGAACGGAGAGAAAGAGGGAGAGCATTCCAATTCTTGGCTGCCAAATAGCTGAAAGAATGCGCCCCCATTCTGGCTTTATGTATCTTAGGGACTTTGACCAGATAGGTCCCTGCTGATCTGAGATGGCGTGTGGGAATATACGGAGTAAGTAACCAATGCAGATAGTTCGGACCTTTGCCCTGTAAGTTACGGTGGCTAATGCATAGAGCTTTAAAAAGGAGTCTTTTCCCAACCGGCAGCCAGTGCAGGTCGTCGAGAGCCTCCCCATAGAAGCTCTCCTGGACAGTTTCAGGACTAGGCGGGCTGCCGCGTTCTGGATGCATTGCAGCCTATGAAGACATTTTTTAGTTACTCCTAAGTAAAGAGCATTTCCATAGTCCAGCTGAGATGTTACCAGGGCATGGACCAGGGTTTTTTCTAGCTGGAGTAGGAAGAACACCCAGAGTTTTTCGAAGCATCTTCAGAATTCCGAAGCACTTCCCTGCCACCTTCCGGGTCTGTGCCTCAAGCGATAGATTGGAGTCTAACCATATTCCTAGGTTTTTAACCTGTTTACTTGGAGTGGGGGTTGGGCCCAATGTCTGCGGCCACCATGCCAAGGACCAAATGGAGGGGGATTTCCCCACCACCAGAATCTCCGTTTTACTGCCATTTAATTTAAGGCAGTTGTTTGTCATCCAGGAGGCCAAGTCCTTCAGGCACGAGGAGAACTTTGCGGCTGCTCCGTCAGAGGTGTGTGACAGTGACACCACCAGTTGCTTGTCATCTGCATATGACACAATGGTGATGCCCTGTCGTTCCACAATCTCTGCCAGGGGTGCGACATACAGATTAAAAAGGGTAGGGCTCAAAATCAAGCCCTGAGGCAGAGCTATGCGTTTGGAAATGTGTGGACGCTGTGCCACCTGGAAGCTCCTGTCCTGCAGGAAGGAAGTCATCCATTTCAGTGCACCATTATCCAACCCTCCGAATCTGAGACGTTGTAAAAGTAGATGGTGGGAAACCGTGTCGAAGGCCGCGCTTAGGTCCAAAAGGACCAAGGCCACGGTCTGCCCCTCATCCACGCGCCTTCGTATGGCCTCAGTGGCAAGCAGCAACGCTGACTCCATAGAGTATGTCGCTCTGAAGCCCAATTGTGAGGGGTGAAGTAAGTTGTGCTGGTTCATATGTGTAACTAATTGTAAGTTCACCACTTTTTCTGCTATTTTGGAGAAATAGGGCAGAAGTGAAATTGGGCACATGTTTTCCAGCTGACTAGGGTCAGCTCCAGGCTTTTTCAGTAGAGGGAGGACGACTGCCTGTCTCCAAAGTTTAGGGACCACGCCTGTTAGACCTGGCATCCTTGGCGTGGGTCTCCCTTCCATTTTTTCGTAATGCCTCCACTGTTGCCGATATGTTTTTGCTGGACTAGATGCTCATGGGCACTTTGCCGCTGCTAATCAGTGCCAAAGTGCAAGTGCTCCCTATCGTAAATTGATGCATGTATTAGTGACTCCATGATTGGATGATTGGTTTACTTGTCAGTCCCTAGTACCGTGCACTGAGTGTGCCCAGGGCTTGTAAATCCAATGCTGCTGGTGGGCTTGCAGCACGGGTTGTGCCACCCACAGAAGCAGCTTGTAAAGTGTGTCTCAGGCCTGCCATTGCAGAGCCTGTGTGCAGCCTAGGGCTGCCATGTCGACTGGGTGAGTGCACCCACTTACCAGTCCCTAAACCTTCCCTTTACTGCATGTTGGTCACCCCTAAAGTAGGCCCTAGGGCAGGGTGCCTTGTAAGTATAAGGTAGGACATGCCCTGGTGTGTGTGGCATGTCCTAATAGTGAATTACAGCCATTGTCGTTTTTCACTATTGCAAGGCTACCTGCTCCCCATAGGCCAGAATGGGCAGACTGACTATTACACCTTATAGTCAGAACTGTCTCAGGGAACATGGTAGAAAAACGAATTTAGTATGCCTGAACTCAGGGTTAGTGAAGTTGGTTTTAACATTCTGTGTTTGAAAATACCACTTTTAGAAAGTGGGTATTTTCTTGCCTAACTATCCAAGCCTGCCTCTGCTAGGTTGTGTATTCCTTGTCTGGAGATTGAGTGACAGGGGCTGGGGGTGGCTACAGGAGACAGGGTGAGTCAGCACAGGGCTGAATAGAAAGATCTGCATCCAGAGTGGAGGGAGGAGTTGCACCTGGGTCTGAATAGGGCTGTGCCTGCCTTCCACAATGCTGGCTCCACCTCCTGCCGGGCGGCTGAGCACTCTGCCCCACATTCTGAAAGGAAAGAAGGAGTCAGAAAAACAAAGTGCTCCAGGACTGACCAGAACTGGTTTTGGACTAGGCAGAGGCCTCTCTGCCTTCAGAGAACAAAGAGAAACTGGATATAAAAAGGGGACCCAGACCCCTAGGAAATTAGATCACTTTTGGGAACAAGAAGAAACCTTTGCTGAGGAGCGGAACCAAGAAGAAACTGAGGAGAGACTATCCCTAAGCCTGAAGTGCTGCTTGGGGGATTGGCCTGCAGTGGTTTGCCTGACTGCCAAAGAAAGGAGAAAGGAACTTTTGCTTTGCTGTGACTTTCATCAACTTGTGAAGGATCTCCAAGGGCTTGGAAGAGAGCTTGCCCCCTGACCGAAGTCCCAGGACCATTGGACTTCACCCCCTTTGTGAATTGCTGCTGGAAACTCTGTTTCAGTGGCTACAGAGGTAGGGAGCTGTGACCGACTCTCACGACCGACTCGGTGTCCTGTAAGCACCGCATCGAAGCACCGTCTCGCCCTGCAACGCACGGCCCTGGTCTCACCGACTCCGTCAACGAGCCGCTGCCTGCACCGCATCGAGGGACAACGCGTCCTGCAACGCTTCGCTACGCCGAATCGAACTGGTCCGACCGACACGGTCACTGCTGCTGAGTTCGAGTCCTGTGACCGCACCGGAGTTGGGCACCGCTTGCACGCTTTGCGACGCCCCGCCCGACTCGCACCGCTGTCCGGACTGATCGACGCCAGCTCCTGAATCCGGCTCCGTCGCCGCACCGCAACCTGCCAGCACCGCATCGAAGCACCGTCTCGCCCTGCAACGCACGGCCCTGGTCTCACCGACTCCGTCTCGACGACGTCAACGAGCCGCTGCCTGCACCGCATCGAGGGACAACGCGTCCTGCAACGCTTCCATTTTTGCATCGCGACCGCGACAGAACAGCCATCCGGCTCGCACGCCCGTGCCGGCCGCTTCAAGTAAAGGTACTGTGACCGAGTCTGTCTACGCTGTGTTGGCCCGTCTCGACGCGGTCAGCTGGATTTGTTAGACTCTGTTTGTTCTCGACATCGCCGTAGCCGGAGGAGGCTACCGACTCGCACAGAACCTTGAATTAAGCCTTTTTGATCAGAACTAAGCACTCTTGACAGTATTGTGGATTATTTTGGTCGTTTATGGTCTTGTGATAAATCTATTTAAAGTATACCTATTTTTATAAATATATAACCTGTGTGGTGTCCATTTGTAGTGTTGTCACTTGATTACTGTATGTGTTCACAAATGCTTTACACACTGCCTCTGAACTAAGCCTGTCTGCTCGTGCCAAGCTACCAAGAGGGTGAGCAGGGGTTATTTCAGGAGTGTACCTACTTTCCCTGACTAGACTCAAGGGTCCCTATTTGGACAAAGGTACCTACCTCTGCCAACTAGAGACCCCCAAATCTAACATTGGTGGTCAGCGGTGAGGATTCTGGACTTGCATTTGTGACTCATGTACAGTGATTGGTGAACACTACTTAGTGAGTGCAGACCAAAACGCAACCACATACTTTTATAGCATTTTTTCTGGGATTTCCTATTTTTGCAAATGCCAAGTTCAGTCACTATGGAGAAACCAGCATCAGTAGCCTCTGTTGAGTGTGATTGGGAAGAAGAGAGGCTAGAATGCTACACCCTCAAGCAGCTCAGGCAATTCTGCAAAAAGTTTAAAGTGTCCATGACCGGACTCTCCAGGAAGGAGGACCTTCAAAAGGCGCTGAGGGCCTGGGTCGAATCAAGGAGTGCCCCTGTGGAGGGGGCTGAGAATGCAGAAGGGCAGCTGGAGGGGCTATTGGGTCTAGGGGCTAGAAGACCACCTTCCCCAGAAGGTAGCAGTGTTTCTGCCAGAGGACTGTCTCCAGAGGAGTTGGAGGACAGGAAAGAGAGTAGGATGCACGAAATGGAGCTGACCAAGCTCAAGCTGAATGGGCAGTTAGAATTCGAAATGCAAACTAGGAAATTGGCCCTAGAGGAAAAGAAAATGCAGTTTGAACATGAGAAAGTTTTGAGGGAGTTGGAATTGAAGGCCAAGAGCTTAGAGATTACTCCCTCTGGTGGCAGTGTACCGCCTGTGCCTGTTGCAGCTAGGGTGTATAGTCCAAAAGATGTGGTTAAGGATTTTTTTTTAAATGATGACATTGGGCAGTGGTTCAAAGCCTATGAGGTAGCCATGTCTTCCCACCGGGTCCCTGAGAAGGATTGGGGAGCGGGGTTGTGGGGACGGTTCCTCAGTGAAGGGCGGGATACCTTGTTGGATTTGCCCTCTGAAGTCTATAATTCGTACAGCCACATGAAGGATGCCTTAATGACTAGGTATGGTTTGACCCCTGAGCTTTATAGGCAAAGGTTCAGGAACTGTAGTAAGATTGAAAGCAGTACCTGGGTTGAATATGTGACCTTCTTTTGCAGAGCCTTGGATGGTTGGGTAAAGGGTAGCAAAGCGACTGATTTTCAGGCGCTCTTTGATTTGATTGCCTGGGAGCACTTGTCCGGTAATTGTTTTCCTGAGCTACGCCAGCACCTGATTGATAGTAAGCTGACTAACCCTAGGCAGCTTGCTGAGGAGGCGGACCGCTGGGTGAGTACCCGGGTCCACAAGGGTCACGTGGGAGACTCCGCCAAGGGTGGGCAGGGTCCCCAGCAGAAGAGTGGGGGGACAAGGGTAAACAGAGGGAGTTCCATAAAGGGCCCCAAAGTAAACCCCAAGGGAACCAAGGGAAAGGTTCCCAGCCTCCCCTGAGAAGAAGCCAGTGGCCCTGACAGGCCCCCTGTTCACCAGGGACCACTGGTGTGTTACAAGTGTGGCGCCCCTGGCCACAAGGCAAACGATCCTCGTTGCCCTTTGCATGGAAAACCAGCACCCACTAGTGCAGTCCCCCGGCAGTTGGCTAGTGTAGCCCTGGGGGAGGAGTTGGGCGCCCAAGGTGGGGGATCCCACAGTGTTTTCCCTTGTCTCATTAGGAGACTCTGAGATGGTCCCTAGGACCCCGCTGCCTGAGAACACTAAGAAATACAGGCAGTGGGTGACCATCAATGGCCATAGGGTGGAGGCTCTGAGAGACACAGGAGCCAGTGTGACAGCTGTCAAGTGTCACCTGGTGTCTAAAGAGCAGGTTATCCCTGATGCATTCTATCCGGTTGTTGCCGCTGACAACACAGAGAGTCACTGCAAGGTGGCTCAGGTTCCCTTTGATTGGGGGGGGGTCTCGGGTACTCTTCAAGTAGCTGTGAGGCCAGCCATGCCTGTTGACTGTTTGTTAGGGAACGATTTGGAGAGCTCACCTTGGGCTAAGGTGGAGCGGAGTGTGCATTTAGAAATGTTGGGCTTGCCTGATTGGGCATGTGTGACCACCAGGTCAATGGCAGCGAAAGGTGTTCAAGGGGACCTGGAGCCTGAGAGGGAGGCCCAGGTGCCTGCCGGAGAGAGAGGAGGCAGGGGGCGTGGGAAACCGGCCCCGAAGTTCCCACGGTCCAGGAGGAGGCAGACCCTGAGGGGGATGCCCTGGAGCCTACAGGGGAACAGGTAGCTGAACTGGGGGACCTACCTGAGCTGACCCATTGGCAGCAAGAAGAAGGACCCTCCAGGGAAGAGTTCTGCGAGGAGCAGAACGCGTGCCCCTCTCTCGTGGGTCTGAGGCAACAGGCCACAGACCAGGCAGCAGGTGATCAGTCTGGATCACATTGGGTTTACTGGGAGAATGGTCTCCTGTATTCAGAGCCTAAGGTTGCTGAGCCTGGGTCAGCCCGTGTGCTGGTGGTACCCCAGCGCTTCAGAGCCTTCCTACTGGGGTTGGCTCATGATGTACCGTTAGCAGGACATCTGGGGCAGGACAAGACCTTTGACAGGCTTGTTACCCATTTCTATTGGCCCCAGATGCGCAGGAGTGCCGCCACTCACTGCAGGACATGCCAGACTTGCCAGGCAAGTGGAAAGAGTGGGAGGAAGCACAAGGCTCCTCTCCAGCCATTCCCTGTGGTCAGCACCCCTTTGAACGGGTGGGTATTGATATTGTGGGGCCACTGGACCCCAAGACAGCCATGGGCAACAGGTTTATCCTGGTCTTGGTGGACCATGCCACCCGGTACCCTGAAGCCATCCCTCTGAGGACAGTGACGGCCCCCGTGGTGGGACGGGCACTGATGGGAATTTTCTCACGTGTGGGATTCCCTCAAGAGGTGGTGTCTGACAGAGGTACCAACTTCGTGTCCAAGTACATGAAGTCCCTGTGGCAGGAGTGCGGTGTAACTTACAAGTTCACCACTCCTTACCACCCTCAAGGAAATGGGCTGGTTGAGAGATTCAACCGGACCCTCAAGGGCATGATTATGGGTCTGGAAGAACCCATGAGGCGTAAATGGGACGTCCTCTTACCATGCCTGTTGTTTGCATACCGGGAGGTGCCACAGAAGTCTCTAGGGTTCAGTCCCTTTGAGCTCCTCTATGGACACCCGGTGCGAGGGCCTCTGAGTTTGGTCAAGGAAGGCTGGGAGCAATCTCCCAGGAAACCTCCCCAGGATGTATACAGTTACATGCTGGCCTTCAGGAACCAGACTAGGCGTTTCAGAGAACTTGCTGAGGCAAATCTGGAAGCCAGCCAGGAGGAGATGAAGCGGTGGTACGACCAGAATGCCACTCTGGTAGAGCTTCAGCCTGGTCAGAAAGTGTGGGTCATGGCCCCTGTGGAGCCTTGTGCGCTCCAGGACAGGTGGACCGGCCCCTTTACGGTGGTGGAGCGCAAGAGTCCAGTTACCTATTTGGTGGACTTGCAGTCTCCCAGGAACCCCTTGCGGGTCCTGCATGTGAACCGCCTGAAGCCCCACTTGGAGAGGTCCCAAGTGGGCATGCTCTTAGCTACAGATGATGGAATGGAGGAGGAGACCGAGCCTCTTCCTGACCTCCTGTCAGCCCGAGAGCAAGATGGATCAGTGGAGGGAGTAAACCTCTCTACCTCCCTGACACCTGAGCAGCAGGGTGACTGTCGCCAACTGTTGGGACAGTTCCCTGACCTGTTCTCCCTGGTTCCCAGTGTCACTCATTGGTGCGTCCATGATGTGGACACTGGGGACAGTCTTCCTGTGAAGCACAAGGCTTACAGGGTGACTGACAGGGTCAGAGCCTGCATCAAGGAGGAGGTCTCCAAGATGTTTGCGCTAGGGGTGATTGAGTCCTCTAACAGCCCTTGGGCCAGCCCAGTGGTCTTGGTTCCAAAGGCTGCCGCGCCTGGTGCCACCCCAGAACTCCGGTTCTGTGTGGACTACAGGGGACTCAATTCCGTCACCAGGACTGACGCCCACCCCATCCCCAGAGCTGATGAGCTCATAGATCGGTTAGGGGCTGCGCGGTACCTCAGCACGTTTGACTTAACGTCTGGATACTGGCAGATCGCCTTGACTGATGGGGCAAAAGAGAGCTCAGCATTCTCCACACCAGATGGGCACTACCAGTTCCGGGTGATGCCCTTTGGGATGAAGAATGCCCCTGCCACCTTTCAGAGGTTGGTCAACCAGGTGTTGGTTGGACTGGAGGATTTCAGTGCTGCCTACCTGGATGACATCGCAGTGTTCAGTGCCAGTTGGGGAGAACATCTGCGCCACCTCTGGGAAGTGTTGATGGCGCTGCGGAGGGCAGGCCTCACAATCAAGGCGAGTAAGTGCCAGATTGGGCAGGGTTCTGTGGTGTACTTGGGACACCAGGTTGGGAGCGGCCAGGTGGCGCCCTCCAACCGAAAATTTATACCATTCTGGCTTGGGAGCCCCCAAGACCCAGACAGAGGTGAGAGCCTTCCTAGGACTCACCGGGTATTACCGGAGATTCGTCAAGGGGTATGGCAGCATTGTTGCCCCCTTGACAGAGCTGACTTCCAAGAAGCAGCCCAGGAAAGTGATTTGGACTGACGCCTGTCAAAAAGCTTTTGACACCTTGAAGGCTGCCATGTGCACGGCGCCTGTGCTCCAGGCACCCAACTTCTCCAATGAGTTCATTGTTCAGACCGACGCTTCAGAGCATGGTGTAGGGGCTGTTCTATCACAGATCAATGAGGAGGGCCTAGACCAACCTGTAGCCTTCATCAGTAGGAGGTTACTTCCCGGGAACAGAGAAGGAGTGCTATTGAGCGGGAGGCATTTGCTGTGGTCTGGGCACTGAAGAAGCTGAGACCATACCTGTTTGGGACTCACTTCCGGGTTCAGACAGACCACAGGCCCCTCAGATGGTTGATGCAGATGAGGGGTGAGAATCCAAAGCTGTTGAGGTGGTCCATTTCCCTACAGGGGATGGACTTTACGGTGGAACACCGCCCTGGTACAGAACACGCCAATGCTGATGGACTGTCCAGATATTTCCGCCTTAGCGATGAGAACTCCCTAGGGGTAGGATAGTTCTCCCCAAATTTCAGCTGGAGGGGACACGTGTTAGACCTGGCATCCTTGGCGTGGGTCTCCCTTCCATTTTTTCGTAATGCCTCCACTGTTGCCGATATGTTTTTGCTGGACTAGATGCTCATGGGCACTTTGCCGCTGCTAATCAGTGCCAAAGTGCAAGTGCTCCCTATCGTAAATTGATGCATGTATTAGTGACTCCATGATTGGATGACTGGTTTACTTGTCAGTCCCTAGTACCGTGCACTGAGTGTGCCCAGGGCTTATAAATCCAATGCTGCTGGTGGGCTTGCAGCACGGGTTGTGCCACCCACAGAAGCAGCTTGTAAAGTGTGTCTCAGGCCTGCCATTGCAGAGCCTGTGTGCAGCCTAGGGCTGCCATGTCGACTGGGTGAGTGCACCCACTTACCAGTCCCTAAACCTTCCCTTTACTGCATGTTGGTCACCCCTAAAGTAGGCCCTAGGGCAGGGTGCCTTGTAAGTATAAGGTAGGACATGCCCTGGTGTGTGTGGCATGTCCTAATAGTGAATTACAGCCATTGTCGTTTTCACTATTGCAAGGCTACCTGCTCCCCATAGGCCAGAATGGGCAGACTGACTATTACACCTTATAGTCAGAACTGTCCCAGGGAACATGGTAGAAAAACGAATTTAGTATGCCTGAACTCAGGGTGATAAAATACATCTTTTAGTGAAGTTGGTTTTAACATTCTGTGTTTGAAAATACCACTTTTAGAAAGTGGGTATTTTCTTGCCTAACTATCCAAGCCTGCCTCTGCTAGGTTGTGTATTCCTTGTCTGGAGATTGAGTGACAGGGGCTGGGGGTGGCTACAGGAGACAGGGTGAGTCAGCACAGGGCTGAATAGAAAGATCTGCATCCAGAGTGGAGGGAGGAGTTGCACCTGGGTCTGAATAGGGCTGTGCCTGCCTTCCACAATGCTGGCTCCACCTCCTGCCGGGCGGCTGAGCACTCTGCCCCACATTCTGAAAGGAAAGAAGGAGTCAGAAAAACAAAGTGCTCCAGGACTGACCAGAACTGGTTTTGGACTAGGCAGAGGCCTCTCTGCCTTCAGAGAACAAAGAGAAACTGGATATAATAAGGGGACCCAGACCCCTAGGAAATTAGATCACTTTTGGGAACAAGAAGAAACCTTTGCTGAGGAGCGGAACCAAGAAGAAACTGAGGAGAGACTATCCCTAAGCCTGAAGTGCTGCTTGGGGGATTGGCCTGCAGTGGTTTGCCTGACTGCCAAAGAAAGGAGAAAGGAACTTTTGCTTTGCTGTGACTTTCATCAACTTGTGAAGGATCTCCAAGGGCTTGGAAGAGAGCTTGCCCCCTGACCGAAGTCCCAGGACCATTGGACTTCACCCCTTTGTGAATTGCTGCTGGAAACTCTGTTTCAGTGGCTACAGAGGTAGGGAGCTGTGACCGACTCTCACGACCGACTCGGTGTCCTGTAAGCACCGCATCGAAGCACCGTCTCGCCCTGCAACGCACGGCCCTGGTCTCACCGACTCCGTCAACGAGCCGCTGCCTGCACCGCATCGAGGGACAACGCGTCCTGCAACGCTTCGCTACGCCGAATCGAACTGGTCCGACCGACACGGTCACTGCTGCTGAGTTCGAGTCCTGTGACCGCACCGGAGTTGGGCACCGCTCGCACGCTTTGCGACGCCCGCCCGACTCGCACCGCTGTCCGGACTGATTGACGCCAGCTCCTGAATCCGGCTCCGTCGCCGCACCGCAACCTGCCAGCACCGCATCGAAGCACCGTCTCGCCCTGCAACGCACGGCCCTGGTCTCACCGACTCCGTCTCGACGACGTCAACGAGCCGCTGCCTGCACCGCATCGAGGGACAACGCGTCCTGCAACGCTTCCATTTTTGCATCGCGACCGCGACGAACAGCCATCCGGCTCGCACGCCCGTGACGGCCGCTTCAAGTAAAGGTACTGTGACCGAGTCTGTCTACGCTGTGTTGGCCCGTCTCGACGCGGTCAGCTGGATTTGTTAGACTCTGTTTGTTCTCGACATCGCCGTAGCCGGAGGAGGCTACCGACTCGCACAGAACCATGAATTAAGCCTTTTTGATCAGAACTAAGCACTCTTGACAGTATTGTGGATTATTTTGGTCGTTTATGGTCGTGATAAATCTATATAAAGTATACCTATTTTTATAAATATATAACCTGTGTGGTGTCCATTTGTAGTGTTGTCACTTGATTACTGTATGTGTTCACAAATGCTTTACACACTGCCTCTGAACTAAGCCTGTCTGCTCGTGCCAAGCTACCAAGAGGGTGAGCAGGGGTTATTTCGGGAGTGTACCTACTTTCCCTGACTAGACTCAAGGGTCCCTATTTGGACAAAGGTACCTACCTCTGCCAACTAGAGACCCCCAAATCTAACAACGCCCTTAGAAAAGGAGAGCTCGAGAAGTTGCCGTATATACGGCAATAAGATCTCCAGGCCCACTCTCATGATCTTAGGTGTTGTTGGATCAGTTGGAGAGCCAGATTTAATACTAGAAGCTATGGCTTTGAGATCTACAAGTGAGGGTGGGTCAAATTTAGAGAGGCAGTTGGCTACGTCCCCCGTGGTCCTCTCAGCTTGGCAGCTCCTCCCATCATGAGCTTCATCCGGAAAGGTATCATATATTTTAGCTACCTTCTCCGCAAAGTAATCTGCAATTCTATTACACGACTCAGATGAACTTGTCATCGGAGTCTCAGTTCCCGCCAGTGAGGATAGATCTTTAAGAATGGCAAATAATTCTTTAGAAGAGCTCTCCGCCTGCTCTATTCTTTCCTTGTAGTAGGCAGCACGGGGTTTTTTGATGAGGGAATGATAGTGCTTTAACTTCAGTTTATACGAAGTCTTATTGTACTCTGAGAAGTCAGTCCTCCATATGCGCTCCAGGCGCTTACAAGATTTTTTTGCTGATCTTAATGTTTCATAATTTTCATTATGTAACTGCTAAATAAAAACAAGTTTAAAAAAAAAACATATCCGGAAGGGGAGTACAGATTTACTATGTGTAGGAAAGTAGGATCTGCTTCTATGGTTACGCCCAATTTTTGCCTGGTGCTAAGCTGTTATTGACTAGTCTGACTGGGATCCTCCTAATCAGGACCCCAGTCTATCTGCTTTCTCCCTAAATTGTTATGTTCCATACTTAGGTATATCCCAGATTGGATACTGGGTTACCCTTATAAGTCCCTAGTATATAGTCCTATGGTACCCAGGGCATAGGTACCCAGGAGGTCCTCCACCGGCTGAAGCATGCATTATGCCACCCATGGGAGGCCATTCAAAAAGGAACTACAGGCCTGCCATTGCAGCTTGTGTAAGCCAACCATGTGCACTGCTCCCAGTCTGCAGAGTCCTGATTACTCAAAAACTTTCATTGTGCAAACAGATGCATCTGCATTAGGGGTAGGGTCTTTGTTATCACAACTTAATGCAGAGGGCCAGGATCAACCAGTAGCTTTTATCAGCAGAAAGTTGACCCCCAGAGAGAAACGTTGGTCAGCTATAGAGAGGGACGCCTTTGCTGTGGTCTGGGCCATGAAGAAGTTGAGGCCATACTTCTTTGGCACTCACTTCATTGTTCAGACAGACAATAAGCCCCTCTTAAGGTTTGAACAGATGAAGGGTGAAAACCCCAAACTTTTGAGGTGGTCCATTTCCCTACAGGAGATGGACTATACAGTGGAACACAGACCTGGTAGTAACCGTGCCAATGCAGATGGACTCTCCAGATATTTCCACTTAGAAAATGAAGACTCAACTGGGCAAAGTTAGTCTCATCTCCTTACATTTGGGGGGGGGTGGGGTGGTTGTGTAGGAAAGTAGGATCTGCTTCTATGGTTACCCCCACTTTTTGCCTGGTGCTAAGCTGTTATTGACTAGTCTGACTGGGATCCTGCTAATCAGGACCCCAGTCTATCTGCTTTCTCCCTAAATTGTTATGTTCAGTAATTAGGTACATCCCAGATTGGATACTGGGGTACCCTTCTAGGTCCCTAGTATATGGTGCTAAGGTACCCAGGGCATAGGTACTCCAGAGGTCCCCCCTGGGCTGAAGTATGTAGGGGAGACCATTCAAATTGGAACTACAGGCCTGCCATTGCAGCCTGAGTAAGCTGGTTCTAGCACCACTTACTAAAGATATAGGTTTCCTATATCTAGGGTCACTGCACTTAAAACCTATGTCACCCCTATAGCAGGCCTTTGCAATCCTGAAGGCAGGGTGCTTGGTTCTAAGTGAGAGGTTGCCCCTGCATGAGCTGGACACCCCTACAGCCTACGGATTCCATTCTCCCGGGTTGTCAGTGAAGCAGCCATATACCATATAGAGAGGGGCACCGCGTAATTACGCGATGACCATCTCGAAACTGGTTGCAACGAATCCTATCATGTTTGGTATCAAACATGTTGGAATCATACCCCCACACCCTAAATGGTGTGGGAGGTATGATTCCAAGCACTGGAAGAGCCCTCCGTTAGGCTCTCAGTGTTACCGGTGCCAACCTTCTAGACCCAGACAGCACAAAAAGGTTGCTGCCGACCAGAGACACATTTCTGCCCTCCTGCTGCTGAGCCAAGCTCGAGCAGGGGAAGGCAGAACAATAGGCATCCTGACACAGGGAGGTGTGACCACCTCCCACACAGGATTTAGTGTATTGGGACCGGGTGGGTGCACTTGCCGGCGCAACTAAGTCTGCATGAGGGGCACATTTGGTGTCCCCATACATAGTCCAGTTCAAACCAGTCCTGGGAGCCGTTGGCTCCCGCTCTGGTGCGAAACTGGACAAAGGACATGGGAGTACCCTCCTCACTGTCCAGACCCTCCCCTGGGAGGGTCCCCTGAATCATCCCAACGCTTTCCCTAGGGTACTTAAGGGCTTACCTGGGTGTAGGTCGCTAGATTCGTCGTGCAATAAGATTCAGATCAGACACCACTTCTTCTTCTACTGTCTGGGCACTCTGGACTTTGATGGACTTCGTTTGGGCTCGACTTCGTCCCCCTTCCAGTCTGCTGCATCGTCTGTGCCTGTGCACCATACAGAAACCTTCCAAGGCCTGTGGGCATCAAAGACGCCTGAAGGAATCTCCCTTGGAGTGAAGGAGTCACTTCCCTGCATTCGCAGGCACCCCAACATAGTCGACCGGTCTGCTGATCCTGAGCTCCTCCGTAAGGTTCTGCAACACAAGTGGTGTTTCTCCACAGCTCCCGAGGCCTGCTCTGCCCTCTCACCAAGTTTAAGGCCAGTATCCCTCGTGGGGGTTGCAATAACCGAACCCCTGTGCACCGCGTCAACTTGCAGTTACAAAGGCTTGTTGGCTTCCTTCCAAGAAGATCTTCGGGCTCCAAGTAGCCCCAACCTTGAGCATCTCCAGTGACCAGATTCTTGGGCCACACCGCATGGTGTGCATTCTGACCTGCATTTTTTGGTGAGCTGCTTGTGGTCCTCTCGCGACTCCAATGGCTCCGGCCTGTGGGTCGATTTGAGGGTCACCTTTGATTCCTTTGGTCTCCCCTGATTGCTCGGGCCTGCCCTGACTCTCCTGATTGTGATGAGTCCCCTGGACCTTGCTGGTCCCGACGTTGCTCCTTCTTCAGTTTCTACATTGGTTGCATTTGCCAAGGCTTGTTGGTGCTCCCGCCGGACACTGACCCCCTCAGCACTCGACATCCTTTGTGGGACAGCTCGTGTACGGCTCCTGGTCTTCCTCAGCGTCGCCTGGTCCTCACAGCTGCAGAGTCAAGGTCAATGTCAACTCTCCTGCAACACCCGACATCGGCGGGCATTCGTCTTCCAAGTCTCCTGGTCACTCCTGAGTGGCATAGACTCTGTCCCCTCTGCTTGCAGGTACCTCTCATCTAGAATCCACCTTCGGATTCCACCGGACAATTTGTCCTTTATCAGCAGAGGCAATTTCCTGAAGTCCTCCATTGGGTTCGTCTGCGGTTTCCGACACCACTTCACACGTATGCACCCGGCTTCCCTGGTGTAGGTAACGTGGGTACTATGGTATACACGGGTGGGGTGGCTCTCCAACCTTCTGTCTTCCACGGGGTTTCTTCAGGGTCCACTGGGAAGGGTCCTTAATATTTAAAAATCCAACCGCGACTTACACGTAGACTTGTATGGAGCATGCGGTCGTGTTGCCACACTGCACACGCTCTCCGTGGGGTCCTGGGGTCCCTATCTACTCACCTTGGGTGGTTCCTTGGGTCCCCAGCACTTCTACGTCCTCTCGACATTGGCTTGACCCGAGTCGTGGTTCTTAAACCACTTTCTTAGTATATGGTTTGGTCCCCCCCCTGCGGTCCACTGTGTATTCTGTGCTATTTACTGTGTTTCTTTGCAAAGTATTGTGTGCATTGTGATTACCTCCGGGTAGGAGATATCTAAACATGTTAGAGAGTAAATTATAATAAATACATATTTTTATAAATACCTTGTGTGGTTCTTTTTCACTTAATCTATACTATAAGATTGCATTCTGGTAAAACAAGCTACTTTACACTCCTTCTGGACTAAGCCCGAAGGCTGCTCTCCACAGCTACCACTTGGAGAGCTTTCTAAGGTTGTCGAAGACCTCTTAAATCACCATAAGGGTTGTCTGGACTGGTGCAAGGTGCCCACCTACATTAGTGGACATCTTATACCGGGCCAGCTTCTCACGTTGGTGTGCAGCGGTTGGGATTCAAGCCTGCATTGTTTTACCAGATAAATCTTTGTGTTAATTAATTGAAAAACCATCACTAATACTAGACACATATTATACAAGCTTAGAATAAGTAGGTTCTACTGAACTTAGGGTTGGGTAGTGTTAAACCTGGCATCTTTGGCGTTGTTTTCCCTGACTTTTTGCCTCTACCACCTGTGTTTTTGATGCTGCGCTGGATTTCGTTTTTTGCTGGCTTAGATGCTTTGGGCACTTTGCCACTACTGATCAGTGTCAAAGTGCAAGAGCTCCCTGTGTAAATTGTTATTGTAATTGGTTCTTCCTGATTGGCATATTTGATTTACTAGTAGGTCCCTAGTAAAATGTACTAAGTGTGCCAGGGCTGGTAAATCAAATGCTAACAGTGGGCCTGCAGCACTGATTGTGCCACCCACTTGAGTAGCCCTGAAACGATGTCTCTGGCCTGCCACTGCAGTGCCTGTGTGCGGTTTTCTAACTGCCATGTCGACTTGGCAAGTGCACCCACTTGCCAGGCCCTAACTTTCCCTTTTCTTACATAGAGGACACCCCTATGGTAGGCCCAAGGTACCCCCCAGGGCAGGGGTGCAGTGTATGTGAAAGGTAGGACATGTACTGATGTGTGCAACATGTCCTGATAGTGAAATACAGCCAATTTCGTATTTTTACTACTGAAAGGCTTTCTTGCCCATAGGACAGAATGGGGAATGCTTTGTAACATTTTACAAGCATATCTTCCCATAGGGAAAAGAGAGACAAATGGAGTTTGGTATCCCTGAACTC
The DNA here is from genome assembly GCA_963921515.1 of Calotriton arnoldi. Lineage (NCBI taxonomy): Eukaryota > Metazoa > Chordata > Amphibia > Caudata > Salamandridae > Calotriton > Calotriton arnoldi. Next base: position 1,396,150 of record CAWUFW010004294.1, read on the forward strand.
AGAATTTAATAACACATCTTTTAGTAAAGATGGTTTTTAAATTGTGTCTCTGAAAATACCACTTTTAGAAAGTGGCAATTTTCTTATTCAACCATCCTGTGTGCCTCTGCCTGTTTGTGGATTGACTGTCTGGTTTCAGTGTGACAGGGACAGAGGATGTGCATTCCCTGTAGACGGCCTCGGGGGGGGGGCTGAGGTGTGCGTGGCCCTTCCTGGATGACTCAGCCCTGAGCTGAATAGACCCTGGCAGCATATAGAGTGGTGGGAGGAGATTTACCTTGCACCTGAATGGAGCCTGTCTCCCTTGCACAATGCTGTCTCCACCCCCTGTGGTCATGCTGCACCAGTGAATGCAGAACTGGTTTGGACTGGGTTCAGAGGCCCTTGCCACAAAGAGAACAAAGCCATTTTGGGGTACAAGTATCACACCTAAGACCCCAGGAAAATAGACTACTTCGTGAATCAAGAGGAACCTTTGCCATGGAGAAGAACTGGAGAGACTGGAGGAGGAGTACTGCCCCTTTGCTGTGTGCTGCCTGGGTTGGCCTGCAGTAGCTGATTCTGCCAAGGAAAGGATAAGGACTTTGCTGTGTGCTGTGTCCCCTCCCCCCCGCTTGAGAGGAGTCTCCAAGGGCCTGTGCATGCTGCCCTCCTGTTGTTTGGAAACTCAGGGACATCAAAGTGAGTGCACTCGCACAGCACTCTGTGCACCTTTACCTCCGTGGAGCTTGAAGGCGTTAAGCTCGAGGAGGACTCTGAGGGCCTTCCTGCACCTCACTGCCCACAGGCCTTGCTTCCTCCGTCTTACCCCCGGGAGCCTAGATGCGTTCCCTCAGAGGAAGAGACAGTTTGTGAGGATTTGCCCGATCACCGCCTCAGGCCCAAGTCCGGGGCCAAAGCTTCTTTGCCATGGGAACAGCAGCGCCGCAGCACAGCCGGCTGCGAGGCGTTGCCTATCAACGGGAATCCCCCAGCGTAGGGAAGCCGCGATCGGCCAGCAGGACGCAAACTCGAGCCGCCACGTAGCGAGGGCTCGCTCCGTTCAGGAAAGAGTTGCCGCGCTTCCCTGCTCCACGTCATCGACTCACTGCCGGACAAGGATTCCACTGCTCCCAGCTCGGGGATCGAAGGCGCCTCCAGCCTGTGCTCCCGTTTTCCTCAGGGCCGCTCAGAGCTTCCTCCCGTTGCGGGGCGCTGCCCGAGGCACGGCCAGTCGTGAGAGGGAGTGGCGCAGAGGTGTAGAGCAGCCCCCGCAGGTGGTGGCGGTGTCCGCTCCCAGCCGAGGCCCCATCGAGTATCGGAGAGCCCGGAGGTGCACAAAGGACAAAGGACTACCGCCCAGGTAACGCTCAGTTCTGCGGACTGAGCCACAACGCCCTGTTCTTTCATTCAACCAGTATTGGGTTGTAGGAATACGTTATACCGTTTTTCCCCTATGTCATCAGTGGCAGCTGGGGCACCTTTTATGATACAAAGGACATGTGCTTTTTACCTACGTGATCAGTGGCAGCTCGGGCACCTTTTATGGTACAAAGGGCATGTGCTGTTTACCTATGTGATTAATGGAACCTAATGCATTTTTTAGAACACGATATATAAGATCTGTGACTCATGGATACTACTATTTTCTGAATAATACAAAGGCTATATTTTTTTACATACTTTAGTGTGGAGTTTCCTTTGTGGTGTGCCTAGTGTGATGTTGGTGCGTGTGCGTGTGTTGCGCAAACGCTTTACACACTGCCTCTAGGATAAGCCAGACTGCTCTGCCAAGCTACCCAGGGGGTGAGCAGGGGTTATCTTTGTTGTGTAATTCCCTTATCCTTACTAGAGTGGTGTATTCTGCCTGACTGAGGTGCCTACCTTAGCCAACCAGAAACGCCATTTCTAACATTGGTTGTCAGCGGTGAGGATAGGACTTGCGTTTGCCCAGTACCACAGTGATTCATTATTGCACTTATACCACTACGCAACCACATACGGTGTATTATTTTTTGTTCTATTTTTGATCTGACCCTTAAAGTATCCACACACCATGTCTCGGAATGGTAAATCAGCAAGTGAGGCCGCATAATTGGAGTTTGACATTGAAATGTTAAATAATTACTAAGTAGAGCAACTCAAGCAATTCTGCAAGAGCTTTGGATGTCCCATGAAGAGCCACTCTAAGAAAGAGGAACTACAGAAGGCCTTAGGGGCCTGGTGGGAGGCTAGGCAAGCTGATGAGACAGAGGATGCAGATGCAGATGGGGATGCACCAGGAGATGGTCTTATATCCCAGGATTTGCCTGTGGGGAGAGCAGCCTCTAGGGCTGGAAGCAATCATTCTTCCAGGAATTTGTCTCCAGAGGAACTGGAGGAAAACCAAAGGGTCCGAGATCATGAGTTGGAGATCTTGAGGCTCCAGTCCAAGGCAGAGGAGAGCAAGAATGTTCACGCTTTGGAGGAAAAGAAGTTGATCTTGGCCCTTGAGTTCAGCATGAGGGAACTGGACATTAAGGCTAAACAGGCAGAGTCCAGTTCAAATGGTGGCAGCGTACCGCCAGTGCAAGGGGGTAAGGTTTACATTCCCATGGACCTAGTACAAAATTACCAGAAGGGTGAAGATATTTATGCATGGTTTGCGTCTCATGAGGCGGCACTGAGAATGAATAAGGTCCCTGAGAAACATTGGGGGACGGGCCGGTGGAAACACTTTGAGGCCACTGGGAGGAACACCCTGATACCTTTGGAGGAGGCGGGTAATCTGACCTATCTCCACATGAAGGAGGCTTTATGCCTCAGGTATGGGCTCACACCTGAACAGTACAGGGAGAAGTTTAGGAACTTCAAGAAGCTTGAGTCCAATACATGGCTGGAGTGTGTGAACCTTTATTGCAGAGCACTGGATGGTTGGATAAAGGGCAGCAAGGTAACTGACTACAAAGGGCTGTATGACTTAATTGCAAGGGAGCACTTGAATAGTCTTTGTGTTCCAGAGCTGCGCCAGCATCTAATGGATAGCAAGTTGACTGACCCCAGGAAGCTTGCTCAGGAGGCGGACCGCTGGACTAGTACCAGGGTCCACAAGGGCATTGTGGGTAACCCAGCCAAGGGTGGGCAGGGTCCCCAGCAGAAGAGTGGGGGGGGGGGCAAGGGTAATCAAAAGGAGTTCCCTAAAGAGCCCCAAAACAGCACCCAGGGTAAGGATTCCCCTCCCCCCAATTCTAAGAAGCCATGGCCCCCTAAGGGCAGGCAGGGCAACAGGGGTCCCCGCCAGTGTTATGGATGTGGCCAAGAGGGTCACCTGGCGAATTATCCCAAGTGCCCCAAGGCACCATCATCCGCACCCACTAGTGCTCCGTCACCGGGGTTAGTGACTGTAGCCCTGAGGGAGGAATTGGTTCCTAGCGAGCCAGCAGTTATGACCCTGGTCTCGTTAGGAGACAGAGAGATGGACCAGGGATCCTATCTGCCAGAGAACACTAACAAATACAGGCAGTGGGTGACCATCAATGGGAGGAGGGTGGAGGCTCTGAGAGACCCAGGAGCCAGTGTGACATCTGTCAGGTGTCAACGGGTGTCTGAAGAGCAGGTTATTCCCAAAGTACTTCACCCTGTAGTTGCTGCAGACAACTCTGAACGCCTGTGTAAGGTGGCGCAGGGTCTCTTTGAGTGGGGGAGGGGGATCTTAGGTTCCTTGAAGGTCGTTGTTAGTCCATCCATGCCTGTTGACTGTCTGCTTGGGAGTGACCTGGAGAGTTCCCCATGGAAGGAGATGGAACTCCAGGCTCATTTGGAGATGTTGGGTCTGCCGGAGTGGGTCTGTGGGTAATCAAGAGGACCTGGAGCCTGAAACAGTGGCCCAGGTGCCTGCCAGAAAGAGGAAAGGCAAGGGGTGTGGGAAACCAGCCCCAGAAGTTCCCACGGTCCAGGAGGAGGCAGAACCTGAGGGGGTGCCCTGGAACCTACAGGGGAGCAAGTGGCCGAACTGGGAGACCTGCCTGAGCTGACCCATTGGCAGCAGGAAGGGGGTCCCTCCAGGGAGGATTTCTGCAAAGCGCAGATGGAATGCCCTACTCTTGTTGGTTTGTGGCAACAGGCTGCAGAGCAGGCAGCAGGTGCTTAGTCTGGATCACATCTGATTTATTGGGAGAATGGATTGTTGTATAGTGAGCCTAAGGTCGCTGAGCCCAGTGCAGCCCGTGTGCTGGTGGTACCTGCGTGCTTCAGGACCTTCCTCATGACGTGCCTCTACCAGGACATTTGGGGTGCGACGACCTATCAGAGGCTTGTCACCCACTTCTACTGGCCCCAGATGCGGAGGCACGTTGGTCTTGTCAGACTTGCCAGGCAAGAGTGGAGGGAAGTGTAAGGCTCCCCTCCAACTCTTTCCTGTGGTGAGCACCCCTTTTAAGCAGGAGGGTATTGCTATTGTGGGGCCACTGGAACCCAAGACAGCCTTATGTTATAATCTTCCTTTTTTCCAATATGGTACATCCTGTCCACCCCTCCCTTTCCCCCATCCTTGGGTTCTCCCTGCTAGAGCTCACCTTAGAATGTTGGGGCTCCTGGGTTGTTTGTGGAGAGTGGATGGCCAATAAAGAAGTACTTATTGATACTCCGTTCATGTCATCATTACTTTTAACACTGGCGACGAGTTTACTGCGAAGGGTGCAGTTTTGGCCATTTCCCCTCTGTGTACTCTCTCCATCTACGTTTCCACTGGGGCGCTACATTGAGAAGAATTCATGGAGTTGAACCTGACATGAGTCCTCCCAGCATCCTGCTTGCCTCGACCCAGTAAAGCTTTCATACAGGACTATTCATAAGGATTGTAATCGGTGTGAACGTGTCTCTGCTTCAAGTATACCACATACTTTTGGAAGCGCATATGTGCGGGACCGTGCTGAGTTAACGGACGGCAGAGCGAGCACTTAGGTATCGGTTAACTCTTTCTATACCTATGTTAAGAAATGTGCTAGCTTGCTGGAAGATCTTAATTTTAAGGAGGAACCGTGCCAGTGTATAGCAATTGATTCTTAGGACCTACCGGCTCTTGGGACCTACTGGCTCTTCGCGTTACAAGGGAGGACATCGGGGGCCTTAGAAGCTTTGGTCCTGAGGCGAGGTTTTGAAGCTGTGCAGGATCTGTCATCGGGACACGGCCTTCGACATTGCATTCCGTTGTCCTTCCCCTCCGTGCAGCAGGCTGGAGTTATCATCGCCTTCTCCTCTTCATCCATCTCCGTCTCAGAAGTGGTGTGTGAGACTTTGGAGACAGCCATTGCTGAGGGACATCGTAGAAACCCAGGTACTGCCAGACGCGAGGGACCCTCAGTGTCGAGTGCGTCACGGAAGCATTCCTCCCCTCAAGTTCCTGTCAGACGCGGTGCATTACTGCGGACCACCGATGTGTGAGGGAGCGCTCTAGTCCAGCTGAGTTGTCCCGCGGTATTTCCTGTTGCCGCAGCGTTGTTTTTAGGTACTGCCAGACGTGAGGGGCCTTCAGAGTTAGAGCGTCACGGAAGCATTCCTCCCCTCAAGTTCCTGTCAGAAGCGGTACATTACTACAGCCCACCGATGTGCGAGTGAGCGTTCTAGTCCTGCCGAGTTGTCCCGCCTTATTTCCTGCTGCCGCAGTGTTGCTTTTCATCAGCGCTCCAACGTGCTTTTCGAGCATTTCATGAACTGGGGACTGGAAGTTAAGGTCCCTATCTTTGCTCACACCCGAAGGAGTTGAGAGACACGGGGTGTAAGGTACTGTTCCTAATCTACACGCTTAGTGACTTTACTTCCTCCTCCTCTTTTCTCCCGGACTACTTGCCACGTTATTCCTTTTGTGCAAGCAGAGTGACTTTTCTCTTTTCCTCCTCTGTCCTCCTGGAAAAATTGGGTTGGCAGTGGTTGGGCTCCTTAATGTTCACTCGTGGGCCAACCCCTGCTTTCAAAGTTAGTTTCCTTCCTAGAAAGGGTTCCTTCTGCCGTGTTCCTTCCTTCATTCTCCATGATGGCAGCGGCGAGCATGAGCCAACCTCCCCCTTCCTTAATGAGAAAAGGTGAACCAGAAATATGTTGGAAGGAGTGGTTCAAGTTGTTCGAATCGTATATCATAGCCATTGGGGGGGGGAGCGCTTTACCCCTTTGCGCAAACAGCATATCCTTCTCCATAATTTAGGTATACATGGACGGAAAATTTACGAGACATTGCCAGAACCAGTATGGGGAGAAGAAGGTGAAGAAGTGGACTTATTTGTACGTACCATGGGGAAGTTAGAGACACACTTTGGCGATAAAGTGAATGTAGTTTTGGAACGCCACAAATTTTTCAATAGGGTACAAGGGAAACAGGAGTCGGTCTCAACTTACATTGCAGCATTGTGGGGTCACACAATATTGTGCGAATTTGGCAATCTCACTGATTCACTTATAAGGGATCAACTGGTGAGCTGCACCAATAATACACGTATCCAAGAGAAACTCTTAGCTAAAAACCCCGGGTTAAGAGAAGCGGTTGAGATTGCAAAATCCGTTGAGCACACAGCCAAGTGCATAAAAGAAATGAAGCCTAACACTGAGGTTGTAGCTAACGTTCAAAAGGGGGAAGAAAAGGGCAAAGTTTACAAAGTGAAAAGTAAAGAAAGCATGAGTAGCAAAATGCCGAACAAAGAAAGGAACTTTAAGTGTTACAGGTGTGGCAGCAGTAATCACTTTGCAAATTACTTTCAGTGCCCAGCCAGAAGTGTTACCTGCAAAAATGTAACAGGAGGGGGCATTTTGCCAGGGTATGCAGAGAAGGGGAACCCCACAACAAAGACAGTGAGAGGGAGGGTGAAAAGGAACAGAACAAAGAAATAAAATGTGTGATACCTAGCAAAAAAATATGTGCTACAGCTTAAAGGTAATGCAGGTTCTGTTAATGCCATTTATCCTAAGTGTGATGTGTTATTGAACAACAAAAATGTCACCATGTTTGCAGATTCGTGTTCCCCGTTCACCCTTTTAAACAGAAATGATTTTGAGAACTTTGGGGAGCAAATGGTAAGCTCTCTGCAGAAACCTGATATTTCTCCCCCAGGGTACAGCAAGGAACCGATACCCCTCATGGGAATGAAGGTGATGAATATACAATTCAAAGACAGGAAAGCTTTTGGTAAAGTCTACACTGTGGAATCTGGATCCAACCTACTGGGATGGCAGCACCAAAAGGAACTGGGCATCATCCTGGACCCAAACAGTAAGGAGCAAGTCCTACTTACCGAAGGAAACCAAGGAGGTGACACCATTTGCGAGGAATTTCTGGAATTGTTTCAAGAGAAGTTGGGCTGTCTGCATGATTTCCAACACAGAATCAAACTTAAGTCCTGTGCCATGCCTGTGGTCCACAAATTGCGCCCAGTACCACAACAAATGAGAGAACCTTTGGAGAAGGAATTGAGTAAATTGTGTTACATGGGTGTCATTCAGCCTGTGGATGGCTCCGAATGGTTGGCCCCAGTAATTATCGCAGCTAAGGCCAATGGTGAAGGCATTCGGCTCTGTGTGGACCTACGCAGCCTCAACGAAAGCATTTGGGTGGAGAGGCACCCCCTGCCTAATATCAATGAGATGCTCCGCACCATGGGCCAGGCAAAGTACTTCAGTGTAATCGATCTGCCAATGGCCTATCACCAGGTGGATCTCCACCCGGAATCCAGGCCACTCACCGCCTTCATAACTCCCCAAGGTGCGTTCATGTTCCGGAGGATGCCGTTCGGATTAGCGTCGGCCACGGCGGTCTTCCAGAAGATAATGCAGCAAATCTTGAAGGGAGTGGACCGATCGATGTGTTTCCAGGACGATATCCTGGTGTATGGGCGCAGCGTGGAAGAATATGACTACACCCTTAAACTAGTATTCCAGAAGCTCACGGACGCCGGGCTGACAGTACAAAGGAACAAATGCAAAATAAGGGTGTCATCCGTCGACTACTTGGGACACTCGATTTCTGAAGAAGGGTTCAGGCCAAAAAACAGCCTGCTGGGCGCTGTAAAGGATGCCCCATATCCGAAGAACAAGGAAGAACTTAAATCCTTCCTGGGGCTCCAAGTACATCAAAAATTTCGCTTCTAAATGTGAACCGGTGCGAAATCTATTGAAGAAGAACAAGGACTTCGCATGGAATGAAGAACATAAGTGTGTAATGGATGACCTCAAAGAGGAGATCTTGAACTCGCCGGCATTAGGGACCTTTGAGCCTAAAAAGAAGACTATTCTCACCACGGATGCTTCAAACAAAGGACTAGGAGCCACCCTAATACAAAGAGAAGGCAGAGAAGAGAAGATCATTGCCTTTGCATCAAGGTGCCTAACGAGTGCAGAATACAATTACTCCGTAATCGAAAAGGAAGCCCTGGCGTACTTCTGGGCGGTGAGGCACTTCAAGTTCTTTTTGTGGGGGTTGAGTTTCACTATCCGGACGGACCACAAGCCTCTCACCTCCATTTTCACTGTGAAAGGAATGGAAAACTGTACTCCGCGCATAAGTAGATGGATATTGGGACTCGAGAACTTCAACTTCAAAGTGGAGTACGTACCTGGAGAAGAGAACAGAATTGCCGATTTCTTATCAAGGACCCCGCTAATAACAGAGGAGCAGGAAGAAATGCTAGACAGTCCCATCATGATAGTTGACGACCCTGCCATCACAGAAGGAGAATGGGACAAGTACATGGAGGAAGACAAGGAATTGTGCAGACTCAAGGTCATTACGAGAGAAGGTTTGCCCAACAAGATAAAGGACCTTGAAGAAGAACTCAGAGAGTTCTGGGAAGTCAGAAACGAATTGAGTGTCATCGGGAACAGAGTGTACCGCCAAAGCAGAGTAATACCACCCACAGGCCTCAGGAAGAGAATAGTGGAATTGACGCATGAAGGACATTTGGGACGCAATATCACGAAACGTAGAATCAGGGCAAACTTCTGGTTCCCTAAGATGGACACCATGGCAGAACAACAAGTCAAGGACTGTGTAAGCTGTGCCAAGAGCGACAAGTCTAAAGCTCTGCGCAAAGCACCCCTATCCCCCGTCAAGGTACCAACCAAGCCGTGGAGTAAACTAAACATGGACATCATAGGACCTATGGACAACCTGGGTATCCAGAAGCGATTCATGCTGGTCTTAATTGACTACACTTCACATTGGATCACTCAGAAGTTTGTACATCGTGTCAACACGAACACAGTTTTGGAGTTCCTCAAGGACGTGTTCTCAGGGCATACCCTCAACTTTGATCACTGATAATGGGGTACAATTCACCTCACAGACAATGAAGGAATTCTTAGACAACATGAACATAAAACATGAATTCACTGCACTATATTGCCCAAAAGCAAATGGCCTAGTCGAGAGGGCAAACAGGCTGATCAAAGAACACATTCAATTGGCTGTTACCAATGGTCACAACGTAGAATCTCATCTACGTAATTGTCTATAGGCATATCACACCTCCCCAAACCTAGTGACGGGGACCTCTCCTTTCGTCTCACTCCGCAGGAGAGAGCCGTGCACCAAGTTCAACCCTAGTTGGCTGGAAGGAGGCAGGGCGATAACTCCCAATCTTGAAGAGGTTACTAGGAAGATTGATTTGCACCAAGCCAAATACAAAGAGTGGTACGACCAAAAGATCGGAGTTAAAATCCCCATCTGGGAAGTAGGTGATGTGGTGCAAGTCAAGAGAAGTACAAAAGACTGGCACAGCCAAAGTAAGTTCTACCCCCCTTGCCGGATTGTTAAGGCTCTCGACAATGTTGTTCACCTTGACAATGGGCAATGGTGGAGCTGCGACAAAATTGTAAGATCTGTAATTTGATGTACACGCACATAAACATATATACATTAGTAATGCTCTCTCCCTGTAGAGATTTATGCATACCCCTTTTCATAGTCATGCAAATGTTAACCTTACTAGGCCGATGTTCTGCAAATGTCTTTTTGTTCAATGGTCATTATGTTTTCTCTCCTCTCTTTTGTTTTGTATAAGAAGGGAGGTGTGTTATAATCTTCCTTTTTTCCAATATGGTACATCCTGTCCACCCCTCCCTTTCCCCCATCCTGGGTTTCTCCCTGCTAGTGCTCACCTTAGAATGTTGGGGCTCCTGGGTTGTTTGTGGAGAGTGGATGGCCAATAAAGAAGTACTTATTGATACTCCGTTCATGTCATCATTACTTTCAACACCTTAGGCAACAAGTTTATCTTGGTCTTGGTGGACCATGCCACCCGGTACCTGGAAGCAGTCCCTCTCCGGACAATCACAGCCCCCGTGGTGGGCCGTGCATTGAGTGGGGGTCTTTTCCCGTGTGGGGTTCCCCAGAGAGGTGGTCTCTGACCGTGGTACAAACTTCATTTCGAAGTAAATGACATCTTTGTGGGAGGAGAGTATACAAGTTCACCACTCCTTACCATCCTCAAGGGAATGGTTTGGTTGAGAGAGTCAACCGAACCCTGAAGGGCATGATAAAGGGTATTGCAGAACCCATGAGACGGAAGTGGGACGTCTTTCTACCATGCCTGTTGTTTGCATACAGGGAGGTACCGCAGAAATCTTTGGGGTTTAGTCCCTTTCAATTGCTGTATGGGCACCCTGTGAGAGGACCTCTGAGTCTGGTGAAGGAGGGCTGGGAGAAAACTCCTGGTAAGACCCCCCAAGATATGTTCAGCTATGTGCTGGCCTTCAGAAACCAGACTCAACGCTTCTGGAAACTCGCTCAGGAGAACCTGGAAGCCAACCAGGAAGAAATTAAAAGTTGGTATGACCAGAATGCCACTCTGGTCGAATTCCAGCCTGGCCAAAAAGTGTGGGTGATGGCACCAGTGGAGCCTTGTGCGCTCCAAGATAAGTGGACTGGTCCATATGAGGTGGTGGAGCGCAAGAGTGAGGTGACCTACTTGGTAGACTTGCAGACTCCTAGGAACCCTTTGAGGGTCCTGCACGTGAACTGCCTCAAACCTCACTTTGAATGGTCTGAAGTAACTATGCTCCTTTCCACAGATGATGGAATGGAGGAGAGTGAGCCTCTTCCTCACCTCCTGTGAGCAAAGGAACATGATGGGTCAGTGGATGGGGTAAACCTCTCTCCTACCCTGACCCCAGAGCAGCAGAGGGACTGTCGCCAGGTGCTGGGACAGTTCGCCTCCCTGTTTTTCCTGACTCCAGGAATCACCAATTTGTGTGTCCATAATGTGGACACTGGGGACAGTCTACCTGTGAAGCAGAAGTTTTACAGAGTAGCTGACATAGTCAGGGCTAGCATCAAGAAAGAGGTTTCCAAGATGTTGGCGTTAGGGGTTATAGAGCCCTCAAACAGCCCCTGGGCTAGCCCCTTGGTCTTAGTGCCAAAGGCTTCTGCACCCGGTGCCACTCCAGAACTCCAGTTCTGTGTGGACTACCGTGGGCTCAATGCAGTCACCAAGACTGACGCGCACCCCATCCCACGAGCTGATGAGCTCATTGATCGGTTGGGAGCTGCCCGGTACCTCAGTACATTTGATTTAACGTCTGGGTACTGGCAGATTGCCATAACCGATGGGGCAGAAGAAAGGTCCGCGTTCTCAACGCCAGAGGGGCACTACCAGTTCTGGATTATGCCCTTTGGGTTGAAGAACGCCCCTGCCACATTCCAGAGATTGGTCAAACGGGTACTGTCCGGGTTGGAGGAATTCAGCGCCACTTACCTGGATGACATTGCTGTGTTCAGCTGCAGTTCGAACATTTGCCACACCTCTGGAAGTGTTGAAGGCTCTGCAAAAGGCAGGCCTCACTATCAAGGCCAGTAAGTGCTAGGTAGGGCAGGGGTCTGTGGTGTACTTAGGGCACCAGGTAGGGAGTGGCCAGGTGGCGCCCCTACAACCAAAGATTGACACCATTCTGGCTTCGGAGCCCCCCAAGACCCAGACAGAGGCAAGAGCCTTTTTAGGTCTCACCGGGTACTACAGACGGTTTGTCAAGGGGTATGGCACCATTGTTGGCCCCTTGACAGAGCTGACTTCAAGGAAGCAGCCCAGGAAGGTGGTCTGGTCCGATGCCTGCCAGACCGCTTTTGATGCCCTGAAATCTGCTATGTGCACGGCACCCATGCTTGAGGCACCTGACTTCTCCAAATAATTTGTTGTGCAGACAGATGCTTCAGAGCATGGTGTGGGAGCAGTACTCTCACAATTGAACGACGAGGGCTTGGACCAACCTGTAGCTTTTATCAGTAGGAGCCAACTTCCCAGGGAACAGAGGTGGAGTGCGATTGAAAGGGAAGCTTTTGCTGTGGTCTGGGCGCTGAAGAAGCTAAGACCCTACTTGTTTGGGACTCAGTTCCGGGTTCAGACCGATCGCAGGTTGATGCAAATGAGGGGTGAGAATCCAAAACTGTTGAGGTGGTCCATCTCCCTACAGGGAATGGACTTTACGGTGGAACACCGCCCTGGTACAGAACACGCCAATGCTGATGGTCTGCCCAGATTCTTCCTCCTTAGTGATGAGAACTCCCAAGAGGGTGGGTAGTTCTCCCCACTTTTCAATTGGAGGGGACACGTGTTAGACCTGGCATCCTTGGCGTGGTTTTCCCTGACTTTTTGCCTCTACCTCCTGTGTTTTTTATGCTGAGCTGGATTTCGATTTTTACTGGCTTAGAAGCTTCGGGCACTTTGCCACTGCTGATCAGTGTCAAAGTGCAAGTGTTCCCTGTGTAAATTGTTATTGTAATTGGTTCTCCCTGATTGCACTAAGTGTGCCAGGGCTGGTAAATCAAATGTTACCAGTGGGCCTGCATCACTGATTGTGCCACCCACTTGAGTAGCCCTGAAAAGAGGTCTCAGGCCTGCCACTGCAGTGCCTGTGCGCAGTTTGCTAACTGCCATGTCGACTTGGCAAGTGCACCCACTTGCCAGGCCCTAACTTTCCCTTTTCATACATAGAGGACACCCCTATGGTAGGCCCAAGGTACCCCCCAGGGCAGGGGTGCAGTGTATGTGAAAGGTAGAACATGTACTGATGTGTGTAACATGTCCTGATAGTGAAATACAGCCAATTTCGTGACAGAATGGCGAATGCTTTGTAACATTTTACAAGCATATCTTCCCATAGGGAAAAGATAGACAAATGGAGTTTGGTATCCCTGAACTCAGAATTTAATAACACATCTTTTAGTAAAAATGTTTTTTAAATTGTGTGTCTGAAAATACCACTTTTAGAAAGTGGCTATTTTCTTATTCAACCATCCTGTGTGCCTCTCCCTGTTTGTGGATTGACTGTCTGGTTTCAGTGTGGCAGGGACAGAGGATGTGCATTCCCTGTAGACGGCCTCTGGGGGGTTGAGGTGTGCGTGGCCCTTTCTGGATGACTCAGCCCTGAGCTGAATAGACCCTGGCTGCATATAGAGTGGTGGGAGATTTACCTTGCACCTGAATGTAGCCTGTCTCCCTTGCACAATGCTGTCTCCACCACCTGTGGCCATGCTGCACCAGTAAATGCAGAACTGGTTTGGACTGGGTTCAGAGGCCCTTGCCACAAAGAGAACAAAGCCATTTTGGGGTATAAGTATCACACCTAAAAGCTCAGTAAAATAGACTACTTTGTGAATCAAGAGGAACCTTTGACATGGAGAAGAGCAGGAGAGACTGGAGTAGGAGTACTGCCCCCTTTGCTGTGTGCTGTCTGGGGTTGGCCTGCTGTAGATGATTCTGCCAAGGAAAGGACAAGGGGCCAGATGTACGACCATGTCATTTAGAGACTCGCAAATTGCGCTCAATTGCAAGTCGCTAAATGCCATGTACAACAGTGTCTGAGACACTGTTAGCAATTCCTAATGGGGTCACAAATTGCATGCCCCATGCATATTAATGAGGCACTCGCAATTTGCGGCCCCATTAGGAATGGCTGGCCCTCCCAGGTATGGTGGCCTGCTGGGCTCAGCAGACCTCCATGTCTGGGACGGCTTTTAAATAAAGCAGTTTATTTTTTTAAATGCAGCCCGTTTTCCTTAAAGGAAAACGAAATGCATTTAAAAAAAGAAAAATGAAAAAGTTTTTGTTTCATTTTTTAAGGGCAGGTAGTGGTCCCCGGGACCACTGCCTGCCCCTAAAAAATATTTTCCCCTGCATTCACAAAGGGGAAGGGGTCCCCTGGGGACCCCTTCCCATTTGCGAGTGCTTTACCACCCTCTTGAAGAGGGCAGTAAATTGCAAGTGTTTTGCAACCGCAATTGCGGCAAAACATTCTTACATAGGACTCTGACTCACTATTAGGAAGGGACGCCCTTGGAACCCCCCTTCCTAATAGCGACTCGCAATTCCTATTTAGGGAGTCGCAAAAAAATTGCAACTCACTAAATAGGGATTGTACATGGCCCTATTAGATTTTGCATGCGCAAACGGGTCGCAAACCCGTTTGCGCATGCAAAATAGGGTCGTACTTCTGGCCCAAGGACTTTGCTGTGTGCTGTGTCCCCCAAGTCTCCAAGTGCCTGTGCATGCTGGCCTCCTGTTGTAGGAAACTCAGGGACATCAAAGATTCCAAGTACCGTTTTTTTTCATCAAACTGCACTGTGTGTGCACTCGCACAGCGCTCTGTGCACCTTTACCTCCGTGGAGCTTGAAGGCGTTAAGCTCGAGGAGGACTCTGAGGACCTTCCTGCAACTCACTGCCCACAGGCCTTGCTTCCTCCGTGTTACCCCGGGGAGACTAGACACGCTCCCTCAGAGGAAGAGGTAGTTTGTGAGGATTTGCCCGATCACAGCCTCGGGCCCGAGTCCGGGGCCAAAGCTTCTGTGCCGTGGGAACAGCAGCGCGGCAGCACAGCCGGCTGCGAGGTGTTGCCTAGCAACAGGAATCCCCCAGCGTACGGAAGCCATGATCGACGCCGCCCCGCCCAGCAGGACGCCAACTCAAGCCGTCCGTTCAGGAAGGAGCTGCCGCGCTTCCCTGCTCCATGTCATCGACTCACCGCCGGACAAGGATTCCGCTGCTCTCAGCCCGGGGATCGAAGGAGCCTCGGACTGTGCTCCCTTTTTCCTCTGGGCCGCTCAGAGCTTCCTCCCGCTGCCGGGTTGCCGCACGAGACACGGCCAGTCGTGAGAGGGAGTGGCGCTGAGGGGTAGAGCAGCCCCCGTAGGTGGTGGCGGTGTCCGCTCCCAGCCGGGGCCCCAAGGAGTATCGGAGAGCCCGGAGGTGTGCGAGGACAAAGGACTGCTGCCCAGGTAACGCTCAGTTCTGCAGACATAGCCACAATGCCCTGTTCTTTCATACAGCCAGGAGTGGGTTGTAGGAATAAGTTATACCATTTTTCCCCTATGTGATCAGTGGCAGCTGGGGCACCTTTTACGATACAAAGAACATGTGCTTTTTACCTATGTGATCAGTGGCAGCTGGGGCACCTTTTACAATACAAAGGACATGTGCTTTTTACCTATGTGATTAATGGAACCTAATGCATGTTTTTTTAGAACAAATATATAAGATCTGTGACTCATGGATACTACTGCATTTTCTGAATAATACAAAGGCTATATTTTTTTACATACCTTAGTGTGGTTTCCTTTGTGGTGTGCCTAGTGTGATGTTGGTGCGTGTGTGTTGCACAAACGCTTTACACATTGCTCTAGGATAAGCCTGACTGCTCTGCCAAGCTACCCAGGGGGTGAGCAGGGGTTATCTTTGGTGTGTAACTCCCTTATCCTGACTAGAGTGGTGGGTTCTGCCTGACTGAGGGGCTACCTTAGCCAACCAGAAACTCCATTTCTAACAGGTAGTTAAGGTTATAGCACACCCTTGCTCCAACCTCAGAGAGTTTAGTTTCCACCAGGTTAGGTAGGTGCAACACCACACCACACTTAGTATGTCTTCCAAAGGAGATGCCAGTGGCTCTCTGACTACTAGATACAGTGAACTTTCGTTCCAAGAACTGATAGCACTGTGTGCCTCTAGAAAGTTGAAGACAGGGACAGGAGGCAACACTCAACGCCTCTTAGAGGTGTTACTGTTAGATGACCTCAGGAAAACCAGTGGGTCAGATGAACAGGAAAGAGTGGGTGGGGCAGGGAATGAAGATAGGCCAGGAGGGGAGCCCCTCTTTGACCTTGAATCTAACCCTGACCAGGTGGAGCCTGATGACTTCCACCTGGACAACTCAGACCTCCCAGAGGATACTACAGATGGCCCAGAGGATGCCCCCTTTGATCCTCCTGGGAAAGTGCAGAGTAGACCAAGGAGGTCTAGATCCTCCTCTGCAGAATCCAATGCCTCAGGACCGTCAGTAGGGACCTCCATTTCTAGTAAGAGGGGGAACTCTTTGGATAGGGAGGACCAACTTTTTGAGCTTGGGAAAGCTAGGCTTAGGCTCAGGCAAGAGCAGTTGGCCCTTGACAGAGAGCCCCTTGAAGTCCAGAGAGCAAGGAAGAAATTGGGACTTGAGTCCCATGGTTGCAGCAACAGAGTCCCTAGAGTCAAAGAACATTATTTTGAACAGAGGACCCTGAACAAGATAGTTCCTCCCTACCATGTTGGGGATGACATCCACAAATGGATACCTGCTTTAGAAAGGGCCTGTAAAGTTCAGAGGGTCCCTCAAGAGCAGTGGGCAGCTATTTTGTGGCTCTCCTTTGCTGACAAGGGTAGAGATAAGCTCCTCACTGTTAGAGAAGAGTATGCTGATAATTACTCAGTTTTGAAGAGTGCTCTCATTGATGGGTTAGGGCTTAACCACTGAGCAATACAGGATTAAGTTCAGAGACACACAGAAAGCACAAACCCAGGACTGGCTAGATTTTGTGGATAGTGCCATTAATGCTCTGCAAGGTTGGCTACTTGGCAGCAAAGTGCATGTGATGGAGCAAGGACTCGTAAAGGAGACTTGCTCGGAAGCAATCCTCTCATTTAACTCGCTAACGAATTACTAACAACGTCTTGTAAATAATAACAAGCAAATACAGAAAACACGCAGGTTAGCGAAGCTTGCGTATGTGTGTACTAATATAAATAACAATGAAAACGGACTAATCCAGCTCTAACTGGGAAATCTTTACAACGCATGCGTCAACTGCATCTACGCAGTATGACGGTACTAATGCTTGGAGGGAAATTCTAGCGCATGTGCAGAAGGCATTAAAATTGAGTCTTGAAGACTCACGTGCATGGCATCTGCTTAGCCAAAATGAAAACCAGCTATTTTACTAATGCTAATGCGGGGAAAGAATTAATAAGTAAAGAGGGTTAGAGTAGAGAGGGGTGGTATACAGTGAAACCATTTATTTGTGAAAGTAACATTTCTTCTTTTGACTTTATTATTAGTGCGCATTTGGGCCTTTCACGTTTGTCTGAATTGAGCCGACTGATTAAAGTTTGCGCATGCCTACATGAGAGCTGACCCAGAGGGATGACCAAGCTTTTTGACAGCCGTCCAAGGACGAGAATGACGTGCCCTGTGAACAGTGGGTAAAGAGTTCATGCAAGAAGACTTGTATTCATAATGTTGAAATAATTGTATCTAATAAAGTTTGGACATGTATGGGAACGGAAGGATAGAATAAAGTTTAAGGGGATGGGTTTTGCGAACAATGGTTCAATGAAAATAAGTAATATGTAAGCATGGTGTGATGATCATCCCCCCTTGCCTGACCAATTAGAATACGTATTTTTGCGATATTGAAACTTTAGTGGGTGGTACATGGAAAACAAAAGGTATAACTGAGGTAGCTTTAGTTAGTTAGTCATAGGCGTCGATGCTGGAAGTCGAGAGCTCGGGATGCTGTCAGTGCTGTGGGTGGTGCTGATGCTGAAAGGGACGCTGTGAGATGCTGATGAAGACTCCGAATGCAGAACCATCTATCTTTAATTAATTGGGTTAGACAAGAAGATCGCGGAAGAAACTCGAGGAGGAAGAGAGTGTCAGAGAGGGGTGCGACGCAGTCGTCGGAATTTTACAGAGGTGAAGTATCCTGTCCTGATTCCTGTCCTGAAGTCTTTGTCTCCTGATCTATCCCGGGGGACCCTTACCAGCCTTTTGGCCAGAGGGTTTGGTCTTCACACCATCCTTGGTAACTATAAATTCATGATATTTGTAGATGATCTTTTCTCTCTGTCCTCTCCTTTCCAGGCAAAGTTATTGTATGTGTCTGAAATATTTTCTTAATGATTTGATTTGCAATCTTACGAATGAGGGTGTTTGTACTGTAATTTGAAATGGTTCACATTTAATTCCTTTAGATAAAGATTTTAAAACTTCCCGAGTCTGTGGTTATTTTCTTTAATTAAAGAATAGTTAAGTTATGTTAATTATCACCATCAACTAGTTCAACTAATGGTCCATTGACCAGAGGAAAGAACTTTTTGATCAGTGAAAGGTTAGCTAGGAATAAGAAATAACATCCTGAATAAGGGAAAATATAAACTAAACCCAGCGGTCTACTTGGATCTGTGTAAGTGTTTATGGGCCCAGGTGAGTATATGGTAGTAGAGTATCTGTTGTTAGTATACCGCTGGATCAGTTTTCTGGTAGCAGAGCTATGGTTATTATTGACTAGTTTGGTGATAAGTATAGATTATTGATTTATGTTTTAACAAAAAGAGTTAGCGTCTTTGTTTTATGTTGTCCAGAATTCCCGGGGAATGAATAGCGGGTGGTGACAGAAGCCATAATGCAGTGAGGTGACTCGTCTATTGGAATAACACTGAGAAGCTACGCAGGGCTGGCAGTGTTAAATTAGGGACTATTTCATATAAAAGTAGATTGCGAATGATAGCAAAAGGGTTCGCTGGTGAAACTTTGGTCTCATTTCCCAATTCGGGTGACACTGGAGGAGTAGCAGGTTCTCTGGAGCTTGAATGAAGGGTAAGCCGAAAGTTTTACTCGTAGTGTATGAAGAGTAAGGGGAAGGTTTTACTCGCAGCGGAAAGAAAATCTATCCTTTGGTTTTAGTGGAACAGGCAGAGTAGCGAATGTTTTTATGTAGTTAATAACAAAGAATTGAATGCAAAGTATTAAGAAAATAAGTTTTCGTATTACCTTGTGAAGGGAGGGTCAGTCGCCGGAGTTGGACTGACGTCACAGAGAGCCGCGCTGCGATAGGTTGAAACAGCGGGCGTGTGACAGAAGCAGCCTTGTAAAGGAGGGGTCAGTAGTAAGGAGCAGAGCTGACATCAGAAAAGGCCGCGCTGCCATTGGTCAGATCACGAGCGTGAGCCTGATTTTGATTGGATAACCAGTTAGAAGCCGTGCTAGGATTGGTGGAAGGAGAGATTGTATGCAGGATTTTGATTTGACTACTAGTGTGAGACGTGCAGATAGAAGATTTCAAGGGTTTGCAGAATACAATTTTATATATCGTTCATCTAGGATGCATGGAGAAAAGAGAAAAATGTCATTTATAAAGAAAATTAAGAATTTCTTTAAGAAAGATAAGCCTGTGTTGACTAGAGAGGGAATTCCTATTCCGCCACCGAAGACACCAGCATCTTTTATGATGATGGAAAGAGGATATCATACTTGTGTGTGGTTGGAAAATTGGATAGAATATACGAGAGGTGATGGAGTGCTAGCGTTTCCTGAAAATGGTACGTTTAATGGGAGAATTCTTCAGAATTTGAGAATGAAAATGAATGATTTGGAACCTAGACCTAGGTTAACTCAATATGAGGCTTTGAAAGAATGGGAGACTGAGTCATATGAACGCGAGAAATGCAGAGGTGGGAGATATAAAGGATTTTTTCCCAGATACTTGCAAGAATCACGCGAAGGGCAGATGAAACAGTGGAGGAGAGCTATGGTATCTGAAGGTTTATATTCAGTATTAATGGCTGAGGAACAGTCTGGAGGAAAGTGTAAAGAGAAAACGAAACACTTGAATACAACCGGATATGGTGAATCAGATGATGAGTTGTTAGAGGATATTTTAATTAAAAATCCACCACCGTATCAAGAAGCAACTAGTAAGGTTACCCCAAGCGCACCAGGGATAGGAATGCCTTTAACCCCACAAATTTTACATGATATGTCATTTAATAGGGTGCTGCAAGATAATGAGAGAGATGTTTTAAATAAAACTAGAGAAGAGTTAGTTAAGAAAATAAGTCAATTAAATTTGAATACTGAAGCCTTAACAGTACCAGTGACTATTGGTCCAGTAATTCCATTGTACGGAGATAAAAAGACTTGCCAGAAACCACAAACTGTAACAATTCCGTTAAATAGTCCTAGAAAAGAAGTAATCATTACAGATGATCAGGTCAGTGAAAGTGAATCAGTTATTTCATTAATGGATCTCCCTAATGTGGAAACTTTAACTGAAACTCCGAAAAGAGTTACGCCTATGAATTTGAGAGAAAGGAGACCTTTGGTTCCTATAGGAACTGGAGGTGCAACAGTAGTTACCCCTGAAGACATAGAAAGAAAGGCACAGGAAAGAGATAATCGGAACCCACCACCAAAGATTTTAGACATTAGTAGATTGAAAGTGGAATTAGAAGAAATGATAGTGGGAAGTGTGGGTACAGAAAGATTGAATGCTTACAATGATGAAGAATTATTATTTTTATGTAAGAGTATAACCAGAAGAGCAAGCGTATTTCATGAGAAATTAACAGAAGTTGCTTCAGAAATTGGAATAGATATAGGGAAATCAAAGTTGTTGCAGAAACCATATCGAGTGGATTTTACTGACAAAGATTTAGAAAGTGTTAATGCATCTGGAAAGAGACTACAGATAAAGGAGTTAATGAATATTTTGCGAAGATGGGGAGACATTGATAAATGGAGAATTAGATGGATAAGAAAGAAAGAGGAAGTTCAAGCGAGAGAAGCGTCATCTGCATTTCCAGTAAGGGAAACAGAAAAGGTTGAGAAATTGTGTCCAATGAGAGAGGTTCCAGGAGGAGGATATGTTCATGTTCCTTGGAGTAGACAAGATATTTTGTCATTTACAAATGATTTTCCAAAATTGAGAGAAAAACCAGTTGAATGGTATAAACAGGTAGAAAGATTTGTGAAGGTTTCAAAGGTCTTATTGAAGGATCTGGATGGTTTGTTTGACATTGTGGTACCTGCTGATTTATGGACGGAGTGCAAGATTACAATAGATTGGCCAAGTGAAGAGTATGCTAGAGACTCAAAGACAGGAGAACCCTCAGAGGAGGTGATGAAGAAATATCACCAAGTGATTACTTACTTGAAAGGGAAAATTCCTCATAAAGAAACAGATTGGGCAAAGATAGATAGGACAACACAAGAAACAAATGAATCTGTGCATGCGTATTATGAAAGGTTATTGCAGGTGTTTAAGCAGTATAGTGGTTTTGAGAATATTGGTGATAAGGATATGGGACATTTTGTGTATCGGTTTGTATATGGTTTGAAACCAGAGATTAGTCAGATGATACAGCAGCACATGTTGTGTTGGCAAAGCAAGACAGTGGATGAGATTTTAACGTATGCAAAATACTGCGGAGACGACATAGAAGCAAGGCGTAGAACACTAAAAGAGAAAATGATGTGGGCACAGGTAAAGTTGGCAGAGCAACAGGAGAATAAAACCAATACTCAGACTGATAATCAAGTGAAAGAGCAGAGTCAGAATGATCAAGTGGCGAATGCTAATAAATATAGAGGACGAATGAACAGAGAAGAAGCGAAGAAGAAGTTTCCTTGTCATGCGTGCCGAAAGCTTGGACATTCGAAGAACGAGTGTAAGAGTGTTCAGAATAATAATGGGCCAAATCAAAATTTAATCCCACAGATGCAGAATGAAGTACTTATGAATCAGCAGCAGCAGGTAGTTACTCCACAATATCAGGTGCCACCAGCTCCTATGCCAAACTTTGTGAACCACCAAAAGTTCAGTACGAACACCGGATTTCAAGGAGAAAGTGGTAAGAATAATAGAACAGTTGCACAATATTTGTTGCAGAATGAGGAAAATTCAGACTTTGTACAATGACGGTGCCTGAGGGGGGAGGAAGAGGAGTGCG
This sequence comes from Calotriton arnoldi, assembly GCA_963921515.1. Taxonomy (NCBI): domain Eukaryota; kingdom Metazoa; phylum Chordata; class Amphibia; order Caudata; family Salamandridae; genus Calotriton; species Calotriton arnoldi. Next base: position 1,418,116 of record CAWUFW010004294.1, read on the forward strand.
TGCTTGGCGCATCCTTGCCGGTAGATCAGTCAGGTCCATTTGTTGATGGGAAAGTGGAAGGTAAAGACATCACTTTTCTATTGGATACTGGTGCTACCCGGTCTACTGTGAGAACAGCAGACATCCCAAACCTACCCCTCTCGGGAGAATCTATCCAAGTTGTAGGCGTATCAAATCAACAGATTAGAACCCCAATCACGAAACCAATGGAGGTGCACATTGGAAACTTTAAAGAAATGCATCGGTTTGTAGTTTGCGATTCCAGTTCCGTAAATCTGTTGGGAAGAGATCTACTGTGCAAAATGAATTGCACGATCTATTGTACACCAGATGGTGTCGCTTTCCAGACCCCTGATGAAGATGTTATATATAAAATGATGCTAGTCAAGCAAGGAACAGAAGTAGATGAAATGTTTTCATTAATGACTGAAAATGAATTACCAGAAGAGTTGAGAGCCACAGTCAATCCGGAAGTGTGGGATTTTACAGGAAAAGATATTGGGCTGATGTCAAATGTAGACCCAGTGAAAGTGACAGTGAAGGAAGGTGCAGTTTATCCAAACACACGACAATACAAGATGAGTCCAGAAGTAAAAGCAGGAATTATTCCAGAAATCAATCGAATGGTTAAGCAAGGCATTTTAAAAGAAATAATGAGTAGTCCTTGTAACTCACCAATCATGGGACTTAAAAAGCCTAGTGGAAAATATAGGATAGTGCAAGATTTATGAAAAATAAATAAAATTGTAGTACCATGTTGCCCAATAGTACCAAATCCAGCAGTGATCCTTTATCAGATACCTTGGAATGCAGGCTGGTTTACAGTAATTGATTTATTGCAAGCATTCTTTTCTATTCCTTTGCACCCAGACAGCCAGTATCTTTTTGCATTTAAGTTCCAGGATCGTATCTATGCATGGTGCAGAGTTTCTCAAGGGTACACAGAGAGTCCCTCGATTTTTAATCAGATTCTGAAAAAGTGTTTAGAGTCATTAGTCATTCCTGGAAATTCGGTTCTGGTTCAGTACATTGATGACCTACTGGTGGCATCAAGAACACGAGAGGATTGTGTCATTGACACAATTGCATTACTGAACTATTTGGCTGAAGGAGGACACAAGGTGTCTCCAGAAAAATTACAGTTCTGTCAACAAGAAGTTAAATATTTAGGGCATAAAATAGAAAGAGGAGTAAGAAAAGTGACACCGGAAAGAATAAAAATAATCAAGGAGATGCAACTACCTCAGACGCAAAAGGAAATGAGAATGTTTCTGGGAGTGGTTGGGTACTGTAGGCAGTGGATTAACAGTTTTTCCATGCTAGCAAAACCATTGATACAATTGACACGGAAGAGAGCTAAAGATCCAATTGATTGGAATGATGAATGTTTGGAAGCCTTTGTGAAATTGCGGAATTGTTTATGCGAAGCTCCTGCTTTGGGCATGCCTGATTATTCAAAAGAATTTGCGTTGTTTTGCTATGAGAGAGAAAATTGTGCGCTTTCAGTTTTTACACAGAGACATGGACTGAGCCGACGTCCAGTGGCGTATTTTTCTGCCACATTGGATCCAGTGGCTTCAGCTTTACCTGGCTGCTTAAAAGCAGTAGCTGCTACTTGTATGAGTCTGGAGCAAAGTGAGTCAATAGTGATGGGACATTCAGTAAAAGTCTATGTTCCACACTCAGTTGAAATTCTTCTGACAAGAACACAACATCTCACACCTAGTCGGCTGACTAAGTATGAAAGAGTGATTTTGGGAGCAGAAAATGTGACAGTGATAAGATGTACGGTTATGAACCTTGCCACATTGCCAGACCCGTGCAATGAGGAAGTAAGAGATGAAATTGATCATGATTGTTTGGATGTGACTGAATTGTGTACCAAGCCTCGTCCTGACATAAAAGAAACACCATTAAAGGAAGCTGATAATGAGTTATTTGTGGATGGGTCTTGTTTGAGGATTAAGTGCTGCATATGCTGTATGTAAGATAACAGGGGTAATTGAAGCATCCTGTTTACCGAGAGTCAAATCTGCACAAGTAGCCGAATTGGTAGCCTTAACAAAGGCATGCAAAATTGGGAAAAATTGGAGAATAACCATATTTACAAAGAGTCAATATGGTTTCGGGGTTGTGCACGATTTTGGCCAACTCTGGATGCAGAGGGGATTTCTGACTTCTTCAGGATCTCCTATAAGAAACAGTAAAAATGTGAAAGATCTGCTCGAAGCATTACAATTGCCAAAAGAAGTAGCAGTTGTTAAATGCGCTGCACATCAGACAGGAAATGACTATGTGGCAGCCGGCAATAGATACGCTGACCAAATTGCTCGATATTGTGCGAAAAATACAATGGCCATAAACAGAAAAGTTGAAACGGGTGAAACCAGCTGCCAACTTATGTTTTTCTCAATTCCAGAGACATGGGATGAGATTAGACAGTTACAAGAAGAAGTTGAGGAAAAGGAAAAAGAAATTTGGATAAAAACAGCCTGTACAAAAAGGTCAGAAGATGAAGTATGGGTGTACTTAGATGGAAGACCAGTCATGCCAGATTGTTTGCTCTCTAAAATGGCAAGAGTATATCATGGAGCAACACACATAAGGAGAGATTGGATGATCAGATTATTCAGACAGAGTTGGTATAATCCGAAATTCAGGGTAGTCGCAGAGAGCCTTTGCCAAAGATGCTTTGCCTGTCAGCAACAAAATCCAGGCAGGAAGACTGTGGTTAGCTGGGGAAAATAGGAAAGGCAGAAGGACCCTTCACCAGGTTGCAGTTAGATTTCATAGAGTTACCTCCTTGCAATGGACTAAAGTATGTACTAGTCATAGTGTGTCTGTTCTCAAGATGGGTGGAGGCATACCCCACCAGAAAAAATGACAGTCTTACAGTTGCCAAATTACTGTTGAGGGAGTTGATTCCTCGTTTTGGTTTTCCAGTCACTTTGGAATCAGATAGAGGATCTCATTTTAATAATGAAATAATTCGATTAATCTGTGCTGCATTTAACATTGAACAAAAACTGCACTGTGCTTATCGTCCAGAGGCTTCTGGAATAGTTGAACAGCTAAATGGCACAATCAAGTCAAGATTAGGGAAAGTGTGTGCATCCACAATGCTGAAATGGCCAGATGCATTACCTCTTGTATTGATGGTTCTCAGAAGTATTCCTGACAGAAAGACAGGGATGAGTCCTCATGAGGTTCTCATGGGAAGGGCAATGAGGCAAGCATTTATTCCTGGAAACAAATTAATGAGTATAACTGATGATCTGGTATTGGACTATTGCAAAGGATTGGCTGAAATGATGCGTTCTGTCTCCCACCAGGTTGGAGAAGACGCAGTTGAAAGACAGCCAGACCAAGCACATGATTTGAATCCTGGAGATTGGGTGTTAGTGAAGAAACACGCAAGGAAGTCGTGTCTAGCACCAAGGTGGGATAAACCACGTCAAGTCATACTAGTCACAACCACAGCGGTGAAGTGTGCACGTTTGCCCAATTGGATTCATGCTAGTCATACCAGAAGAGTACCGAGCCCATCAGAACAACAAGAGCAATCACTGACTGAGCAGGCTGAAACGTCAGAAGTTGAAAGCTGTGAAATTGAAGAGTCTAGAGTGATAGATTCTGAAGGACAACTAAATGACGAACAGCCAAGTACAAGTTAAGGAAGACTGGATACCAATAACTGAAATACCTGATGATGCTGTCGAAACAAGAAGAATAACAAAACTGAAAAGGCAGGAAAGTAGACAGGGAAGGACAGGGAAAGAAGAACACACTCAAGTCGAAATAAACAAAGACAAACAGGGACCTGAGGAGGGAGAGTCAGAATTAGAAGAACAAGTTCAGGCAGAAGAAGGACAATATGAAATAAGACCTGAACAGGATCAGGTAGATCTAGAAGAACAAGTTCAGGCAGAAGAAGAACAAATTATAATAAGACCTGGACAGGTGCAAGTAGAGGAAGGTCCAAGCACAGAAAATAGAGAATAAGGACAGATTGTGCCTAGATTAAGTGAAAATAAAAGGATTTTAGAAGGAGATAGAGAAGGTGAAAGTGCAGTTCAGGTCAAAAGAGTTAGAAAAGGAGACAATTGGCCAGTAGGAGTGAAGAAATTAAAATATTATTTGAGAAAATCAGAAAAGAAACCAGAACAAGTAAATGAAGTCACAAGTCAAACACAATCTAAGCAAACTTTAGTGAAACTCACTCGAAGAAGCCCAAGACTGAGAAATTTAAACAGAAAATACAAGGCCCCTGAGTGGACTTACGTTATACTCGAAGAATTTGAAAACTTAGGCTTAAGTGAGGAAACAGAAAGGGTTCATGTTGCACAGTTTGATGAAAGCAAATTGAGACCTCCTTAAAATAAAAAGAAAAAAAGAAAATTTAGCAGACAAAAGAAAGAAAAAAAAAGAGAGAAGAAATTTTCTCAGATTAAAATGGCAGAAGTTGAAGTCACCGAAAGACCAAAACGAGGTTTAAAAAGAAAATGTTTTAGATTTTGTTTTTGTAGTATATTATTGGTAGTATTAGTATGGTTATTCATAACAGTAGGAGTACCTTTATTAATGGAAACAAGTGACAAAAATAATACCATTACTAATGAAAAGGTAGATAGAATAAAGGGAACTAAAATAGAAATAGGGGTAGAAGATGAGGCAAATTATCATAATGAGTCGGATTATAATATGTCTTCAAATGTGTTAAATGTTAATACAATGGAAATTGCTACGTTTGTATGAAGTTACCTTCATCAGCATCAGAAGGGGTGACATATCACCATATACCTCTAACATATGGTGTGTCATGTAGTATTTTATCAAGTTTATTTTATGCTACAGGGAGACTTCAGTATTTTTATTCAAATCTAGATGTAGTATTTTCAGAATTGCCTATTAGAGAGAAAATGAATCCAGTAGCTAGTAGTAAGAATTCACAATTTATGGGTGAATTCTTTTTGACAATGAGTTCAATAGATATAGCTCAAGCACCCGAACATAATTTAACTTGTACTTTACGTAAGGAAGAAAAGGAGTTTTAGAATTTAGTAGAAGAAAGGAGACAGGATTTAATAAAGAAAGCTGCTGAACAGAAAACCCATGTACCTCCATGGGTTGGGAAAGAGGGAATCTATGCAAATGGCAAAGCTCATGCTGCGATGTCCCTGGATTTTGTGAAAAAGGGAAAATTCTGCCTCCATAGATTAAAGACAGATTATAATAATAATTACAATGGTTCCAGTGAGTGTGAACACAACTTCCTAATTTTAGGAGGGTGGGGACTAAAAGGGGGAACTGATCCTGTATTTCCAGGAGTTTATTATGTCTGAGGGAACAATGCCTATTATAGGTTACCTGCAAGATGGTACAGGAGCTGTTATTTTGGAATAGTTTTCCCGAAAATATATCATGTGGAGAGAATCAATGGAAAATCTAATGAACTAACACGAAGAGCTAGTTTTTCTGAAATAGTAGGAGATATATTTAGTGCATTGATACCCTCAGTTGGAGTCATTCTAAATTCGCAGAAAATTTGTATATTATCAACCATAGTTGATCGTCTTTCTACAGACACTGCAGGAGGATTCTTGATGATTAACACAGAGATGGTTGCAATCTGGTCTATGGTTTTACAGAACCATCTTGCTCTTGACATTTTATTAGCAAAAGAAGGTGGAGTCTGTGGTATGTTGAAAATTCAACATTGCTGCACTTATATTCCGGACAAGAGTAGAGAAATTAAAGGATATATTGAAAACATTACAAGAATGCATAAAGACTTGACCCAACTGGAGGTTGACAGTGTGTGGGGAAAACTAACAAAGAGCATAACATCACTAGGGAAATGGTTTACTAATTTTGGGAAAAGTTTTCTAGGTCAAATAATATTACCATTAGCTGTGATAATAACAATAGTAATGATATTAATGATTACATATAAATGTTGCAAAAATAGAGGGAAAGGAAGAATACATCTAGAAAGAGAAGGAAAAGGAAAGAAACAAAAAAGAGAATATGAGGAGATACAACTAGAAGAAATTAAAGGAAAGATATATAAGAAGATGAAAGATTTAGAAGGAAAAGAAGTAACAAATGGAAGAATGAGAAAAGAAATAGAATATTGAGATGTGCTAAAGTTGGCATCTGGGATGGGATGGGTAATTTTGCGATGGCTTAAAATGCCATCAGAGAGGGGATTGATGGAGCAAGGACTCGTAAAGGAGACTTGCTCGGAAGCAATCCTCTCGTTTAACTCGCTAACGAATTACTAACAACGTCTTGTAAATAATAACACGCAAATACAGAAAACACGCGGGTTAGCGAAGCTTGCGTATGTGTGTACTAATATAAATAACAATGAAAACGGACTAATCCAGCTCTAACTGGGAAATCTTTACCGCGCATGCGTCAACTGCATCTACGCAGTATGACGTACTAATGCTTGGAGGGAAATTCTAGCGCATGTGCAGAAGGCATTAAAATGGAGTCTTGAAGACTCATGTGCATGGCATCTGCTTAGCCGAAATGAAAACCAGCTATTTTACTAATGCTAATGCGGGGAAAGAATTAATAAGTAAAGAAAGTTAGAGTAGAGAGGGGTGGTATACAGTGAAACCATTTATTTGTGAAAGTAACATTTCTTCTTTTGACTTTATTATTAGTGCGCATTTGGGCCTTTCACATTTGTCTGAATTGAGCCGACTGATTAAAGTTTGCGCATGCCTACATGAGAGCTGACCCAGAGGGATGACCAAGCTTTTTGACAGCCGTCCAAGGACGAGAATGACGTGCCCTGTGAACAGTGGGTGAAGAGTTCATGCAAGAAGACTTGTATTCATAATGTTGAAATAATTGTATCTAATAAAGTTTGGACATGTATGGGAACGGAAGGATAGAATAAAGTTTAAGGGGATGGGTTTTGCGAACAATGGTTTGGTTCAATGAAAGTAAGTAATATGTAAGCATGGTGTGATGATCATCCCCCCTTGCCTGACCAATTAGAATACGTATTTTTGCAATATTGAAACTTTAGTGGGTGGTACATGGAAAACAAAAGGAATAACTGAGGTAGCTTTAGTTAGTTAGTCAGAGGCGTCGATGCTGGAGTCAAGAGCTCGGGATGCTGTTGGTGCTGTGGGTGGTGCTGATGCTGAAAGGGACGCTGTGAGATGCTGATGAAGATTCCGAATGCAGAACCATCTATCTTTAATTAATTGGGTTAGACAAGAAGATCGCAGAAGAAACTCGAGGAGGAAGAGAGTGTCAGAGAGGGGTGCGACGCGGTCGTCGGTATTTTAGAGAGGTTAAGTATCCTGTCCTGAAGTCTTTGTCTCCTGATCTATCCCGGGGGACCCTTACCAGCCCTTTGGCCAGAGGGTTTGGTCTTCACACCATCCTTGGTAACTATAAATTCATGATATTTGTAGATGATCTTTTCTCTCTGTCCTCTCCTTTCCAGGCAAAGTTATTGTATGTGTCTGAAATATTTTCTTAATGAAGATTTGATTTGAAATCTTACGAATGAGGGTGTGTGTACTGTAATTTGAAATGGTTCACATTTAATTAATTTAGATAAAGATTTTAAAACTTCCCGAGTCTGTAGTTATTTTCTTTAATTAAAGAATAGTTAATAAGTTATGTTAATTATCACCATCAACTAGTTCAACTAATGGTCCATTGACCAGAGGAAAGAACTTTTTGATCAGTGAAAGGTTAGTTAGGAATAAGAAATAACTAATCCTGAATAAGGGAAAATATAAACTAAACCCAGCGGTCTACTTGGATCTGTGTAAGTGTTTATGGGCCCAGGTGAGTATATGGTAGTAGAGTATCTGTTGTTAGTATACCGCTGGATCACATGACTACCAAGGATTGTACAATTTGATTATGAGGGACCAGAGCCTTAATAATTGTCAGAACCAGCTTTTGCATCAGTACCTGGTGGACTCAGATCTGACTTCTCCCCAAGAATTGGGAAAGAAGGCAGATAAATGGGTCAGAGCCAAGGTTAAGCAGAGAAATCAGGGCAATGGTGGTGACCAGTAGAAACGGGATTCTTCAAAATCCCAGGATAAGGGTCGAGACAAGGGCAAAGATAAAAAAGAGTCTTCCCAAGGGCCCCAAAAACCTGCATCTGGAGGGGAGTCACAAACATCCAAGAAAGGCAAGAAGAAACTTTGGTGTTACTTTTGTAAGGTGAAAACCCATTGGACAAAGGATGCCGATTGTCAAAAAGCCGAGGAAAATACTCCTACCACCACTGCCCCAAAGGCAACTGCTCCCCCTAGTACAGGTACAAGTGGTGGTACAGGAAACATGGGATTAGTGGGGTTAACCTTGGGTTCTGCGGTGGGTTCTGACTTAGTCAGAACTCCAGCTCAGGCTGTTCTAGTCTGTGATGGTGGCATAGATATTGCCACCTTACTAGTAAGTCCCACTAACTTGGGGATGTACAGGCAGCAGCCTTTAATAAATGGAAAAGAGGCCATGGCCTACAGCGACACAGGTGCCAGTGTCACTATGGTGACAGAGAATCTTGTGTCTCCTGACCAGATCATACTTGGACAAGTGTACCAAGTAACCAATGCTAGCAATGTCAGGACTGACCATTCTTGGCAGTTGTGAATCTCAGCTGGGGAGGGGTAACTGGACCTAAAAAGGTTGTGGCATCTTCAGACCTACCTGTAGATTGTTTGTTAGGCAATGATTTGGAAATTTCATCCTGGGCTGAAGTAGAGTTCAGGACTCATGCAGAAATGTTGGGCATCTCTGCAAGAGTGTTTGCTGTGACCAGGTCACAAGCCAAGCAGCTTTCCACTGAACAGGCCCTGGATCCTGGAACAATGGACCAGGTGCCTTCTAAGAGAAGGAGAGGGAGGGGTAAGGCTGGGCCTTCCCCACAGACTCAGAGTGAGGATCAATATCTTGAGGGAGATGATCTTAGCCTCTGTGAAGGTACTGCCCCAGATGAACTTGAGTCTGATCAGGTTGAGTTCTTGGGGCAGGGGGCCCCTTTCAGAGCAGATTTGAGTTTGGAGCAGCAAACCTGCCCCTCTCTTGAACCCCTCAGGCAGCAAGCTGCTGCTGATGCCTCAGGGAATATCAGTGGGTCCTATAGGATCTACTGGGATGAAGGACTTCTTTACTCAGAGGGTACAGACCCCATGCCTGGTGCCACCAGGAGGTTGGTTATATCCCAGAAGTTTAGAGGGTTCCTACTCACCAGTGCACGATATTCCTCTGGCAGGATACTTAGGGCAAAGTAAGACTTGGGACAGGCTTGCCCCTCACTTTCACTGGCCCCATATGTCTGAGGACACCACAGAGTTTTGTCGCTCCTGTGCCACTTGCCAAGCCAGTTGTAAGTCAGGTGGCATCACAAAGGCCCCCTTAATTCCACTTCCAGTGGTTGTGGTTCCCTTTGAGAGGGTTGGAATTGATATTATTGGTCCCATGAACCCCCCAACAGCATCTGGGCACAGTTATATTCTAGTGGTGGTGGACCATGCTACTAGATACCCAGAAGCTATTCCCCTTAGGACCACTACAGCTCCTGTGGTGGCAAGGGCCCTCTTAGGAATTTTTCCCAGAGTGGGCTTCCCTAAGGAGGTCTTAACTGACAGAGAACACAAACTTCATGTCAAGTTATATAACTGCAATGTGGAAAGAGTGTGGAGTGAATTACAAATTCACCACACCCTACCATCCTCAATGCAATGGACTAGTTGAAAGATTCAACAAGATCCTAAAGGGTATGATCATGGGCTTCCCAGAAAAGCTTAGGCGAAAATAGGATGTCCTACGACCCTGCCTTCTCTTTGCCTACAGAGAGGTCCCTCAGAAGGGGGTTGGCTACAGCCCTTTTGAACTTCTGTTTGGGCATCCAGTTAAGGGTCCCTTGTGTCTGGTGAAGGAGGGATGGGAGTTAAATCTCAAACCTCCCAAACAGGACATAGTGGACTATGTACTTGGTCTACGTTCCCGCCTGGCTGAGCACATGAAGAAGGCAAGAAAAAACCTGGAGGCCAGCCAAGAACTTCAAAAAGTTTGGCATGACCAAAAGGCTGTCCTGACTGTTTACCAGCCAGGTCAGAAGGTGTGGGTGTTGGAGCCTGTGGCCCCAGCAGCGCTCCAGAACAAATGGAGTGGACCCCACACCATACTTGAACAAATGGGTGAGGTCACCTATTTGGTAGACCTTGGCACTCCCAGACGTCCCCATGGGGTACTTCATGTGAATAGGCTAAAATCTTTTGTGGACAGGGCTGACATGGGCTTGTTCATGGCAACTGATGAGGGACAGGAGGAAGAGAGTGACCCTCTCCCTGATCTACTCTCTCAGAACCCTGATGATGGATCAGTTGATGGAGTGGCCTTAGCAGGCAGCCTCACTGATCAGCAGCAGATTGATTGCAGGAAGGTCCTCAATCAATTCAGGCATATGTTTTCACTGACTCCCAGTCAAACCACCTGGTGTACCCATGAAGTGGACACAGGTGAGAGTCTACCTGTTAAGAATACAATCTACAGGCCGCCTGACCATGTCAGAGATTGCATCAGGACAGAGGTCCAAAAGTTGCTGGAGTTGGGAGTGATTGAACCCTCAGATAGCTCTTGGGCTAGCCCATTTGTCCTAGTACCTAAACCTTACACCAAGGGTGGAAAAAGAGAGACGAGGTTTTGTGTAGACTACAGGGGACTCAATGCAGTCACTAGGACTAATGCTCACCCAATTCCTAGGGCAGATGAGCTTATTGATACTTTGGCCTCAGCCAAGTTTCTAAGTACATTTGACCTAACTGCTGGCTATTGGCAAATCAGACTAGCTGAGGATGCCAAACCAAAAACTGCATTTTCAACCCCTAGTGCGCATTATCAATTTAAAGTAATGCCCTTTGGTGTGAAGAATGCACCTGCCACATTCCAAAGGTTGGTGAACAAAGTCTCACAGGTCTGGAAGCCTATAGTGCAGCATATCTAGATGATATAGCTGTCTTTAGCTCCACCTGGGAGGATCACCTGGTCCACCTGAAGAATGTTTTGGAGGCTCTCCAGAAAGCAGGCCTCACTATCAAGGCTACTAAGTGCCAGATAGGGCAGAGTAAGGTTGTGTACTTGGGCCACCTGGTAGGTGGAGGCCAGGTTCAAACACTAGAGAGCAAAATCCAGACCATAATGGAATGGGTTGCTCCAACTACCCAGACTCAGGTCAGAGCTTTCTTGGGCCTGACTGGGTAATACAGAAGATTTGTAAAGGGATATGGGTCCATAGTGACTCCCCTGAATGATCTGACATCAAAGAAAATGCCCAAGAAAGTTCAGTGGACAGTAAGCTGTCAGAAGGCATTTGATGACCTCAAGCAGGCCATGTGCACTGCTCCCAGTCTGCAGAGTCCTGATTACTCAAAAACTTTCATTGTGCAAACAGATGCATCTGCATTAGGGGTAGGGTCTTTGTTATCACAACTTAATGCAGAGGGCCAGGATCAACCAGTAGCTTTTATCAGCAGAAAGTTGACCCCCAGAGAGAAACGTTGGTCAGCTATAGAGAGGGAGGCCTATGCTGTGGTCTGGGCCATGAAGAAGTTGAGGCCATACTTCTTTGGCACTCACTTCATTGTTCAGACAGACAATAAGCCCCTCTTAAGGTTTGAACAGATGAAGGGTGAAAACCCCAAACTTTTGAGGTGGTCCATTTCCCTACAGGAGATGGACTATACAGTGGAACACAGACCTGGTAGTAACCGTGCCAATGCAGATGGACTCTCCAGATATTTCCACTTAGAAAATGAAGACTCAACTGGGCAAGGTTAGTCTCATCTCCTTACATTTGGGGGGGGGGGGTGGTTGTGTAGGAAAGTAGGATCTGCTTCTATGGTAACCCCCACTTTTTGCCTGGTGCTAAGCTGTTATTGACTAGTCTGACTGGGATCCTGCTAATCCGGACCCCAGTCTATCTGCTTTCTCCCTAAATTGTTATGTTCAGTAATTAGGTACATCCCAGATTGGATACCGGGGTACCCTTCTAGGTCCCTAGTATATGGTGCTAAGGTACCCAGGGCATAGGTACTCCAGAGGTCCCCCCTGGGCTGAAGTATGTAGGGGAGACCATTCAAATTGGAACTACAGGCCTGCCATTGCAGCCTGAGTAAGCTGATTCTAGCACCACTTACTAAAGATATAGGTTTCCTATATCTAGGGTCACTGCACTTAAAACCTATAAGTCACCCCTATAGTAGTCCTTTGTAATCCTGAAGGCAGGGTGCTTGGTTCTAAGTGAGAGGGTGCCCCTGCATGAGCAGGACACACCTACAGCCTACGGAGTCCATTCTCCCGGGTTGTCAGTGAAGTCGCCATACACCATATAGAGGGGCACCGCGTAATTATGCGATGATCATCTCGAAACTGGCTGCAACGAATCCTATCATGTTTGGTATCAAACATGTTGGAATCATACCCCCACATCGTGTGGGAGGTATGATTCCAAGCACTGGAAGAGCCCTCCATTAGGCTCTCAGTGTTCCCAATGACAACCTTCTAGACCCGGACAGCACAAAATGGTTGCTGCCGACCAGAGACACATTTCTGCCCTCCTGCTGCTGAGCCAAGCTCGAGCAGGGGAAGGCAGAACAGTAGGCATCCTGTCACAGGGAGGTGTGACCACCTCCCAGACAGGATTTAGTGTATTGGGACCGGTTGGATGCGCTGCCAGCGCCACTAAGTCTGCATGAGGGGCACATTTGGTGTCCTGTGCATAGTCCAGTTCAAACCAGTCCTGGGAGCCATTGGCTCCCGTTCTGGCATGAAACTGGACAAAGGACATGGGAGTAACCTCCCCCCTGTCCAGACCCTCCCCTGGAAGGGTCCCCTGAATCATCCCAACCCTTTCCCTAGGGTACTTATGGGCTTACCTGGGTGTAGGTCCCTAGATTCATCATGGGATAAGATTCAGATCAGACACCACTTCTTCTTCTACAGTCTGGGCACTCTGGACTTCGCTGGACTTCGTTTGGGCTCGACTTCGTCCCCCTTCCAGTCTGCTGCATCGTCTGTGCACCATACAGGAACCTTCCAAGGCCTGTGGGCATCAAAGACACCTGAAGGAATCTCCCTTGGGGTGAAGGAGTCACTCCCCTGCATTCACAGGCACCTCAACTAAGTCGAACGGTCTGCTGACCCTGAGCTCCTCCAGACCTCTGTAAGGTTCTGCAACACAGGTGGTGGTTCTCCACAGCTCCTGAGGCCTGCCCTGCCCTCTCACCAAGTTTGAGGCCAGTATTCCTCGTGGGGGTTGCAATAACCGAACCCCTGTACACCGCGTCAACTTGCTGTTGCAAAGGCTTGTTGGCTTCCTTCCAAGAAGATCTTTGGGTTCCAAGTAGCCCCAACTTCGAGCATCTCCAGTGACCAGAATCTTGGGCCACACCGCATCGTGCGCATCATGACCTGCATTTTTTGGTGAGCTGCTAGAGGTCCTCTTGCGACGCCAGTGCCTCCAGCATGTGGGTCCATTTGAGGGTCACCTTTGCTTCTCTTGGGCTCCCCAGATTGCTCGGGGCCTGCCCTGACTCTCCTGCTTGTGGTGAGTCCCCTGGACCTTGCTGGTCCCGACGTTGCTCCTTCTTCAGTTCCTGCGTTGGTTGCACTTGCCAAGGCTTGTTGGTGCTCCCGCCGGACACTGACCCCTCAGCACTCGACATCCTTCGTGGGACAGCCTGTGCACGGCTCCTGGTCTTCCTCAGCGTCGCCTGGTCCTCACAGCTGCAGAGTCAAGGTCATCCTCCACTCTCCTGCAACACCCGCCATCGGAGGGCATTCGTCTTCCAAGTCTCCTGGTCACTCCTGAGTGGCATAAACCCTATCCCCTCTGCTCGCAGGTACCTGTCATCTAGAATTCACCTTTGGATTCCACCGGACACTTTCTCCATTAGCAGCAGCACTTTCCTGAAGTCCTCCATTGGGTTCGACGGCGGTTTCCGACACCACTTCACACGTACCCACCCAGCTTCCCTGGTGTAGGTAACATGGGTACTAGTATCCACGGGTGGGGTGGCTCTCTAACCTTCTGTCTTCCACAGGGTTTCTTCTGGATCCACTGGGAAGGATCCTTAATCTTTAAAAATCCAACCGCTACTTACACGTAGACTTGTACAGAGCACGCGGTCGTGTTCCCACACTGCACACGCTCTCCCTGGGGTCCCTATCTACTCACCTTGGGTGGTACCCTTGGGTCCCCAGAACTTCTACGTCCTCTCGACATTGTCTTGACCCGAGTCGTGGTTTTTATACCACTTTCTTAGTATATGGTTTGGTCCCCCCCCTGGGGTCCACTGTGTATTCTGTGCTATTTACTGTGTTTCTTTGCAAAGTATTGTGTGCATTGTGATTACCTCCGGGTAGGAGATACCTAAACATGTTAGAGAGCATATTATGATAAATACATATTTTTATAAATACCTTGTGTGGTTCTTTTTCACTTAATCTATACTATAAGATTGCATTCTGGTAAGACAAGCTGCTTTACACTCCTTCTGGACTAAGCCTGAAGGCTGCTCTCCACAGCTACCACTTAGAGAGCTTTCTAAGGTTGTCTAAGACCTCTTAAATCACCATAAGGGTTGTCTGGACTGGTGCAAGGTGCCCACTTACATTGGTGGACATCATATACCAGGCCAGCTTCTCACACTATTCTCAACTCCACATCTATGTAATGTAGATAAATGTGGCTTTAAGAATAGTAAATCGATAGTTACCTACATAAACCTACCTTGATGATATAATAGTAATCCCTAATATGAAGCCAATGCTTTTGTAAGTATATATTTGGGAATTTGATAATCTGACATACAACCCCAAAGAGAGGGCTCCATGTGAGTGTCTACCTGTTTTGTATTATTAACAAAACCTGCCACTACAAAGTGAATTTAAATGATGGGAGATGGCTGATGTCAGAAGAGAATGTTGATGTAAGCACTAATGTCACAAGAGGCAAGCAGGGTGTGGCGAATGACGTCACAAGAGGTAGGCATGAGCATGCCCCGGTGTTGAGCTGTGGTATAGGTGGGGTTGGAAATAGGAATACTGATGGTGGATAGTTTAATATGGCTGTTAATTTCGGAATTTAGGTGAAGTAGATGGTCTCAATAAAAATGAAAAGTAGGTTAATACGTCAAAGTGCAAAGATAACCAATTACAGTTTAAATGTCAAGAAAGCTTGCACGTGACCTCTTAAGTACTGAAACTATAGTTGAGGAAATGGTGTATTTTTAAAAGGTACTTACGTTTTCCTTTGAAACTGTACACAGCCTGCGCACACTGCATTGTGCGCCATCCGATCTTGAATCTGCTGGTGGGTGGGAAACGCGGGAGACCTGCAGAAATCATACAGTACTTGACTATGTTTTACACACTATGAATCACAGCGTAGAAAACCGGTCTTAACAGATGCAATTGTGTATTTGTTTTCATGGGATCTGTGTGCAACTACAATGATCCTTTGAGCATGGCAAGGAGATACGTAGAGTCAGGAACATCCAAGATCTCAACCATGTGAGTGGTAACTTGATCCCATGTGAGTGGTACCATGTGAATGTAATTTGATCCCATAGTGGGTCTGAAATTGTGCATGTACCTCACTACCAATAAAATTTTATTATATATAATTTTATTATTTGCACTGCACCTACCTAACTCCTCAACGACTGCATAGATTTAATGCAGCACGATCTCCCGCTTGCCCGCGCTGTTGGGTGGAGCCGGCAACGTTCCTCCACATAACTTGGGTCTCCGATAAACTACGGAATTATTGGGACGGGTGCTGCATGAGCTGCGGGAGATCGCACTGGCCCAAATAGAGACCTCGATCAAACACTGCTGACCCCAAAACAAGGAACACACATGAAACACAGGTTCGATCTGTTGGGATTAGTGCTGACTAAGTGGTGCATCGCTGTCCACTGGACACGTCCCAGTCCCCCCACGTTGGACAGGTGGTGGTCAGACAAGCACAGATGGGGAGTGACGGAGATGTGGTTGAAACTGGTGTGCACGGATGAGAATGCAGAGAGGGACTTGGAACTTTGGGATCACATGTTGGAGGGTTTGGTAGCCGGGGCCCGCCACATCTTCTGAGCACTCACTGGTTGTGGACTCAGTGGGGCCAATTCACAGAACTAATCTGAGACAAAATCCTAAACTTACTACTTTTGGTATTCACAGAAGGCATTTAGTGGTAGTAAAGTTAGGATTCCTAACTTTACTACTACTAATATGAGACAAAATCCTAAACTTACGACTTTCGGTATAAACAAAAGGGATTTAGTAGTAGTAAGTTAGGATTCCTAACTTTACTACTACTAAATGCCTTTTGTGAATACCTAAAGTCGTAAAGTTAGGATTTTGGCTCAGTTTAGTAGTAGTAAAGTTAGGAATCCTAACTTTACTAGTACTAAATGCCTTCTGTGAATACCAAAAGTAGTAAGTTTAGGATTTTGTCTCAGATTACTTTTGTGAATCTGGCCAATGTCACCCTCGGTGGATGCTTAGGATGGGTCCCCAGACTCCTGGATGGTGTGTCTGTCAATGTTGTAACTGATGGGATGATGTAGGGCAGCCCCTTTGGGTTGGGCTCTGCTGATCATTGGGCATTTTTGTCTTCATTTTCCTTGTCCCCCTCCCGCACATGGGGTGAGGCTTCCGCAGTTTTTTTCCCTGGTTTCTCTACCTTCACCCTCCTCTCGCGGACAGGGGACGAGGGATGGGGAACAAGCAATGGGTATATGCTGCCGCTGCTGTCGCTTTTCTTTTCTTTGTTTCCCTGTGTTCGATACCTTGGCTGTTGTTAGTTTGTTTAGGCAACATAACCTCAAAATGCAAAGCAGGTGCGGAATCGCATGTTATACATCCGATATGTGTGGCAGTGTGACCAACCTGAAGTGACTGCTGTGGCGGGTCCTCGGCCTAAATAGGTGGATAATTGGTCCATTTCTTTTTGATTAATGGCTGTATTGGATTGTGCTGTTTTACTCTCTGTGACCCCGGCATGTGTACCATGCTGTCATACCATGTATTATGCAACTGCTAAATAAAAACAAGTTTTAAAAAAAACTATATCCGGAAGGGAAGTACAGATTTACTATTCTTAACTCCACATCTATGTAATGTAGATAAATGTGGCTTTAAGAATAGTAAATATATAGCTACCTACATACACTACCTTGATGATATAATAATAATCCCTAATTTGAAGCCAATGCTTTTGTAAGTATATATTTGGGAGCTTGATAATCTGACATACAACCCCAGAGAGTGGGCTCCATGTGAGTGTCTACCTGTTTTGTATTAATAACAAAACCTGCCACTACAAAGTGAATTTAAATGATGGAAGATTAGTGATGTCAGAAGAGAATGTTGATGTAAGCACTAATGTCACAAGAGGCAAGCATGGTGTGGCAAATTACGTCACAAGAGGTAGCCATGAGTATGCCCCGGTGTGGAGGTGTGGAATAGGTGGGGTTGGAAATAGGAATACTGGTGGAGGATAATTTAATAAGGCTGTTAATTTTGAAATTTAGATGAAGTAGCTGGTCACAATAAAAATTAAAAGTAGGTTAGTACGTCAAAGTGCAAAGATAACCAATTACAGTTTAAATGTCAAGAAATCTCGCACATGACCTTTAAAGTACTGACACTATAGCTGAGGAAATGGTGTATTCGTAAAAGGTACTTACGTTTTCCTTTGATGCTGTGTTACACAGCCTGCGCACACTGCATTGTGTGCCATCCGATCTTGAATTTGCTGGTGGGTGGGGAACGCAAGAGACCTGCAGAGATCATACAGTACATTACTATGTTTACACACTATGAATCACAGCGTAGAAAACCGGTCTTAACAGATGCAATTGTGTATTTGTTTTCATGGGCTCTGTGTGTAACTACAATGATCCTTTGAGCATGGCAAGGAGATACGTAGAGTCAGGAACATCCGAGATCTCAACCATGTGAGTGGTATCTTGATCCCATGTGAGTGGTAACTTGATCCCATACTGGGTCTGAAATTCTGTATGTACCCTCACTACCATTCAAATGATCTTCCTGTCGATTTTACCCGGTAAGGGCTGCCTGCTCCCACATACCTGTTCCTTCCCGGTTACGGAAAGTGGTATACTGTGTCTATCTTTAAGATTGAGGATTGATTATTCAGTTCTTGCAATGTGTAAACACCGTGTATGATTCATAAAAGATATCAGGTAAAAAGATATTTCAATCTTTATCAAAGCACAAAACATCTTCCACATTTATGGTGGAGCACAATTATCAAAAAGCATGCGCTAATAAAGGAATAGGATATGGAGAGAAAAATTGTCTTTTTCCAATCATCTTTATTTCGATCAATTAAGATCATAAAAGACACTTTACAATAAAAAAGACCCATTTCTCTCCATAAATAAATATGAATATTAGCATAACGAATACTATAAGTACAAACATGTTAAAAAGATCTTAAAAATTGCAATTAGTATGATAAAATACTTAAAGAATTCATTAAAAAATAAATAAATTAAAAAAAATTAAAAAAAGGGGTAACTGGCTCAGTAATACAGTTAGCATTTCTAGACATGGCTAATGATCTTAGAGCCCTTAACCTTATGTGACACTAGTGACAAATACACTAGAAACAAAATTTGATTTGTATCACGAATAAGGGGTGAATTATTGAGTTTATAATAAGAAATGCCACCTGCTAACATAAAAACAACCACTTTACTAAGCAATACCCACGTACCCATTAATGCATCATTTAGACCTTTACAAACACTGGTTTGGGTATGCTGTAGTGGTCATACCAATTTCTGCCATTTTGCTTTCCCGAATTGACCATGTCCAACTTAAAAATTTTGCAATCGCTATTACACACGGGATACCAGTGTCGGTCAACAGTATTCTCAAGGCAATAGCACTACTCCTCACTCCCATGTTCTTACATAAGGGGCGCAACCATCTTTTTCAGTGTAAGGGTAGTTATCCAGAAGGCAAAATACTAATTTGCTTTGAGCGCATAGAATTCCTGCATAAAATCTGCGACTATCCAGGCTAATCCAGACTATCGAGTTTTCAATGTCGACCTGTAAAAAACCTGACTCTAGAATATCAACCATAACTATATAGGGTAGGTAGATATAGATTTACTATTAACTTCATATCTACGTAACGTAGATAGATGGGGTTTTATAAATAGCAGACCTATACCTACCTATATACACTTACTTTGACAATATAGTGGTAATCAATATTGTGCAGCTAATATTTTTTAGGTGTTTATTTTTTAACTCAACATTCTGACATAGAACCCTACAGAGAGGGCGCCATGTGAGTGTTACCCTGCTTTATATTCATAACAAAACCTGCTGCTATACAGTGATTTTATATAATTTAGGAAGACAGCTGATGTCAGAAGTGAATTTTGGTGTAAGCACTGATGTCACAGAAGGCAAACAGGGTGTAGCAAATGACTTCACAAGAGGTAGCCACGAGTATGCCCTGGTGTTGAGCTACAATATATATAGATGGGGTTGGAAATAGGAATATTGGTGGTGAATACTTTAATACAGTTGTACATTTTAGAATTTAGGTTAAGTAGCTGGTTACAATAAAGATGACGAGTAAGTTAATACATTTAAGGAACTTCAAAGTGCAGTGATAACCAATTGTAGTTTTTATGTCAAGAAAGCTCTCTCATAAGCTCTAAAGTACTGATATTAGAGCTGATGAAGTGGTGTATTTTCAAAAGGTACTTACTTTTTCCTCCGATGAAATGTAACGCAGTCTCCGCACATTGGATTGTGAGCCAACGGCTCTTGATTCTGTTGGTGGGTGGGGAATGTCGAAGACCTACAAAGATAATACAGTGCATGTCTATGGTTTACGCACTATGAATGACAGCATAAACAACCGCCTTAATGGATACAATTGTGTATAAGTTTCCATGGGCTTTATGCACAACTACAATGATCTTTTGAACATGGCAAGCAAATTCCGGACGCAATCATTATGGGGAGGACCTTGGAGGTGGAGCTAAGGTGGTTCTTCAAACAGGGATTAAGGTAGTGGAAAGTTACACTGCGTAGTGCTTCTGTAATTCTAAGGATGCGCAGCATTTGCGGATAGAGTTAAAGGACCCTAATTTAATTGAATATGGAACTGTTAGCTCTGGCTGATCTTTGACACGATGCTTCTTCAAAGCACAGTGAGTCCCCTTGGAACTCCACATACTGAGCCTCCATGCTAAAAGTTGGTGGCTGCAGAAAGCCAATATTTGGTACTTTTATTTATTTCAGGAAAATGTGGAATGTATCTCTCTGACCAAGGCAGGACTGAGACTTAAAAGAGTCTTTCATGCTCAAGAAGCCCATTGGAATTTCTCTAGTGATAAATGCCTGTTTGTATCATGTCATGTCATGACACCTGCAGTTTGGGCTCTGGGTTTTTAGGGGCTCCTTCAACCTTGCTTTGTTACTCTTATTTAATATGAAACCTTCACCCACAGAACTGAGTGATTAACAGTCAAATTTTGGATCAGCCCACAGCAGTATTTCAGTTTCCCCTTTCTTTTGGCTTTCTGGGTTTAGCTTTCTGCCTCCTTGGATTGCAAGAGGGACTGTTTTTTAGGAAAGGAAACCTATAAAAACAAGTTTGCACTAGGTACAATCAGCGCATAACTAAAAACATAACTTTTGAAAGCACCGTAAACATTTAAACAAAATATTTTTGCAAATGTTGCAACAGCCTGTGCGTAACCTATCTTATATGTGTAATCATATTTTAAACTCATAACTAACAGTGCACTGTGCTTTCTGTCACAGACTTCGACCTCTTGGCTCTATAAAATATATGTCAATACTTCCCATGGCTCCCACCACGATTCAAATCAATGACCGCCTGGATAGGCCCACATATATCTGAAGTGATCGCATTAATTAACCAACCCAACTGTCCTACCAGAAAAATGCATTTCCCACAGATGAATTTAGGTTGCATTCATTTTTAATTTGCGGCGTGTGCTTTATTTTTTATGTAGTAACTTTACGTCTCTGATCCCGTCGCCACACTCGCTGGCCACACCCACACAGTATTCTGAATCACAGTTTCCATACTTCACGCTTCGACCTCTGCAAGCAGCCACTGAATTATATTTAAAATAGACACCGATCCTATTTTGTATCTTCCGAGAAAATCTACGCATTACTCAAACTTACTCCAGCGGTCCGTCCGTCCATCCCGAGGTCCATCCGACTCCTCTCCGCGCGAGCGACCTGGCTTGCGACCAAGTAGGCCGAGAGCTGAGAGGCCTGTGCTGCTGTGCCCAAAAGACAGTCAACGCGGATAACCAGCGCAGTGGCGCATCATCCAGAGACGTCACTGAGGCCTACGTTGTGACGTTCTGAAGACGGAAAGCAGTCGTCATCTTTTGTGTCGCATGGTCGTCATATTTTGTGTCGCATGGACTTGGTAAGGGTGTGTAGTTCATTGTGACCTAACTGGCTCCTCATACGTCGTGTACCGTGTTTAAACTTTGTATTAATGTGCAGGAAGAGTATAAGAAACACTTGTGGTCCAAAACTTAACAACTGACGTTTATTCTGAGGCCCATTTTTACGTTTCATTAATAATTGTTTAGAACAACGTTTTCACAAATATCTATACTTTTTAAGCGGTGTATATTGAGCAGGTGCAGAAAGTATATTTTGGAAGTGACTTTTTATTGTTTTTTCCTATCAGTTTGTTTCGTGCTGTTGATCCAGCGCGATATTAGCAAACAGCATTCATACACTAGATACTCACTTGGGCCCATACATTCATACTACGCTAATACTTACGCTGGGGTTGTCAGTTGTTACTCTTTAACAAAATCCCTGCTACCAATTACCTTCCGATTGAAGAGTAATGACTTACCAATGAATCCTTTGCTAATTGGGAAGTTTAAAATGAGTGACATTCAATATAGTACATAATCCTGAAATAACCACTGAGTCAGGAAGTTTTAAAATGTTTATCTAAAGATTTAGCAGAGTAAATTACAGAACCGCATGGTACTTAATCGCACATCAAGGATGAAGCATAGAATAATAAATATTGATTAATGACGGTCCCTCAGAAAGGAGAAGATAGAGACAGCAGCGCAACTAAAGGTTGCATTTATATTTACCTAAGTGCGAGAACCAAACCCCTTGGCCAAGGAGTTGGAAAAGAATAGGACCCAGGAAGGATGAAGAGCAAAGACCTCCTCTAGGATCAGGACAGGACCGGTGACCTCCCTACAACGACGCCTGCGTCGTTCCCTCTCTGATACTCGACTTCTCCTCGATTCTCCTGTGCCTTTCTTCTAATGGACTCCGCCGCCCCTCCTCAGGACCTCTCTGGACAGCGATTCTGTCTGCGATCAATCAGCTTGGCGGTCTGGAGCTCTTCTGGAAGCATCTACGCTTGTTCTCTCTGGTCCTCTGCTCTCTTGCAGCATCTCCTTCTAACTAATTAGCTAATTCTATATCTATTATACCCTTCTATGCCATGTACCTCCCCTTAATGTTGCTAAAATATGGGACCACTACTTCTGATTGGAGGGGGTTGATCCTCACACCATATTGATTTGGTTAGAATTTCTGAAGACCTTTGTCTTTAAAGTACCGCCCATCCAATTTAATACATTTGCTTTATTTCCCACCCGTCTCACGACAAAGTTTATTCATTTTCATATACATAGTTGCAAGTTTGGCAAGAACACATGAATATATCAATATCGGCCATTAGGTCGTGGCCTTGGACGTCGTCCAGGTTGACTTCATCCTTATTCTTTGGCAGCCAAGCAGGGCACATGCGCAGAATCATTGTCTCTCGAGTTTCAGATCACCAACCCCAGGCCCAAGTTTACGAACTAATAAAAGTCAAAGAAGGAAATATTAAAATCACAAATAAAATGTTTCACTGTATACCCACTCTGTCTACTCTATCCCCATTTACTTATAAATCTATCCCGCATTAGTAGCGTTAAGAAAATTACAAATTAATAATAACACAAGAGCAAGCTGAAGCATGTGAAAACATCAAGCAGCCATTTGAATGCACACTGCGCAGAAGCAGGAGTTTCCCACCAAGCAAAGAGAGACGTCACACCATGTGATATGGATGAGACATGCGCAGTAAGGTTCCCGCGCTTTAGTGGCCATTTTAGATTATAGACAAGCGTTATTCGTTAGTTAAACACATAGGCAAGCTTCCTTACTATTCGTGTAGTGTATGCAAGGATTAATATAAACAATACAAGATTAATAAATTAATACTGTGAGGAGATTGCATTCGAGCAAGTCTCATTTGTGAGTCCTTGCTCCATCAATCCCCTCTCTGATGGCGTTTAAGAGCCATCAAAATACTACCCTCAATCAGATGCCAACTTCTAGCAAATAGTTTCATTCTCATTTTTACACTTTCTATTTTTAACATCCCCTTTCAATTTCTTGTATAATTCACTTCTCAAATCCTCAAGTTCAATTTCATCGAACTTTCTCTTCTTTCCTTTTCCTGTCACATTATATGATTCATTCTTTCTACAGCATTTGCACCATATTGTTATTGACAGTACTATTATTGCTATCCCTGCTAGGGGTACTAATATTTGACCTATAAGTCCTTTTCCTATATTAGAAAACCAGGTACC
Source organism: Calotriton arnoldi (assembly GCA_963921515.1). Taxonomy (NCBI): domain Eukaryota; kingdom Metazoa; phylum Chordata; class Amphibia; order Caudata; family Salamandridae; genus Calotriton; species Calotriton arnoldi. Next base: position 1,441,838 of record CAWUFW010004294.1, read on the forward strand.
AATTGACACAATACTACTTGTCAATCTTTCCCATACACTATCAACTTCCAGTGGTTTAAGTTCCTTCTCAAGTTTAGTTATATTCTGTATATACGTTCCAATTTCTGCACTTTTATCAGGAATGTAAGTGCAACAATGTTTCGTCTTCAATAATTTACAGACGCTGCCCTCTTTTGCCAATATAATATCAAGAGCAAGTCGATTTTGCATAACCATAGATCTAATCGCAACCATCTCCGCATTAATCATTAGAAATCCTCCAGCAGTATCCGTTGATAAACGATCAACCACTGTAGACAATTTACATATTTTCCTTGAGTTCAGAATTATTCCCACCGAAGGTATCAATGCACCAAATATATCACCTACAATTTCAGAAAAACTAGCTCTTTTACTACGTGTTAATTCACTATTATTTTCATTGCTCCCAGTGTTTCTTTTTATGTGGTATATTTTTGGAAATACTATTCCAAAATAACAACTTCCATACCACCGTGCAGGAAGCCTAAAGTAAGCCTTATTCCCACACACATAATAGATTCCAGGAAAAACTGAATCTGTTCCTCCTTTGATTCCCCAACCTCCAAGAATTAAGAAATTATGTTCACATTCACTGGTACCGATGAAAACATTGTTCTAATCAGTCCTTAATCTATGTAGACAAATTTTCCCCCTCTTTACAAAATCCAGAGCCATAGCAGCTTGAGCCTTGCCAGGTGTGTAACTCCCTTCTTTCTCAGCCCAAGGTGGCAAATGAGCCTTATGCTCAGAAGCTATCTTTTGAAAATCTTGTCTTCTAATTTCTACTAAATTCAAAAATATCTTTTCTTCTTCGTGTAAAGAACATGTTAGATTGTGTCTATGTGCATGTGTTATATCTATCGATTTCATTGTTAGGAAAAATTCTCCCATAAACTGTGCGTCTTGACTACTAAGCACTGGGTTCATACTCTTTCGAATCCGAACCTCAGAAAATATCACATCTATGTTTGAATAATAATATTGAAGTCTCCCTGTTCTATAAAATAAACTAGATAAAACACTACATGATATGCCATATGTTAATGGTAGGTGGTGATATGTTAACCCTTCTGCTACTGATTCAGGTAACTTCATACAGACATAACAATTACTAACTTCCATGGTATCTACATATTGAAATACTAACTTTGTGAAAACATTTAAACTAGTGTCGTTATCAGTTATTTCATGATGAAATTCTGGTTCATTTTCTGCCATTAGTTCTACTCTATTACCCTTCATGTTTGCTGTTCTTTCCTTAGTTTCGTTATTAATCTTTTTATCCATTATCATAAGGTAAGGAACTGCTACGATCAGGACTAACCATACTATAAGCACCATTACTAGACTACATATGCATATTGCACAGCATCTTCTACAACATCTCTGTTTTGGTCTCCCAGCAACTCTATCATCAGGCATTTCGACAAGGAAGATTGCTCTTCTTATCTATTTTCGCTTTTCTTTATATGACTCTTTTTATGTAGTCAAGGCGGTCTTGTTTCTTTCTCGTACGTCAGTTCTGCACTTGTTCCTTCGTCACCACTTTCACTTGACTCTGAACTTTCGTAATCTTCAAGAATGATGTAAGTCCAATCAGGACCCTTGAATTTGTTATTCACAAGTTTCAGTCTTTTACTTCTTCTCTTCTCAGTTTTGCTTTCTTGTTCTGTTTGACTTGTTACTTCATTTACTTGATCTGGATCTTCACTTCTGGTTGTTATGTGGTATTTTACTCTCTTAATGACACTAGGCCAATGATCTCCTTTTCTTGTTTTCTTTGTTTGCACTGTTTCTTTACTTTTGTCTTCAGCAATCTCTTTATTTTCACTGTTTGACACCTTTTTGTTTTCTGCAATTACTGTTTTTCTTTCTTGCTCTTTTTCAGGTCTGATTAGTTTTTCTTCAGCAGCTCCACTGTGAGTTTCCAATAAGGGACCTTGTGCTTGATTTATTTCTTCATGTACATTTTTCTCGAGATCTTCTTTTTCTGTATGCTTTTCTGGATCTAACTGGTTCTGATCAGGGCTTATTGCACTTTGTACTTCTGCAGCCTGACCGGATTCTTCTAAACCTGTCTGTCCCTGCTCAAAATTTGTCGATTCATCATTAATTTGAGCCCAGTTTCCTCTCCCTATCTGATCCTGCTCAGGTTCTTTTATTATATCTTTTTCTTTTCCCTGAGCTGCTTCTTCTTCACCTATCTGATCTTCTTCAATTTCTTCCAATCTTGTTTGACTTCTTGTTCTGTGGTAAACTTCAGGAATTTCTACCACCGGTACCCAATTCTGACTTGTGCTCGGTTGTTCTTCTTCAGCTTCTCTTGAATCTCGAGCCTGAGATTCTTCAGCTGGGCAACCTCAGCTTCCTCAGTGATTGATGCTGACTGAGGATTTTCTTCTTCAGGGTCTGGTACTCTTTTGGTGTGGCTTACATGAATCCAATTAGGAAATCCTGCACACTTCACTGCTGTATTGGTAGTCAGTATGACCTGACAAGGTTTTCCCCATCTAGGTGATAGACACGTCTCTCTGGTGTGATTCTTCACTACCACCCAGTCACCAGGATTCAGATCATGTTCTTGTTCAGGCTGCCTCGAAACTGCGTCTTCTCCGACCTGATGAGAGACAGAACGCACTAGGTCAGCCAATCCTTTGCAATAATCCAGAACCATATCATCAGATATATTCAGCAGTTTGTTTATGGGAACATGTGCTTGTCTCATTGCTCTTCCCATCATTATCTCGTGTGGGCTCAATCCCGTATTTCTATCAGGAATGCTTCTGAGTCCCATTAAGACGAGTGGCAATGCATCTGGCCACTCCAATGATGTTGATGCACACATTTTTCCCAGTCTGGATTTTATAGTGCCATTTAATTGTTCAACCACTCCAGAAGCCTCTGGACGATATGCACAGTGCAATTTTTGTTCAATTTGGAATGCTTCGCAGATTATTTGAATCGCTTCACTGTTAAAATGTTTTCCTCTATCTGATTCCAAAGTTACTGGGAAACCAAACCTAGGAATGAGTTCTCGTAGTAACAGCTTTGCAACTGTAATGCTGTCACTCCTCCTGGTAGGGTAAGCCTCCACCCACTTTGAAAACAGACATACTATGACTAGTACATATTTCAACCCTCTGCATGGTGGTAACTGTATAAAGTCGAACTGTAGTCTTATAAATGGCCCTTCTGCTTTTCCAATTTTTTCAAACCCAATTATTGTTTTTCTTCCTGGATTATGCATTTGGCAAGTCAAACATCTCTGGCAAAGGCTCTCTGCTACCGCCCTGAACTTGGGATTGTACCAGTTCTGTCTGAAAAGCCTAATCATTGCATCTCTCCCTATGTGTGTGTCTCCATGATACATCCTGGCCATTTGAGAGAGCAGACAGTCAGGCATAACTGGTCTGCCATCAGCACAAATCCACACCTCGTCATTTCCCCTTTGGGAACAACCCACCTTGACCCATATTTTCTTCTCACTTTCATCAGCACCATCTTACAATCTTCTAACCTCATTCCATGTTTCAGGTGGCATATACAGCATAAGTTGGCAGCTGATTCCCATTCTTTCCACCCTTTTATTGACTGATAATCTATTTCTGGCACAATGTTGAGCCACTAGATCTGCATATCGGTTGCCGATTACCACCCAGTCATCTCCTGACTGGTGTGCGGCACACTTCACCACAGCCAATTCTTTTGGTAATTGTATTGCTTCCAGCAATTCCCTTACAAACTGTCCATTTTTAATGGGGGATCCTGAAGAAGTCATGAAATCCCTCTGCATCCATAGTTGGCCAAAATCATGCACAACCCCGTAACCATATTGGCTATCTGTAAATATAGTTACTTTTTGATTCCTCCCAATTTTGCAAGCTTTTATCAAAGCAATCAATTCAGCTACTTGTGCAGATTTTACTCCTGGTAAATATGATGCTTCAACTATTCCAGTTAATTCACACACCGCATAGGCAGCAGTTAGTTTAGCGTCTTCATGTCTTTGGCATGAACCATCAACAAATAGTTCCCTGTCTGGCTTTCTAAGGGGCTGTTCCTCAATGTCTGGACGTGGTTTCGTGCATAATTCTGTGACTTGTAAACAATCATGTTCTTCTTCTTTGTCATTTTTAATTTCCTCATGATATGGGTCTGGTAGTAAGGTGGCGGGATTTACTATTGTGCACCTCACTATGTTCACATTTTCAGCACCCATTATTATTCTCTCATATTTAGTCAGCCGACTAGGAGTAAGATGCTGAGTTCGTGTTCTTGTCAACAGAATCACAACCGCATGTGGAACAAACACCTTTACTGGGTGTCCCATTACAATTGACTCACTTTGTTCAATACTTAATCAGGTAGCCGCCACTGCTTTTAAGCAACCTGGCAACGCGGCTGCCACTGGATCCTATGTAGCAGAAAAATATGCTATAGGGCGTCTGTCTAGACCATGTCTTTGAGTTAAGACTGAAAGTGCACAATTTTCTCTCTCATGACAGAACAATGCGAAGCTTTTCTTATAGTCGGGCATGCCTAGGGCCGGTGCTGAGCACAGAGCATTTCTCAATTTTACAAAAGCTCCTACACTCTCATCATCCCATTCAACTGGGTCCTTTGCTTTCTTTTTTGTCATTTGAATTAGGGGCTTTGCAAACAAGGAAAATCCTAGTATCCATTGTCAACAGTAACCTACTATTCCTAGGAACATTCTCACTTCTCTTTGGGTTACAGGCATTTGCATTTTCTTAATTAATTGTACTCTTTCCGAGGTTATTCTTCTTTTTCCCTCTCAATTTGGTGTCCCAAATATTTAACTGCTGTTGTACAGAACTGCAATTTTTCTGGTGAGACTTTATGCCCTTCTTCAGCTAAAAGGTTTAATAGTGCAATGGAATCAACAACACAGTCCTCTCTGGTGTTTGATGCCACCAGTAAGTCGTCGATATATTGCACTAGGACTGAGCTTCCTGGCATCACTAGTTTCTCAAGGCACTTTTTCAATATCTGATTAAAGATGGAAGGACTTTCCGTGTACCCCTGAGGAACACGATTCTATACATAGACTTTGTTCTCAAATTTAAATGAAAAAAGATACTGGCTGTCTGGGTGCAATGGTATTGAAAAGAACGCTTGGCATAAATCAATCACAGTGAACCATCCTGCACTCCAAGGAATCTGATATAGAATTACTGCAGGATTTGGCACTATAGGACAACATGGTTCCACAATCTTATTTATTTTCCGCAGGTCCTGAACAATCCTATATTTTCCGCTAGGTTTCTTTAAACCCATTATTGGTGAATTACATGGGCTACTCATTACTTCTTTTAGTATGTTTTGTTCTACCATTCGGTTGATTTCTTCAATGACTCCTGCTTTTACTTCTGCACTCATTTTGTACTGTCTGGTATTTGGGAAAATCGCACCTTCCTTTACAGTAATTTTAACTGGGTCTATTTTGGCCATAAGTCCTACTTCCTTTCCTGTGAAATCCCATACTATGGGGTTTACTGCAGTTTTTAATTCTTCTGGTAGCTCATCTTTTGTTATCAAAGAAAACATCTCATCTACCTCTGTACCTTGTTTTGCAATCATAAACTTATATACATGATCTTCATCCGGGGTCTGAACTGCCACACCATCCGGTGTGCAGAAAATTGTGCAATTCATTTTGCATAGCAAATCACGGCCTAATAAATTTACTGGACTGGAATCACACACTACAAATTGATGCATTTCTCTGAAATTTCCAATTTTAACTTCCATTGGTTCGGTAAGAGGTGTTCTAATCTTTCGATTAGCTACTCCCACTACTTGGATAGCTTCTCCAGAGAGAGGAAGGTCTGGAATGTCTGCTGTTCTCACAGTAGACCCGGTAGCACCAGTGTCCAAAAGGAAAGTAATATCATTACCCTTCACATTCCCTTCAACATATGGACCTGACTGATCTACCGATAAGGATGCGCCAAGTACGCACTCCTTCTCCCCCTCTCCTAGGCACCGTCATGAACTGTATTGACAGAAATCGTCCTGTAAGAGAAACTGTGATGTTACATAATCATTCTTACCACTTCCTCCTTGATATCCGACGTCTGTACCGTGCTTTGCTCTGCTTACATTACCCTGAATAGGTGCAGGTGGCAACTGACTCTGAGGATTTACCCCCTGCTGTGAGTCATTCTGCGTCTGTGGATTTAAATTTTGATTTGGGCCATTATTATTCCGAATCTTTTTACATTCATCCTTCCAATGCCCCAATTTTCCGCATCCATGACAAGGAAATTTCTTTTTAGCTTCTTCTCTACTCATTCGTCCTCTCACTTTTCCACCATTCCCAGCGTCGCCATTCGTTCCAGAATCCTTTCCTTGATTTTCACTCGGATTATCCAAATTAATTCCCTGTTTCTCGGCCATTTTCACCTGTGCCCACATTACTTTCTCCTGCAATTTCTTGTGCCTATCCTCAATATCGTCTCCACAATATTTTGCATATTTCAAAATTTCATCGATCGGTTTCCCTTGCCAACACAACATGTGTTGTTTAATCATCTGACAAATCTCTGGCTTCAGACCATAGACAAATCGATAAACAAACTGACTCATGTTCTTGTCTCCAATGTCCTCAAATCCACTATACTGCTTAAATACCTGCAATAAACGCTCATAATAGGCGTGTACCGATTCACTGGCTTCTTGGGTGGTCCGGTCTATTTTCACCCAATCCGTTTCTTTCGGTGGTATTTTCCCTTTCAGGTAAGTTATCACCTGCTGATACTTTTTCATTACATCATTGGACGGGGCACCTGTCTTCGGATCTCTAGGATACTCTTCACTTGGCCAATCGACTGTAATTTTACAATCTGTCCACAAATCGGCAGGTACCACTATGTCAAACAAACCATCTAAGTCCTTCAACAATACCTTTGACACCTTCACAAACCTCTCAACCTGCTTGTACCATTCAATTGGTTTTTCTCTTAACTTTGGAAAATCATTCGTAAATGACAAAATATCCTGTCTGCTCCATGGGACATGTACATATCCCCCTCCTGGAACTTCTCGCATCGGATACATTTGATCTGTCTTCCCTGTTTCCTTTATTAAATATTCAGAGGCTGTTCTACTGGATCGTGCCTCTTCCTTTTTCTTTGCCCATCAAACTCTCCATTTATCTAGGTCTCCCCATTTTTGCAAGACTGTCATTAACTCCTTTACTTGTAGCTTTCTTCCAGAGGCATTCCTATTTTCTAAATCTTTGTCTGAAAAATCTGCTCTATAGGGTTTCTGCAACACTTTTGATCTCCCTATTTCAATTCCCATCTGCAGAGCTAAATCTGATAATTTTTCATGGAATATTTTTACATTTCTGGTGATACTTCTGCATACGAACAATAATTCTTCTTCATCGTAAGCATTTAGGCGATCTAATCCCACATTTCCTGCTATTATTTCTTCCACTTCAACTTTTAATTTATAAATATCCAAAATTTTTGGAGGTGTACACTGCTGATCTGATCCTTGTGCCCACCTTTCTAAATCTTCTGGACTAACTACAGTGACACTTTTTGCTCCCGATGAGGTTATTAAGTTTATCTCTTTCGAGCACCCAGGTGTAGTTCTTCTGGGAGTACTATTGACAGAATCCCAAATTGGTAAATCCATTAATGATATTGTTGATTCACAATCACTAAAATGATCCTCAACCATTACTACTGCTTCAGGTTTAGGAATATTCACAGGAGTAGGCATAACTAACGGTGGAGGACAGTTTCCCTGATTACTATATGATGGGACTACTGGACCAATTGTTACAGGTATGGTCAAAGAATCAGGATGCACTTTTATCTGTGTTATTTTCTGTATTAATTCTGCTCTGGTCTTCTCTAGGGCTTCTTTTTCTTTATCGTGAAGGATCCTACTAGGTGTGAAATCATGCATTACCTGTGGTACTAATGGAGTTTTTAACGGGGGTGCACTTGGGGTGCATCCACCTGTCCCTTCCTGATATGGTGGGGGGTTCTTTAATATCTCTTCCATAAATTCATCTTCAGAATCTCCATTTCTCATTATGTGTTTTGTCTTTTCTGTGCATTTCCTCCCTAACTGTTCTTCTGCTGTAAATATTGGATATAATCCTTCTGTAAGCATTGCTCTCCTCCACTGTTTCATCTGACCGTCCCTATTCTCATGTTGATTTCTGGGGAAAAATCCTCGATAACCCCTATTACTCCTGGATCGGTCACGCTCAAATGCCTCGGTTTCCCATTCCTCTAAGGCTTCGTATTGAGTTAATCTAGGTCTGGGTTCTAAGTCATTCATTCTCAATCTCAAATTTTGAAGAATTCTTCCATTGAAGGTACCATTCTCGGGAAATGCTAATATCCCATCATTTTTGGTATATTCTATCCAATTCTCTATCCATACACAAGTATGATAACCTCTCTCCATCATCATGAATGAAGCGGGCGTTTTAGCTGGTGGAATGATAATTCCTTCTCTAGTTTTGATTGGTTTATCCTTTTTAAAATAGTTCTTAATCTTTTGCAGAAAGGACATTTTTCTCTTCTCTCCGTACATTCTATCTAATCTTCGGTGTATAAAGTTATATTCTGCAAAACCTAGGAATCTCCTATCCGGACGAGTTCCTGTTAAAGTTGGATCGCGTTTTAACATGCAATCTCTATCCACTAAGATTTTAGCTTCTATGATATCAACCAATCAAGTGTCTGCTAACTTTTATTTCTGAACCAATCCTAACGCGGCCTTTCGGTGACGTTTGTCTGTCAACCCCTCCTTTACAATCTGCGCTTCTCTGTCCCTCGCTGTTTCAACCAATCCCAGCGCGGCACCTGTGACGTCAATACTGCTCCTGACTACTGACCCCTCCTTTACAAGAGTCTTTCCACACCCGCTGTTTCAACCAATCCCAGCGCAGAGTTTTCTGACGTCAGCTCCCTCTCCGGCAGCTGACCCTCCCTTTACAAAATCTTACGCAAACTTATTTTCTCTATAAATCTTAATTACATTTCAGTAACTACATAAAACATTCGCTATCGTGCCAGTTTCTCTAAAATAGAAAAGATAGTTTTCTCTCACACTTAGTAAAACCTTTCCGTTTACTAAACATACACTACGAGTAAAACCCTTCCGTTTACTCTTCACACAAGCTCCAGAAGTACCTGTTACTTCTTCAATGTTACCCTTTCTAGGTGACATAACATCAAATTTTCACCAGCGTACTCCTTTGCTATTACTCACACGCATAGATTCCCTAACCAGTAATGAAAGTCCTGCTTAACTTTTCAGTACTATTTCTGCCTGACAGATAACCTCACTGCAGTATGGCTTCCACTTACCAACCGCTATTCAATTTTCCCCGGGAATTCTGGACAACATAAAACAAACTTTGAATACACGGATGTTAGTTCATAAAAATTAAATTCTCATTACCCAATTAACAAAGTACAACCATCCTCTGATTACCAGAAAACTGATCCAGCGCGATATTAGCAAACAGCATTCATACACTAGATACTCACTTGGGCCCATACATTCATACTACGCTAATACTTACGCTGGGGTTGTCAGTTGTTACTCTTTATCAAAATCCCTGCTACCAATTACCTTCCGATTGAAGAGTAATGACTTACCAATGAATCCTTTGCTAATTGGGAAGTTTAAAATGAGTGACATTCAATATAGTACATAATCCTGAAATAACCACTGAGTCAGGAAGTTTTAAAATGTTTATCTAAAGATTTAGCAGAGTAAATTACAGAACCGCATGGTACTTAATCGCACATCAAGGATGAAGCTTAGAATAATAATTATTGATTAATGACGGTCCCTCAGAAAGGAGAAGATAGAGACAGCAGCGCAACTAAAGGTTGCATTTATATTTACCTAAGTGCGAGAACCAAACCCCTTGGCCAAGGAGTTGGAAAAGAATAGGACCCAGGAAGGATGAAGAGCAAAGACCTCCTCTAGGATCAGGACAGGACCGGTGACCTCTCTACAACGACGCTTGCGTCGTTCCCCTCTCTGATACTCGACTTCTCCTCGATTCTCCCGTGCCTTTCTTCTAATGGACTCCGCCGCCCCCTCCTCAGGACCTCTCTGGACAGCGATTCTGTCTGCGATCAATCAGCTTGGTGGTCTGGAGCTCTTCTGGAAGCATCTACGCTTGTTCTCTCTGGTCCTCTGCTCTCTTGCAGCATCTCCTTCTAACTAATTAGCTAATTCTATATCTATTATACCCTTCTATGCCATGTACCTCCCCTTAATGTTGCTAAAAAATGGGACCACTACTTCTGATTGGACGGGGACAGGGGGTTGATCCTCACACCATATTGATTTGGTTCGAATTTCTGAAGACCTTTGTCTTTAAACTACCGCCCATCCAATTTAATACATTTGCTTTATTTCCCACCCATCTCACGACAAAGTTTATTCATTTTCATATACATAGTTGCAAGTTTGGCAAGAACACATGAATATATCAATATCGGCCATTAGGTCGTGGCCTTGGACGACGTCCAGGTTGACTTCATCCTTATTCTTTGGCAGCCAAGCAGGGCACATGCGCTGAATCATTGTCTCTCGAGTTTCAGATCACCAACCCCAGGCCCAAGTTTACGAACTAATAAAAGTCAAAGAAGGAAATATTAAAATCACAAATAAAATGTTTCACTGTATACCCACTCTGTCTACTCTATCCCCATTTACTTATAAATCTATCCCGCATTAGTAGCGTTAAGAAAACGACAAATTAATAATAACACAAGAGCAAGCTGAAGCATGTGAAAACATCAAGCAGCCATTTTAATGCACACTGCGCAGAAGCAGGAGTTTCCCACCAAGCAAAGAGAGACGTCACACCATGTGATATGGATGAGACATGCGCAGTAAGGTTCCTGCACTTTAGCGGCCATTTTAGATTATAGACAAGCGTTATTCGTTAGTTAAACACATTGGCAAGCTTCCTTACTATTCGTGTAGTGTATGCAAGGATTAATATAAACAATACAAGATTAATAAATTAATACTGTGAGGAGATTGCATTCGAGCAAGTCTCATTTGTGAGTCCTTGCTCCATCACTGTGACCCTTTCAGTGTCAGTTGAGCCCGAACGACACTATCTTTAGCTGTTGCGGTTATTACGTTTTCGTGATTGCGAAACTTGCGAATCCTGAAATGCAGGAACTACTTTAAATGGGCAGGTAGCACTGTCAGGTACTTCGTCCCTGTGCTTCTTTAACTTGACTGGCAGAGTATCTTCATTTCTCAGCAGGGGCTTCGATACTATAATAAGATGGATAGTCCAGCCGAGGTAGCTTTCATGTAGGTTTATTTAAGTGGTGAGTTGTACAAAGGATGAGCCCCACCAGGAGCAGCCTCTATGCTGCTCAGCTGGTCACCAACTGACTCAAGCACTCAAACATTCCACACGCCAACATTCTCACACAGAGTAATCCAGGCTGAGCAGCATACTACAACATCTCCCTCCTTTACAGAGCAGCATACTACAACATCTCCCTCCTTTACAATGGGAAGGAAGGAACTCTCAGGAGGCATAATAAAAGTTGCAGAAATAAATGAGGCGAAAGCATCTTGAAACATGGCATGAAAATTGATACTGAAACATGGCATAAAAATTGAAGGTGGGAAAGTAGGAAATACAGATGGAAAAGGAATGAGTGGGTAGGGAGTAACAGGAAAGACAGGAAGCACGAAAGACTCACTCACGCACCATCTCCCTTTCTCCCAAAAACACAATCCACACACTCCCACACCACAAGCAACAAACCAACCCAGGTACAAGGATCATGCAAGCTGGCCAGGCAAACACTAAGAAAGTACAAGACTACCAGCAACAAGGTGAAGGAGAGAACAAAGCAATGAAGGAGAGAACAAAGCAATGAAGTAAAGAGAACAGTAAACGGATAGAAGACAGCAGCAGAAAGAAACAGCGAAGTGATGGCTGTCGTTCACACAAGCAGTATCATTGGGAAAGGTCCCCAAAATACAGCAAATAAAAAGGTGTTGAGCTCACAGAGGTAGGAAAGGGGTGTAAATGGAGAGGTGAGCTACACCAAAGAACTTCCCCAGAACAGGTTGGGGTGGAGGGTGTGGTTAAGCACCACACGAAGGATGCAAAGTGTAGGAAAAATAACATTGGATATGGCGGAAAATACCACATGGTAAAATGCAATATGTAGGAACAGCACAACTAGGTGTGGTGGAAAATACCACACAGTACAATGTAATATGTAGAAACAGTAAAACTAGGTGTGGTGGAAGATACCACACGGTACAATGCAATATATATATAAACAGTAGAACTAGATGTGGTGGAGGATACCACACAGTACAAAGTAATATGTAGAAACAGTAAAACTAGGTGTGGTGGAAGATACCACACTGTACAATGCAATATGTAGAAACAGCATAAGTAATAAGTACAATGCAATATATATATATAAACAGTAGAACTAGATGTGGTGGAGGATACCACACAGTACAATGTAATATGTAGAAACGGTAAAACTAGGTGTGGTAGAAAATACCACACAGTACAACGCAAGGTGTGGCGTAAAATACACAGTAAAACTCAAGGTATGGCGTAAAATACCACACAGTACAGTGTAATATGTAGGAATAGCAAACTAGGTGTGGTAGGAAATGCCACACAGTACAGTGCAAAACGCGGGAACTTTAGAAGTAGGTGTGGCGTAAAATACCACACGTTATAAATGTAAAAACGCAGGAACTGTGGAACTATTCCAAGCACAGGAAAGGTGTGGGCAGGCACCACACAGTACAATGCAACATGCAGCAAAAGCAGAAGGTAGAGAACCACCAGAACAATAACATCACATAAAGAAAGGTTCCCTAGAAAAGAAACAAAAGCATGTAAGAGAAACCGCAAGCAGCTATGTAAAAATAAACTGCGCAGAACATCAGTTAATGGGGAGGAATAAAAGTTAATGCAAATTGTAGGTTGACGCAGAGTTGACACCTAGAAGCGCAGCAGGCAAAGTTGATGTACAAGAAGGCACGGCCTGAAGAGCGACGACTCGCCCGAGGCAAGTAAGCAGATTGTGCAGTCACAGTAGGGAAATGAAAGTCCAGTACCTTGACTGCGCCAATTGTAGTATAGTTGAAGAGGCAGGAGTTTTAACAAGCAAGTTTCCATTAATAACAACACACCCAACACGATGCTTGACTTTCCAGAGAGAAGCAGCAAATCTTCGTGAAGCCAAAAGTTGCCAAGATTGTTAGCAGAGAAGGCTTGACTCAAAGAACAATGCAGGATAAGGTTTAAGAAAAAGAAAACAGTACCTGCATAGGAGCACGAGTGTCCACTGGAAGAACGCTGATGCAGTTGGAGGCGCAAAAGGACTTCTTCAGCCTCACGATAACTTTATTGAGGCAAACAAAAACATGGTTGGCAGAGGAAACGTGGTTGGCAGAGATGTTGGGCCAAACCCAAAATGGCGGAACGCACGGTGACGCCGCGCCGGATGGCTCCCGGCATCATAGTGCTTCACAACGCCAAACAGCAGCAAACCTCGTGGACCGAAAACGTCACAGAGGAGTGGAGGAAGGCATCGCTGGAAAGCTGAAATGAGGTGCGGTAGCGCGCGCTCTGAGTTCACAGCTCATGGCAATTTAAAATGGGGGCGGTTGAACTGTCACTATCATGGCTGAGCATTAATGTCGGTAAAACAAACATAAAGCAACAGTTACTAATAGAAGCACAGCCAACAGTAACACCGAAAAGAACAAAAGCAAAAGCTGGCAAAGTGCACTGCTTTCTCAGTTTTCTCTGAGATGTCGGGGTGTCCTGGGGAAAGCAAAACAGGCAGGACAGGCACCCACAACCAGCAGGAGGTTGGGCTGGGAACAGGCAGCAACGAGAAGTGAACTGTTAAGATAGATTGAAAACAGCGTGTCTTCTCCTCTACGGGTGCAGCAAGGCAAAGCAGGTCACAAACAAAATCCCTGGAACTTAACTCCTCATGAAGTGAAAATGCAGCAGGGACTGGGAGACAGCAGGATAGGCAGGCAGAAAAACAAGCAGGCAGGAAGAACTGGACGCTCTTGTAAGCAACTGCACTTCTGGAAGCACTGTCCCAAAGTGGCAGTACAGGGACGCTTGAGTTGGGGCGACCAATGTCGCAGGAACAGGCAGGCAGCAGGTCAGGGAGACAGCAGGACCTGCAGGCGGGAACTGACACACTTCAGGTGTGGGCGACCGGTGGCAAGGTCACTGGTGGGGCTCAAGGGTGCCAGGTTTCTTTAATACGCAGGTTACAATTTCAAAGCAGGTGCTTACCTTGAAGTAATTTTAGCTTTGTGAGTAAGGCAGCACAGGCAGGTTCTTCCAAATCGTCGCCAAATGTCATAATAAGATGGATAGTCCAGCCGAGGTAGTTTTCATATAGGTTTATTTAAGTGGTAAGTTGTACAAAGGATGAGCCCCACCAGGAGCAGCCTCTATGCTGCTCAGCCCGTCACCAACTGACTCAAGCACTCAAACATTCCACACGCAAACATTCTCACACAGTCATCCAGGCTGAGCAGCATACTACAACATCTCCCTCCTTTACAGAGCAGCATACTACAGATACTTTTAATGGGAGAGTACTGGCATGCCTAAATAGTGAGTACCGGCATTCCTAACTAGTAAATACAGGTACTCTGGGACAGGGACGGTCCTAGAACTTCTGGGGCCCCGGGCTAAAGGGAAGATGTGAGGCCCCTCTAATTTGTATGTAACATCACAAAAAGTGACATCACAGAAAGTGACATCGCAGGTGTTAGAAATGGGATCTCTAGTTGGCAAGGGCTTGCACCTTTGTCCAAGTAGGGACCCTTCTTCCTAGTCAGGGTAAGGGTTGTTACACTCGTGAAGTAACCCCTGCTCACCCTCGTGGTAGCTTGGCACGAGCAGTCAGGCTTAATTCAGAGGCAGTGTGTAAAGCATTTGCACATAACCAACAGTAATACAGTTTAAGCACTACAAACGGACACCACACCAGTTTAGAAAAATAACCAATATTTTATATACTCAAGACAAGACCAATTACGACAAAAATCCACAATACTATACTTTACGAATGAATACTTGATACGATAACTTCTTCTTTGCAGGAATAGCACAAAAGCAAAGTTCGTACGAGTCGGTAGCTCCGTCCGAGCCTACCGCGATGGCTGAAAACCACAGAGTCTAACAGTTCCAGCCGACCGCGTCGATACGGGCCAGCAGAGTCATGAACAGACTCGGTTACAGTACCTTTCTCGTTGTGGCTGGTACGGAGTGTACGAGCCGGTCGGCGTTCGTCGCGGTTGCGGTGCAAGACGGAGCGATGCAAGGTGCGGTGTCCTCGATGCGGTGCAGGCAGCGGCTCGATGAGCGTCGTGCAGACGGAGTCGGTGAGTCCAAGGCGTGCGATGCAGGGTGAGACGATGCTCGATGCGGTGCTGACAGGTTGCGATGCAGGCGACCAAGCCGGAGTGCGGGAGCTGGCGTCGGACAGCGGTGCGAGTCGGAGCGGTGCGTCGCAGACGTGCGAGCGGTGCCCCAAATGCGATGCGGTCACGACTCTTGAGCCAGTTGCAGCGACCGCGTCGGTCGGGTCCGGTTGGTTCAGTGAAGCGATGCGATGCGAACTGCGGTGCCCACAGGTCACGGTGCAAGCAGCGGCTCGATGGTGGCGGCGTCGGACGTCGCCCACGGTGAGACCAGGGTTGCGATGCGAAGCGGGGCGATGCGGTCTGCGGTTCAAACAGGTCACCGGCCAGGGATGGATTCGGTTGACGGAGTCGGTTGCAGTTCCCTTCCTCTGTGGCAACTGAAACAGCGTTCCAGAAGCGGTACCCAGAGGGTTGTGAAGTCTTTGTAGTCCCTGAGACTTCTTAACAGGAGGCCAGCTCGGTTTCAGGCCCTTGGAGATACTCAGCACAAGTTTGTAGAAAGTTCCTTTCTTTTACTGCCCAAGGCAGAAGCAGCAGCTGCAGGCCAACCCAACAAAGCAACAACACAGCAAAGGGGCAGTACTCCTCCTGGCAGCTCTTCCAGCGCTTCGTCTTGGCAGGTTCCTTGATTCCAGCGAGATCTAAATTCATGGGGTCAGGGCCCCAATATTTATATCCCAAATTCCTTTGTTCTCTGAAGGCAGAGAGGCCTTTGCCTAGTCCAAACCAGTTCTGGAGCACTTTGTTGACAAGTCTCCGTCCCTTCTTTCAGTGAGTAGGCCAGGGACATCAGACGCACCACAGGAGGTGGAGCCAGCATTGTGGAGGGAAGGCACTGTCCTATTCAGGGCCCAGGTGCGACCCTCCCACCCATCTACATGTAGATCTTGCTATTCAGCCCTGTGCTGACTCACCCTGTCTCCTGGCATCCCCCAGCCCCTGTCACTCACACTCCAGACAAGGAATACACAACCTCGCAGAGGCAGGCTTGGATGGTTAGACAAGAAAATACCCACTTTCTAAAAGTGGTATTTTCAAACACAGAATGTTAAAACCAACTTCACTAAAAGATGCATTTTATCATTCTGAGTCCAGGAATACTAAACTCGGATTTCTACCATGTTCCCGGGGTCAGTTAGGATTATAAGCTGTAATAATCAAAACTGCCCGTTCTGGCCTAGGGGAACAGGTAGCCTTGCAATAGTGAAAAACGAACTAGGCTGTAATTCACTATCAGGACATGCCGCACACACCCGGGCATGTCCTACCTTTCGCATACACCGCACCCTGCCCACAGGGGTACCTTGGGCCTACCTTAGGGGTGACTAACATGTAGCAAAGGGAAGGTTTAGAGACTTGCAAGTGTGTGCACTTGCCAAGTCGACATGGCAGCCCCAGGCTGCGCACAGGCTCTGCGGTGGCAGGCCCGAGTTACATTTTACGGGCTGTTTGCGTGGGTGGCACAATCCAGTGCTGCAGCCCACCAACAGCATTTGTCTATAGGCCCTGGCACTCGCAGTGCACTTTACAAGGGACTGACAGATAAACCAAATAGGCCAATCATGGAAACACCAATCCATAACGCATTTTATACAGGAGCACTTGCACTTTCCCACTGGACAGCAGTGAGGAAAGTGCGCAGAATCATTACACCAGCAAAAACAGAGTCAAAACCGGGAGGTCAGAAAGCAAAAAGTCAGGGAAACACGCCAAAAGATGCCAAGTCTAACACATGTCCCCTCCAGCTGAAAGTAGGGAGAACTACCCAACCCCATTGGAGTTCTCCTCACTAAGGCGGAAGAACCTGGACAGACCATCTGCGTTGGCGTGTTCTGTACCAGGACGGTGCTCCACCGTAAAGTCCATTCCCTGTAGGGAGATGGACCACCTCAGCAGTTTTGGATTCTCACCCCTCATTTGCATCAACCATCTGAGGGGCCTGTGGTCTGTCTGAACCCGGAAGTGAGTCCCAAACAGGTATGGTCTCAACTTCTTCAGTGCCCAGACCACAGCAAAAGCTTCCCTTTCTATGGCACTCCACCTCTGTTCCCTGGGAAGTAGTCTCCTGCTAAGGAAGACTACAGGCTGATCCAGGCCCTCTTCGTTCAGTTGTGAGAGCACCGCTCCCACACCATGCTCTGAAGCGTCAGTCTGCACGACAAATTCCTTGGAGAAGTCAGGTGCCTTGAGCACGGGCGCCGTGCACATGGCTGCCTTCAGGGCATCAAAAGCTTTCTGGCAGGACTCAGTCCAGATCACTTTCCTGGGCTGCCTCTTAGAGGTCAGCTCTGTTAAGGGGGCAACGATGGTGCCATAGCCCTTAACAAATCTCCTATAGTAGCCGGTGAGATCTAAGAAGGCTCTCACCTCTGTCTGGGTCTTGGGGGGCTCCCAAGCCAGAATGGTGTCAATCTTGGGTTGTAGGGCGCCACCTGGCCGCTTCCTACCTGGTGTCCCAAGTACACCACAGAACCCTGCCCGATCTGGCACTTACTGGCCTTGATCGTGAGGCCTGCACCTTGCAGAGCCCTCAACACTTTCTCAAGGTGCTGTAAATGTTCTTCCCAGCTGGAACTGAACACAGCAATGTCATCCAGGTAGGCGGCACTGAAATCCTCCAGCCCAGCCAACACCTGATTGACCAACCTCTGAAAGGTGGCAGGGGCATTCTTCAACCCAAAGGGCATCACCCGGAATTGGTAATGACCTTCTGGGGTTGAGAATGCTGATCTCTCCTTGGCCCCATCGGTTAAGGCAATCTGCCAGTACCCAGACGTCAAATCAAACGTGCTGAGGAACCGGGCAGCTCCCAACCGATCAATGAGCTCATCAGCTCTGGGGATGGGGTGCGCGTCAGTCCTGGTGACGGCATTGAGCCCACGGTAGTCCACACAAAACCGGAGTTCTGGAGTGGCACCGGGCACCGCAGCCTTTGGGACCAAGACCACTGGGCTGGCCCAAGGACTGTGGGAGGGCTCAATCACCCCTAACGCCAACATCTTAGAGACCTCCTCCTTGATGCTGGCTCTGACCCGGTCAGTCAACCTGTAAATCTTGTGCTTCACAGGAGGGCTGTCACCGGTGTCCACGTCATGGGTACACCAGTGAGTAACACCGGGGGTCAGAGAGAACAGTGGGGCGAACTGTCCCAACAACTGGCGACAGTCCCCCTGCTGCTCCTGAGTCAGAGTAGGGGAGAGGATCACACCCTCTACTGACCCATCATGCTCCTTGGTAGACAGGAGGTCAGGGAGAGGCTCACTCTCCTCTTCCACCCCATCATCTGTCGCCAAGAGCATACTGCCTTCGGACCTCTCGAAGTGGGGCTTGAGGCGGTTCACGTGGAGGACCCTCAAAGGGTTCCTTGGAGCCTGCAAATCCACCAGGTAGGTGACGTCACTTTTGCGCTCCTTTACCTCATATGGCCCAGTCCACTTGTCCTGCAAGGCACAAGGTGCTACTGGGGCCATGACCCACACTTTTTGCCCAGGTTGAAATTCGACCAGAGTGGCATTCTGGTCATACCATCTCTTCATTTCTTCCTGGCTTGCTTCTAGGTTCGCCTGAGCGAGTTTCCTGAAGCGGGCAGTTTGGTTTCTAAAGGCCAGCATGTAGCTAAATACATCCTGGGGAGTTTTCCTGGGAGCTGCCTCCCAGCCTTCCTTTACCAAACTCAGAGGTCCTCTGACAGGGTGGCCATACAGGAGCTCAAAGGGGCTGTACCCAAGAGACTTCTGCGGCACCTCCCTGTACGCAAAGAGTAGGCATGGCAAGAGGACGTCCCACTTACGCCTCATGGGTTCTGTTAGACCCTTGATCATGCCTTTCAAGGTCTGGTTGAATCTCTCCACCAGACCGTTTCCTTGTGGGTGGTAAGGAGTGGTGAACTTGTAGGTTACACCACACTCCTTCCACAGGGATGTCATATACTTCGATATGAAATTGGTCCCCCTATCAGAAACCACCTCTCTGTGGAATCCCACACGGGAAAAGATCCCCATTAACGCCCGGCCCACCACTGGCGCCGTCGTTGTCCTGAGAGGGATTGCCTCCGGGTACCGGGTGGCATGGTCCACCAAGACCAGGATGTACCTGTTGCCCATGGCTGTCTTGGGATCCAGTGGCCCCACAATATCCATCCCTACCCTTTCAAAGGGTGTTCCAACAACAGGAAAAGGTTGGAGAGGAGCTTTGACCTTCCTCCCACTCTTACCACTTGCCTGGCAAGTTTGGCAAGACCTACAGTGTGCATCTGACTGCCTTCGCATTTGGGGCCAAAAGAAGTGGGTGACAAGCCTGTCAAAGGTCTTGTCCTGCCCCAAATGTCCTGCCAAAGGCACGTCATGAGCCAGACCCAGTAGGAAGGTCCTGAAGCGCTGGGGTACCACCAGCACACGGGCTGACTCAGGCTCAGCAACCTTAGGCTCACTGTATAGGAGACCACTCTCCCAGTAGATCAGATGTGACCCGGACTGATTACCAGCTGCCTGGTCTGCAGCCAGCCGCCGCAGACCCTCCAGAGTAGGGCACTCATTCTGCTCCCTGCAGAACTCCTCCCTGGTGGGACCCCCTTCTTGCTGCCAATGGGTCAGCTCAGAGATGTCTCCCAGTTCGGCTACCTGCTCCCCTGTAGGCACCGGGGCGTCCCTCTCGAGGTCCGCCTCCTCCCGGTCCGTGGGAACTTCGGGGGCCGGTTTCCCGCGCCCCCTGCCCTTTCTTCTTGGCAGGGACTTGGGCCACTGTTTCAGGCTCCAAGTCCTCTTGATCACCCTTTCTGGCTGCCATTGACCGAGTAGACACGCATGCCCACTCTGGCAACCCTAGCATCTCCAAGTGAGACCTGAGCTCAACCTCCTTCCATGAGGACTGCTCCAGGTCGTTTCCTAGTAGACAATCTACAGGCATGGTAGGGCTCACAACCACCCTCAAGGGACCTGAGACCCCCCCCATTCAAAGGGAACCTGCGCCACCATACATTGGCGCTCTGAGTTGTCGACAGCAACTACTTGGTGGAATGCTCCTGGGACTACTTGCTTCTCAGACACCAGGTGACACCGGACTGAGGTCACACTGGCTCCAGTATCTCTGAGAGCCTCTACCCTGTTCCCATTAATGGTCACCCAGGTGCTTTATTTCTTTGTGTTAGGGGGCACCTGGTTTCCTGGGACCATCTCACTGTCCCCTAGTGAGACAAGGGTCATTTCTGCGGGATCCCCACCCTCCTGTGGGCACCCCTCCTCCCCAAGCGCTACACTAGCCAACACTTTGGACTGTCCACCGGTGGGTGGCTGTGTCCCCTTCGGGCACTTGGGGTCCCCCTTAAAGTGACCTACCTGGTCACATGCATAACACTTGCGGGGGCCGGTCTCAACAGGCTTCCCTGTAGAGACCCCTTTCTTCTTATCACCGGGGGCTGGGAACCTTTACCCTGGGTACTAGTTTGGGGCCCTTTAGAGAACTCCTGTGCTTTACCCTTGTCCCCCCACCTTTCTGCTGGGGACCCTGCCCACCTTTGGCTGAGTCTCCCCAAACGCTTTCTTGTGGACCCTGGTACTCACCCAGCGGTCCGCTTCCATAGCAAGCTTCCTGGGGTCAGTTAGCTTACTATCAACTAGGTGCTGGCGCAGATCTGCAAAACATAGACTAGACAAGTGCTCCCATGCAATCAAGTTGTAGAGCCCCTGAAAATCTGTTACACTACTGCCCTTCACCCAACCATCCAGAGACCTGCAGAACACATCCACACATTCCAACCAAGTGTTGGCATCAGACTTCTTACTGGACCTGAACTGATCCCTGTACTTTTCAGGAGTAAGACCATACTTCGTGAGAAGGGCATCCTTCATGTCAGCATAGGTGAGGTGATACCCCTTACCCAAAGCTATCAGAGCATCCCTTGCTTCTTCAGGGAAAAGCGGCCACAATCCTGCTCCCCAATTCTCCTCAGGGACCCCATTCATGTGTATGGCTGCCTCATAACCCTGAAACCACCTTTGTATGTCATCCCCCTTCTTGAACTCCTTGCCTACGTTCTTGGGAATGTGCACAATCCTGTCTGCCTTTCTGGACGAATTGCTGCCACCATCTGAGCCTGACTTACTCCTAAGTTCTAGCTCCTTCAGTTCTCTCTCATGCTCTAAGAGCATCTTCCTCTCCTCTATGGCCAATCTCTTCTCCTCCCGCTCACTCTCCAGCCTGAGCTTCTGCAGCTCGAACTGCCTTGCCTCCCGCCTGTCCTCCAGCTCCTCTGGGGACAGACTGCTGCTGCCTGATCTGGCGGGTTCCCCCTACCCAAAAGCACATCCACCCTGGAAATAGGCTCCTCCGCCTCCTCACTGAGATTACCAGGCTGCCCATTGGCATGTCTGGCTGCTACCCAGGCCCTCAGCGCCTTCTGTAGCTCCTCCTTCCTTGTGAGGCCTTTAATTTGGACTTTCAGGTTTTTACAAATCGCTCGTAACTCCTTTACGGCGTAGGATTCCAACCTGTCCTCCTCAAAGATAACTTCCAGAGATGCAACGGATGATGCAATTGATTCAGGCATGACAAAAGTCGTGGAGTTGAAAACTGACAAGATCAAAAATAGGCCAAAAGAAAAAGAACCAGTATGTGGTACGTAATGGTCTGCGATATGGTAGTAGTGCACACCAATCACTGTAAGTCAAGTGCAAACACAAGTCCTATCCTCACCGCTGACAACCAATGTTAGAAATGGGATCTCTAGTTGGCAAGGGCTTGCACCTTTGTCCAAGTAGGGACACTTCTTCCTAGTCAGGGTAAGGGTTGTTACACTCGTGAAGTAACCCCTGCTCACCCTCGTGGTAGCTTGGCACGAGCAGTCAGGCTTAATTCAGAGGCAGTGTGTAAAGCATTTGCACATAACCAACAGTAATACAGTGTAAGCACTACAAACGGACACCACACCAGTTTAGAAAAATAACCAATATTTTATATACTCAAGACAAGACCAATTATGACAAAAATCCACAATACTATACTTTACGAATGAATACTTGATACGATAACTTCTTCTTTGCAGGAATAGCACAAAAGCAAAGTTCGTACGAGTCGGTAGCTCCGTCCGAGCCTACCGCGATGCTGAAAACCACAGAGTCTAACAGTTCCAGCCGACCGCGTCGATACGGGCCAGCAGAGTCATGAACAGACTCGGTTACAGTACCTTTCTCGTTGTGGCTGGTACGGAGTGTACGAGCCGGTCGGCGTTCGTCGCGGTTGCGGTGCAAGACGGAGCGATGCAAGGTGTGGTGTCCTCGATGCGGTGCAGGCAGCGGCTCGATGAGCGTCGTGCAGACGGAGTCGGTGAGTCCAAGGCGTGCGATGCAGGGTGAGACGATGCTCGATGCGGTGCTGACAGGTTGCGATGCAGGCGACCAAGCCGGAGTGCGGGAGCTGGCGTCGGACAGGGGTGCGAGTCGGAGCGGTGCGTCGCAGACGTGCGAGCGGTGCCCCAAATGCGATGCGGTCACGACTCTTGAGCCAGTTGCAGCGACCGCGTCGGTCGGGTCCGGTTGGTTCAGTGAAGCGATGCGATGCGAACTGCGGTGCCCACAGGTCACGGTGCAAGCAGCGGCTCGATGGTGGCGGCGTCGGACGTCGCCCACGGTGAGACCAGGGTTGCGATGCGAAGCGGGGCGATGCGGTCTGCGGTGCAAACAGGTCACCGGCCAGGGATGGATTCGGTTGACGGAGTCGGTTGCAGTTCCCTTCCTCTGTGGCAACTGAAACAGCGTTCCAGAAGCGGTACCCAGAGGGTTGTGAAGTCTTTGTAGTCCCTGAGACTTCTTAACAGGAGGCCAGCTCGGTTTCAGGCCCTTGGAGATACTCAGCACAAGTTTGTAGAAAGTTCCTTTCTTTTACTGCCCAAGGCAGAAGCAGCAGCTGCAGGCCAACCCAACAAAGCAACAACACAGCAAAGGGGCAGTACTCCTCCTGGCAGCTCTTCCAGCGCTTCGTCTTGGCAGGTTCCTTGATTCCAGCGAGATCTAAATTCATGGGGTCAGGGCCCCAATATTTATATCCCAAATTCCTTTGTTCTCTGAAGGCAGAGAGGCCTTTGCCTAGTCCAAACCAGTTCTGGAGCACTTTGTTGACAAGTCTCCGTCCCTTCTTTCAGTGAGTAGGCCAGGGACATCAGACGCACCACAGGAGGTGGAGCCAGCATTGTGGAGGGAAGGCACTGTCCTATTCAGGGCCCAGGTGCGACCCCTCCCACCCATCTACATGTAGATCTTGCTATTCAGCCCTGTGCTGACTCACCCTGTCTCCTGGCATCCCCCAGCCCCTGTCACTCACACTCCAGACAAGGAATACACAACCTCGCAGAGGCAGGCTTGGATGGTTAGACAAGAAAATACCCACTTTCTAAAAGTGGTATTTTCAAACACAGAATGTTAAAACTAACTTCACTAAAAGATGCATTTTATCATTCTGAGTCCAGGCATACTAAACTCGGATTTCTACCATGTTCCCGGGGTCAGTTAGGATTATAAGCTGTAATAATCAAAACTGCCCGTTCTGGCCTAGGGGAACAGGTAGCCTTGCAATAGTGAAAACGAACTAGGCTGTAATTCACTATCAGGACATGCCGCACACACCCGGGCATGTCCTACCTTTCGCATACACCGCACCCTGCCCACAGGGGTACCTTGGGCCTACCTTAGGGGTGACTAATATGTAGCAAAGGGAAGGTTTAGGGACTTGCAAGTGTGTGCACTTGCCAAGTCGACATGGCAGCCCCAGGCTGCGCACAGGCTCTGCGGTGGCAGGCCCGAGTTACATTTTACGGGCTGTTTGCGTGGGTGGCACAATCCAGTGCTGCAGCCCACCAACAGCATTTGGTCTATAGGCCCTGGCACTCGCAGTGCACTTTACAAGGGACTGACAGATAAACCAAATAGGCCAATCATGGAAACACCAATCCATAACGCATTTTATACAGGAGCACTTGCACTTTCCCACTGGACAGCAGTGAGGAAAGTGCGCAGAATCATTACACCAGCAAAAACAGAGTCAAAACCGGGAGGTCAGAAAGCAAAAAGTCAGGGGAAACACGCCAAAAGATGCCAAGTCTAACAGCAGGACTATTGATATTATTTGGCATCACTGAAGAGACCTAACGTTGATATCAGTAACATGGACAAAAAGATAAATATACAAATGAAATAAGTCCATATATTTTAAAACTGTATTAAATGGATTACATTTGTCACATTGGACGGAAAAGCTAGGTGCAGGTCTCACAGAGATGGATATTTTTACTCCATGTTAACTGATTGTTTCCAGATGAGTGCATGATAAAAATTCAAGCTCTGTCTCATATAGGGGAGAGATCCTGTTGAGGTAATGAGGGGAGGGATCATTCAAAATATAAAATTACACAAGAGAAAACCTCTCACTCCATGAAAATAATCGCAAATTTCAAAAGGCTCCCTTATCTTTCTGTGTCATTATTGTGCCACCTTAGGATAACATTAATACTTTGTAATTTGTTTTAACGTAAATCCTCTCACCAGTATCCCACACGCACATGCTAAGAGTCGTAGGACAATCTTTTTTGTGTGTGGGCTCTTTACTCGCAAGAATTATGTTAAGTGCAAAAACACAACACATAATACAAAATTACAAGACACCATTGCAAACAAATAAAGATTGTACATAAATAAAAAAAGACTTAGAACAACCGAGACCACTGCTAAATCATACATTGACTTGAAGGTATGCTGCAGATTCAAGGGGTTTTCAAATCAACGTTTTTGATTTGGTGTTAGAACTGTCGGAAGTGGAAGTGGCCCGCTTTAGAGCTGGTGGAGCCCTGTGCGACAATGTTTGTTGGTGTCTCCCAATGACTCCCTCTGCCACGGATTCCCGCACTACCACCCTTTAACAGTGCCCCTTCAAGGCTCCATAACCACATTCTCGCTCAGATGCATTTGATTTCATTTACAGCGCCACTGATACCAGTGTAGGGTGTCAGGGACATTTATATCACACACATTACACAAAGACAATCAATCATACGTGTGTAAATCACTGTATAGGAAATGTTACATAAGACAAATGACTACAAGGTGTAGGAGTCACTTGACAATCATACTAGTAGGTGATCCAGCGCGGCTAATATAAATTTCTCCTTATGACACCAATCCAGAAAAAACACCTACACACAACTTATGTCGGTGGGGCCCATGACACCGCATACATACATTCATTCAATTTCTGGATTAAACACTAAGGAGAATGAGCTGCTGGACAAACGGGATACCTTGTTAAAATTGACAGAATAATAACATACATTATATACATTAACTGTGGATCCTGTCGGTTCTAAACATCAAGGTACTCCGCTATTCGGTCGATGGACCAACTAGTAGAATCAGTTGATGGAGATTAAGACCAGCTCAATCACAATTAAAACCTTTAACATTTATTAAATCATAAACTTTGTTTTAAAAGAACCACAGACTCATTTTAGAGTTAGAATATATTTTTATCTAAAATCTTCGAGCAAATAAGTAAAATTCTTTATTAAGTAAAACATTTAGAAATATCAATAAACATTTTAAGAAAGATTTTAGGAAAAGATAAAATTACTTATTACCCTTGGCCATAGGGCGATGACAAGAATGGTTCACCAAAGGATGATAAACCGCAGATCACAGGATAGGACTCCCAAACTGACTGACTGTCCCGCTAACCTCCTCGGACGCAATCACCTCTCGGGTAAATTCCCGCAACAATCTCGTTCCTTCCCCAGTCAAAGTTCAAAGTCCAAATTGACAGAGTCTCTCGCAGCATCAAGGTGGAAAAATGAAAAGCAAGTTTTTTCACAACGTAAGAGCAGACTCTCTTATACCCTATTCTCTGGCTCACTACACTTAAAAGTTGCAATCCTTAGGGGCAAGAATCACGCTAATTGGTCCATTGGAGGGGTGGTGATGGTCACCTCATCGCCCTCCTTGTTCAAACCGGTTTGGGGACAATAAAGCACACAATAAGTATCATGATCATGGTGTCCAAAAGTAGTCCAATTTGTTAATCCATTTTGCAACAATCTTTGATGGTCACACATTAGTTCATCCCCTGTCGCTCGTCTTTTCCATCCGTTCCCAGGCATATATGCTGAACGCTTGGCACGCTCCTCGTTGCAGGTCAGATTGACCTTGACATCTCTCACTCCGAGCACAGGCCGCATACACGTGACTGGAGCTTTCATACTGAGTCTGCGCGGGGGCCACCTTATTCAGCGCACGCGATCTCGTTCTTTCCAGCTGCCATTTTAGAAGCATGGCCCCAGCAGGCCCGAACGAAACTAGTATAAGAACAAACACAATAGAAATGAAAATATGGAAAAATAAGCCTTTCTGTTTACTACCCGCCATTCTAAAGACCCGTGTTAGATATTACCTAGCAGAAGCGACATTTAAAGCCATTTTACTTACCATCTGCATTCTTTGCCACAATACAATTCTATTACGCAACACAAATCATGCAATTCACTCTATTTACTACGTAAATCACAATACTCACGTTGATTAGCTTCATATTTGTAAATAGATTAGATTTCGCGACATTTAGCAAATTGCCCACGTGCAATGTCTACTAAAAGGTGTATTTTGTTGATTAGTCCATGCATTTCAAACGGTTAGTGCCATTAATGGTTATGGGGTCATTAATTTCCAAGGGGTACAAAAAAAAAAAATTCGTTTCCCTTGCTCCATCAATTCCCCCCTTTGGTGATTTTTAATATCACCACTAAAACCTATCCCTACATACTTTATCAGATAAATGTTTCTTGTCCACTTGCATTTGTTAATTTAAACAATCGTGTTCTTTTCATCCTGTCTTTTAGACCTTTTGTATATGTTCTCTTTAAACTCTTCAAATTCGATCTCTCCCATCTCCCGTTCTCTTTCTTTATTTTTCTCATTTTCTCTTTTAGCTTTATTTTGTCTTTTTCTTCTTTTAACACACATATATGCTAATCTCAATATTGATATTATCACTATTACTAAGGTCACTGGAATTAGTATTTTCCCAATAAGAGAACTACCTATTTCGGTGAACCATTTCTTCATTGAGGAAAAACTCTTACCAAGTCTCTCCCAAGCACCTTCAACCTCCAGTGGGGCAATTTCTTTATGCAAATCAGTAATGTTCTTTATATACTTCTGTATATTCTGACTTTTGTCTGGAATGTAAGTGCAACAATGTTGTACCTTCAGCATTCCACAGACTCCACCCTCTTTCGCCAAAAGAATGTCACGGGCAAGTCGATTTTGCATTACCATAGCTCTCATGGCAAGCCCGTCTGCGCCCGTCCGTGCCTGGACCGGGCCCAGCGCTAGAACCCCTGGGCCGTGCGCCCCCGGCACCAGCCTCGAGGACCGACGCCAATACGATGCCACCACACTCCACGCTCTCAACCCCGGACGGACGCACAACTGCTTCAAGGCCGCCCCGAAACGCACCCATGGTCCCTTCATCTGCCGGAACTGCAGCTACACCAGCCTCAGAGCCACCGAGGCACCCGCCAAGAAGGACCGCAACCACCTCCGATGCATCCTACTGAACACCCGCTCCGCACGCAAACACGCCGTCGAGCTCTGGAACCTGCTCGACACATCATCACCAGACGTCGCCTTCCTGACAGAGACCTGGATGAACGACTCCTCCGCCCCGACATCGCCATAGCCATCCCAGACGGCTATAAGATCACCCGCAGAGACCGCGTCAACGCAGTAGGAGGAGGAATCGCCATCGTCCACAAGAACACCATCAGGGTCTCGACCAGCACCGACAACACTCTCAGCACCGCCGAACACATGCACTTCCAGATCCACACGGACCCCAACACCACCCTCAGAGGCACCCTCGTCTACAGACCCCCTGGGCCCCGAACCCAGTTCAGCGACTCCATCGCCGACTTCATCAGCACGCACGCCCTGACCTCTACCGACTACATCCTCCTCGGAGACCTGAATTTTCACCTGGAGAACAAGAACGACAGCAATTCCACCACCCTGATCGACAACCCCGCCAACATCGGTCTGAGCCAGCTCGTCACAACACCGACCCATTCCGCCGGCCACACGCTCGACCCCATCTTCTCCTCCAGCTCCCACGTCTCCTTCAGCCACACCACGGAACTCCTCTGGACCGACCACCGCTGCATCCATTTCACCTTCCAGAAACCCACCACACACCACCGCACCCAACAGACCCCACGCCGCTGCTGGAGCAAAGTCACCGAAGACCAACTACGGGCAACCCTCGCTCTCAGCCCTCCCCCCGACCCATCCAACACCGACGACGCTGCCTGCAACCTCAGAAGATGGATGGACGACTGTGCCAACACCCTCGCCCCGCTGAAAAACCCACCTACGCTGACACCACCAAAAGAGCCAGCTGGTTCACCTCGGAACTCCTAGCTTCCAAGCGCACCTGCCGGAAACTAGAGAAGAAATGGCACAGTGATAAGACACCGGACAGCCACGCAGCCCACAAAGACGCCATCCGTAACCACCACCACCTCATCAAGTCCGCCAAGAGAACCTCCTTCAAAGACCGCCTTGACAACAACGCACACAACAGCAAGGAGCTTTTCAACATCGTGAAGGAACTCTCCAACCCCAGCTCCAACACCAACGACATCCCACCGTCGCAACCCCTGTGCGATTCCCTCGCCACCTTCTTCCACCGCAAGATCGCCGACATCCACGACAGCTTCAACACCCAGACAGCCCCAACTAAGATCGATGCACCAGACCCGCAGCACACCATCGACCACGATCCCCTGCCAGCCTGGGCCAGCGTGAACATCGAGGACACCATCAAGACCATGAGCACAATACACTCCGGCTCCCCGTCAGACCCTTTCCCGCACCACATCTTCAACAAAGCCAGCAGCTCCATCGCACCCCACCTGTGCAACATCATCAATCTCTCCTTCGAGACCGCGACCTTCCCAGAGAGCTGGAAACACGCAGAGATCAACGCCCTACTCAAAAACCCAAGGCGGACCCGAGAGACCTCAAGAACTTCCGGCCCATCTCCCTGCTTCCGTTCCCAGCCAAGGTCATCGAGAAGATCGTCAACAAGCAGCTAACCCGATACCTCGAAGAAAACAGCATCCTGGACCCATCCCAATCGGGGTTCCGCAGCAACCACAGCACTGAGACTGCCCTCATCGCCGCCACCGACGACATCAGGATCCTGCTGGACAACGGTGAGACCGCAGCCCTCATCCTGCTGGACCTCTCCGCCGCCTTCGACACTGTCTGCCACCGCACTCTACGCGCACGCCTCCACGACGCAGGGATCCGAGACAAGGCCCTGGAATGGGCCACCTCCTTCCTCGCCGGCAGAACCCAGAGAGTCCGCCTCCCACCATTCCGATCCGAAGCCTCCGAGATCATCTGCGGCGTACCCCAGGGATCGTCCCTCAGCCCAACACTGTTCAACATCTACATGGCCCCGCTCGCACGCATCGCCAGACAGCACGACCTCAACATAATCTCCTACGCCGACGACACCCAACTGATTCTCTCCCTCACCAAGAACCCCCTCGCCGCCAAATCCAACCTCCATGAAGGGATGAAGGCCGTCGCCGAATGGATGAAGATCAGCCGACTAAAACTGAACACGGAGAAGACAGAGGTCCTCATCCTCGGCTCCAACCCCTCAGCCTGGGACGACTCCTGGTAGCCAACGACGCTGGGAGCAGCCCCGACACCCACCGACCACGCACGCAACCTGGGAGTCATCCTCGACTCAACGCTCTCCATGGCCAAGCAAGTCAACGCAGTCTCATCCTCCTGCTTCAACACCCTCCGCATGCTTCGCAAGATCTACAGGTGGATCCCGACAGACACGAGAAGAACAGTCACCCAGGCCCTCGTCAGCAGCAGACTCGACTATGGGAACGCCCTCACGCGGGAGCCCCGGCCAAGCTCATCAAGCGACTGCAACGCATACAAAACGCCTCCGCACGCCTGATCCTCGATGTACCACGCCACAGCCACATCACCCCCACCTGAGGAACCTGCACTGGCTCCCCGTCGACAGGAGAATCTCCTTCAAACTCCTCATCCACGCACACAAGGCACTCCACAAGACTGGCCCAGCCTACCTCAACAGACGACTCCTCTTCTACATCCCCAACCGCCAACTCCGCTCCGCCGACCTCTCCCTCGCCACCGTCCCTCGCATTCGAAGAACCACCACCGGCGGCAGATCCTTCTCCCACCTCGCCGCCAAGACCTGGAACACCCTTCCACTAAGCCTACGACAGACCCAAGACCTGCTGACCTTCAGGAGGCTACTCAAGACCTGGTTGTTCGACCAGTAGCAGCACCCCCCCCCCTTTTTTTCTCCCCCAGCGCCTTGAGACCCTCGCGGGTAAGTAGTGCGCTTTACAAATTCTGTGATTGATTGATTGATTGATTGACAAGTAAGATTATGTCTAAATGCATTATCTAATGTTAATTTTTTTGTTTCTAAGAAAAATTCTCCAAAAGTCTTTGCAAACTTCACCTTATTTAGTTCAGGGATTACGGAACTTTAGCAAAAACAGC
The DNA here is from genome assembly GCA_963921515.1 of Calotriton arnoldi. Lineage (NCBI taxonomy): Eukaryota > Metazoa > Chordata > Amphibia > Caudata > Salamandridae > Calotriton > Calotriton arnoldi. Next base: position 1,472,938 of record CAWUFW010004294.1, read on the forward strand.
ATCTGTGTCAGTGTAATAATACTCTAATTTACCTGTTTTGTAAAACAAGCTAGCTAAAACACTACGGGCCGATTCCGATCTCGGCCGGTAGGGCTCCGAATAGGATTCGGCTTTACCGGATCCGATTCGGAGCCCTTTTCCCGACCGAATCGTACGCGGGTCCGGCCGAGCGAGTACGATGCGAGTCGCCGACCGACTCGTCCGGGCGACCCGACCGCTCCGACCGACTCGTACCCGGATCGTACCGCTCCGACCGACTCGCTCGGACCCGATTCGCACCGCGCAATGGAGACGTTTTCCGGCCGGGTAAGTACGATGCGCACCTCGACCGCTCCGACCGACTCGCGCCGTCCGACTCGAACTCGCTGTCGGAGCCGTACTTTGGGGGTCCGTGTCGGACCCCCTGTACGCGTACCCGCGCGAGGCGCACACAGGGGGACCCATGGGTCCCCCTACCTGTGCGTGTACGCCGCGGGCGCTTCGCGGCGTACTCGCTGTAGGGGGCGCCCTTGTCCGCCTCGCACCCATTGAGGCAATGGGAGCCCGCGTACGCGTTGTACGACCGGCTCCCATTGAGTTCAATGGGAGTCCGACCGACTCGTGTCCGGTGGCATACGAATGCATCGGACTCGTTCGGTCGGACTGCACGGGGCCGATTCGGTCGGAAATCTCTCCGGGTCCGGCTCGGTCGGAGAGATTTCCGGCCCGAATCGGAATCGACCCCTCCATGTTATTCCATACGTCAAAGGAAGGTGATGATACGTCACACCTTCTGTTACAGACGCAGGTAACTGCATACAAACATAACAACCTCTCACATCCATGGTCTCTACATATTCATATAAGAGTTTCGTGAAGACATTCTTGGAGAAATCAGTTATTGACTTATCCCTATGAAAATCAGTACTATCTACCAGTGTTGCAGTGTTCTTTATGTTAGATTTCTTGTCACTATTTGTGTCATTCATGATTGCAGATGTATTTTCTACAACTAATCTAAGTGGAATTATGATGGCTAAAATAAACCAAATAAGCATTAGTAAACCTGTACAATAAAAACACATCCTACACCATCTACGGAAAAACTCACATTTAGCTCTTCTATTCTCAGTGTCTACCATGTTGAAGTATGATCTAAATATATGTACAGAAATGTGTTTCCACACCTCAAATGACGTGGTGTTGACTAGGATCAACTGCCTTTTGGCGCACCTTTCGGTTTTTCAGAAATTGTCTTTGTCTTATTCAGTTTTTGTGTCTATTCCGGTTTTCTTTCTTTGTCTTTCAAGATTGGCGCAGTTCACTCTCACCCACTTGTTCACAGTCTTTGTCTGGGTTCTCGTGACTGCTATCCACTTCTTTAATGTCAGACAGTGCTATGTATACCCATTCAGGTGACTTGTATTTCAAGTTAGGTCTTTTCACTCTTTTGGGTCTCTGCAATTGTCTTTTATCTGTTTTTCTTTGTCTTTCCTGACTTGTTATTTCATTTACTTGTTCTGCATTGTCTTTGTTCAAATTTATTAGTTTATATCTCAGTCTTTTAATTTCGTTGGGCCAATTGTCTCCTTTTCTTTTCCTTTTCAGTTCACTTTCTTTTTCTCCTCGTTCTGCTCTCCAAATTCTCTTTCTTGGTCCTATTTTTTGCCTTCTTTCTTCTTCACTTTCTTCAGATTCTGTCTCAGATCTCACTTCACTTCCTCTAACTTTGAACTTTATGATCTCAGTCTCTTTGTCCGAATCCGAATCTTCTTGTGTTTCTTCTGCTTGAAATTCTGAATCTAATCCTCTTCGTGTTTCTTCTGCAACTTCCCCAAACTCTCTATCTAGATTTAAATTTCCCTGTGTTTCTTCTGCTTGTAATTTTGAGTCTAATCCTCCTCGTGTTTCTTCCGCGATTTCCCCAATCTCTCTATCTGAATCTAAATTTTCTTGAGTTACCTCTACAATTTCCGGTGGAATTTCCCCAAAACTTGTACTTGGCTGTTCACTGTCACTATTTATTAGTTCAGTTTCTCCTGTTTCAAGATCAGTTCTTTTGTTTTCGGATTCTTTCTTTTGTCTTTCACTGGATTCAGGCTGGTCTGCTTCAGATGCCGAACTGGTATCTGATTCTTCCAGATGTCGACTTACAGGTCGAGCTTCAAGATCTAGAACTCTGATTGTTTCAGTCTCTGCTTCAGATGCTGAGCTGGTATCTGATATTTCCAGATGTCGACTTACAGGTCGAGCTTCAGGATCTGGAACTCTGATGGTATGACTGGCATGAATCCAATTTTTCACACCTGCACACTTTACTGCAGTTTTCACCAGGATCACTTGACGTGGCTTATCCCAGCGTGGAACCAAGCAGTTTCTTCTTCTGTGGACTTTTATGCGGATCCAGTCTCCTGGACTCAGATCATGAGCTGGTTTTCTTTCAAGAGTGGTCGCATCCGGCCCAACCTGATGAAACACAGAATGCACCACATCAGCCAATCCTTTGCAATAGTCCAATACGAGATCATCAGTTATAGTCAGCAGTTTGTTGACAGGTACGTGTGCTTGTCTCATTGCTCGTCCCATGATTATTTCATGAGGACTCAGACCTGTTTTTCTGTCAGGTATGCTTCTTATGCTCATTAGCACCAGTGGTAAGGCATCGGGCCATTTGAGTCCTGTGGCTTGATACATTTTCCCTAATCTATTCTTTATTGTGCCATTTACTTGCTCTACCACTCCAGAAGCCTCTGGTCTGTAGGCACAATGCAGCTTTTGTTGAATGTCTAGTGCTTCACATATCAGTTGGATAATTTCATTCTGGAAATGCGTTCCTCTATCTGTTTCGATCGTTACTGGAAAGCCATATCTAGGAATGAATTCTCTCAGCAGGAGCTTAGCTACAGTAACTCCATCATTTCTTCTTGTCGGATAGGCTTCCACCCAACGAGAAAACAAACAGACGACCACCAGGACATACCTCAATCTGTTACTTGGGGGCATTTCAATAAAATCTAATTGCATTCTGGTAAAAGGACCTCCTTCGCGTCCAATTTTCCCAAACTCACTACTGTCTTCCTTCCAGGATTTATCTGTTGGCATATAAGGCATCTTTGGCAAAGGCTTTCAGCTATAGCCCTAAATTTTGGGTTGTACCAGGTCTGTTTGAAAAGCCTGATCATGGCATCTCTACCTATGTGTGCCTGTCCATGGTACATCCGTGCCATGTTAGAGATCATGCTATCAGGCATAACTGGTCTTTCATCCCTGTAAACCCAGACTTCATCTTCCTCTCTTTGTCTTCAACCTGCTTTTATCCAACCATCTTTCTCCTCATCACCCGCCTCTTCCTGCAATTGTTTTACCTCATCCCATGTTTCAACTGTGTTAGTAAACAGCAAGGGACATGAAACATTTTCTTTTTCCCTCCTCCGATTCATTGAGGTCATATTTCTGGCACAATATTGAGCTAATTCATCAGCAAATTTGTTACCCACTGCAATGTAATCAGTTCCATTTTTGTGAGCAGTGCATTTTACCACCGCTATCTGTTTAGGCAGCTGTATCGCCTCAAGCAACTTCTTCACAAACTCACCATTCCTAATAGGAGACCCTGAGGAAGTCAGGAATCCCCTCTGGGACCAGCTCTGTCCAAAATCGTGGACCACTCCGAAGCCATATTGGCTATCTGTGATCACAGTAATTCGGAAATTCTTTCCCAGTCTGCACGCTCGAATCAGAGCAATCAGCTCAGCAACTTGGGCTGAACGTATTCCTCTCAAACAGGATGCTTCCATTATGGTTGCCACCGTACACACAGCATATGCAGCACTTAAAACTCCTTCATTTGTCCTCAGGCATGACCCGTCCACAAACATCACATAATCTGACTCTTTTAGAGGTTCATCCCTGATATCAGGGCGAGGCTTTGTGCAAAATTCAAGCACATCCAAACACTTATGATCAACATCATTTTTGACTTCTGCATTTTCTTCATCTGGCAGTGAAGTGGAAGGATTCACACTCGTGCATCTTACAATGGTTACATTGTCTGCACCCAAGATCACTTTTTCATACCTAGTCAGCCGACTATGTGTCATGAATTGGGTTTTTGTTCGGGTCAGAAGGATTTCAACTGAATGTGGGACATATACTCTCAAAGGATATCCCATCACAATGCCTTCACTTTGCTCCAGACTCACACAAGTAGCAGCTACTGCTTTCAGACATCCAGGCAACGCCTTTGCTACCGGGTCTAAAACAGCTGAAAAATAGGCTATTGTTCGTTTCAATTTTCCATGCCTTTGCACTAATACTGAAAGTGCACATCCGTCTCTCTCGCTACAATACAGTTCAAATTCTTTCTCATAATCAGGCATTCCCAATGCTGGTGCCTCACACAAACTTGTTCTCAGTTCCTCGAAAGCCTTCATTTCCTCCTCATCCAATGCAATCGGATCTTTGACATCCTTCTTTGTCAATCGCTGTAAAGGTTTTGCAATCAATGAAAATCCACTTATCCACTGTTGGCAATAACCAACCATTCCAAGGAACATTCTCACCTCTCTTTGTGTTATTGGGGCTCTCATTCCTTTGATAATCCTTATTCTTTCTGTTGTCACTTTTCGCATCCCTTTCTCAATCTTATGACCTAGGTACTGTACTTCCTGTTGACAGACTGCAGTTTTGATGGGGACACCTTGTGTCCTCCTTCTGCCAAATGATTCAATAAAGCAATTGTGTCCGCAACACATGCTTCTCTGGTCTTTGATGCCACTAATAGGTCATCAATATATTGGACCATCACAGATTTTTCAGGCATTTTTAAATCTTCTAAGGATTTCTTTAGAATCTGATTAAAAATTGAAGGACTTTCAGTATACCCTTGAGGAATTCGGCACCATGCCAAAATACGCTCTCCGAACCGGAACGCAAATAATGGCTGGCTATCAGGGTGCAATGGAATAGAAAAGAATGCATGGCACAAATCAATAACTGTGTACCATTCTGCATCATGTGGGATTTGATACAGTATTACAGCAGGGTTTGGCACAATTGGGCAGCAAGGAATAACAATTTTGTTTACCTTTCTTAAATCTTGTACTATCCTATATGTTCCATTTGGCTTTTTCAATCCCATAATAGGAGAATTACATGGGCTGCTCATTATTTTTCTCAAAATTCCCTGTTCAATCATCTTATTAATTACAGGTGTTATTCCTTCAATAATTTCTGGCGTCAGTTTGTACTGCGGGGTGTTTGGGTAATTCGTTCCTTCTTTTACAGTAATTTTTACAGGATCAACTTCTCTCATTAGTCCAATATCTTCACCTGTGAAATCCCACACATCAGGCCATACTATTCCTTTCAATTCAATAGGGATTTTCTCTGCATCAAACACAGGAAACATATCATTCGCTCCTGGTTCTATTTCTGCCATTGTCATTTTATACAGAACATCCTCATCTGGTGTCTGAAAAGCAATACCATCTGGGGTACAGTAGATGGTACAATTCATTTTGCAAAGCAGATCGCGTCCTAGTAAATTTACAGGACTACAATCACACACCACAAAGCGATGCATCTCTTTGAATGGTCCAATTTCCACCTCTATTGGTTTTGTAAGAGGGGTTTTAATCTGCCTGTTTGAAACACCTACAACTTGGATATATTCTCCTGAGAGAGGAAGTTTTGGAATTTCCACTGATCTAACAGTAGAACGGGTAGCACCAGTGTCCACAAGGAATGTAACATTTACACCATTCACTTTTCCATCCACAAATGGACCTGACTGATCTACCTCTAGAGTTGCGCCAAGCACGCACTCCTCTTCCTCTCCTAGGCACCGTCATAAGCTTTCATCCGATTCATCTCCATCCTGCCGTAACCAATACTGCGAAACTGCAGCTGCGCGCAGCAATTTTGTTACCTGCTCTCCTCCGTAGAATCCTGCCTCTGTACTGTATCTTTGAGGATTTACACTCTTTGGAAGAGGTGGTTGCGGCACCTGACACTGTTGAGTAACTACCTGCGGCTGTTGCAGCTGTTGGTAACTCACCTCATTCTGCACCTGTGTATTCAATGATTGATTTTTGACATTAACTTTTGGAGGAAATTTACACTCGTTTCTCCAGTGCCCTAATTTTCCGCAATTATGACATGGCCATTTCTTTTTAGCTTCTTCTATACACATCTGACCTTTTCCCTTACCAATATTTGGGTTGGACTTGGTCTGTCCTGCATCACTAGACTGATTATTCATCTGAGCTTCTTGCTTTTCTGCAACCTTTACTTGTGCCCACATTGCCTTTTCCTTGAGTTTACGCTGTCTACATTCAATATCGTCACTACAATATTTCGCATACCGTAATACCTCATCTACTGTGCTATTCTGCCAACATAACATATGCTGCTTAATCATTTCACTTATTTCAGGCCTCAGACCATATACAAATCTATACACAAAATGACTCATGTCCTTTTCACTCAAATTCTCGTAGCCACTATACTGTTTAAAGACCAAGAGCAATCTCTCGTAATAGGCATGTACAGATCCTTACTCTCCTGAATTGTTCTATCAATCTTTACCCAGTCCGTTTCTTTTGGTGGGATTTTATTTTTCAAAAACGTGATTGCCTGTTCATATTTTCTCATTACTTCTGAACCTGGGGCTCCTGTTTTTGCATCTCTAGGATATTCTTCCTTTGGCCAGTCAATTGTAATTTTACATTCTGTCCATAAATATGCAGGAACAACAATCTCAAACAATCCATCCAGATCTTCCCACAATACTTTTGAAGCTTTTACAAACCTTTCTACCTGTCTATACCATTCTACAGGTTTTTCTCTCAATCTTGGAAAATCATTTGTAAATGACAATATATCTTGTCTGGACATGGGACATGTACATAACTTCCTCCTGGAGTTTCTCTCATTGGACACTCCATTACCGTCGGTTCTTTCTCCTTTACCGGAAAAGCCAATGATGCTTTATCCGTTGTTCCCTCTTTTCTTCTTATCCACCTACTTCTCCACTTGTCTACATCTCCCCATTTTCTCAATAGAACAATCAGTTCTTTTATTTGTGTTAGTCGTCCTGAAGTGTTCAGATTTTCGATGTCTTTTTCACTAAAATCTATCCTGTACGGTTTCTGCAATCCTCTAATTTTTCCAAACTCTACTCCTAGTTCGTTCGCTGTTTCTTCCAATTTTTCATGCAAGTTCCTAGCTCTTCAAGTGACGCTTTTACACATAAACATTAATTCATCATCTTGATAGGACTTCGATCTGTACCAATAGTTCCTAGAATTAATTCTTCCATATCTATCTTTAATCTGACCACATCCAAAAGTTGTGGTTCTGCATCTTTTTTCTGCAAGCTCCTCACCCAATCATTTAATTCCTCTGCAGTCGGACCCACAGGGGTTTTATTTAATTCTATCCAATTTGCACTTCTCTCTGGGGTTTCAGTTGCTGACTCGGTTCCCATGGGAATCCTATTTATCGGACTCTCATTAAGTGTCAAATTTACAGGTGGACTTGACCTAAATGGACCAACAGAATCTTCTTTTTCTCTATTTTCTGGAATCATCCCTTCTCTTACTCTTTGCATACTGGAATTTAATGGAATTGTTAAGGAGTGTTCATCTATCTTTTGGTTTTCAAATACTGGGATTACTGGCCCTATAGTTACTGGCACAGTCACAGCTTCCATATTCTTTGTCAGTTCTCTTATCTTTTCAGTCAACTCTCTTGTGGTTCTGGCTAATTCAGCTGTATTACCATTATCATGTTTCACAGTCTGTGGTGTTTCTAGCTTATTAAATGGACTATTTATTTCAGACATTTGTTCAGGACTTTGATTTATTACAGTTCTCATTGGCGGTGCATTTGGTGTCACCACCACAGAATCCTGTTGATATGGAGGGGGTCTTTTATTTAAAATGTCCTCCAGCAACTCATCCTCTGTGTCGCTAACTCCATACCCATATCTCTCTGTTACTGCATGCTTCTTTTTCTCCGTACACTTTCTCCCTGTAAATTCTTCAACTGTTCTGACAGGAAACAAGCCATCCGTCATGTTAGCATACCGCCATCGTCTCATCCTGTCTTCATGATTCAAACCCCATACTCTTCCATGAACTAAACTATAATTCTTTGCACATCTGTGTCTTTCCCTTTCATACATCTCATCTTCCCATTCACCTAAGGCTTCGAAATGTGTCGGTCTAGGTCTCGGTTCAACTTTCATCATCTTTTCTCTCAAATTTCGAAGTACTGCTGTGCTAAACGATCCATTTTCTGGAAATGCCAATACTCCATCGTCTTTGGTATACTTCGCCCAATTTTCCAACCAAATGCAAGTATGATAGCCATATTTCAACATCATATGAGATGCTGGCGTTTTCGGCGGAGGAAGTACTTCTCCTTCCCTAGTCACAACCTTCTTATCTTTCTTGAAAAAGTTTTTAAGCTTCGCAAACCATGACGGTCTCTCTCTACCATACTCATTATAATAAGCCATATTTCACTGCTCTTTTTCCCAAAACAAATTCACGCAATTCTTCACCACTCTGTTCTTTCTCTTACTCGGCTATTCAGACCTATCCCAGCGCGTCTCACACTAACGCACCATTCAGGAAGCTCTTCGTTCTTCCACAACTGGCCAATACCAGCGCGGTTTTTGTTGGCGTCAGTTCTACTCCTGCTTCTACTGACCCCTCCTTTACAAAAATTATCGGCAGTTTTCTTAGCTTTTCTTTTCAACTAAAATCGATTAGTTACAACGTAAAACACATTACCATTGTCTGTTTCTCTAAACAAAAGAGATAGTTTATTCTAACTTACAAGAATACTGTTTCGTTCGATAAGTGTAGCACTTCTCTCTACCTTACCCTTCTCTCAAGCAAGAGGTAAACCCGTTTCTCTGGGGATAAAACACATGTGGAGACTACACTGCTCCTGGGAATTAAGGCCAGAGTTTCACAAGAAAACCTGTTGCTATTTCACTCAAATGCAATTCATGCGTGAAATTTCCCTAAAATAACACAGTCCTGTGTTATCACCAATTTTGAAATCAGACAATGCACATTTCCGTGTGACTTCTCTTGCCACACGTGTCCACTTCCTACTTCCCTGAAGCTTCAAAATTTCGACTTACACATAACGTAATACAAACTCAACATAGAGTGTTAGACACGAAAAAATCAATAATCAATAATCACCAAATTAATCTATAGTAACCATAACTCTGCTACCAAGAAATCTGATCCAGCGCGGCTAATATAAATTTCTCCTTATGACACCAATCCAGAAAAAACACCTACACACAACTTATGTCGGTGGGGCCCATGACACCGCATACATACATTCATTCAATTTCTGGATTAAACACTAAGGAGAATGAGCTGCTGGACAAACGGGATACCTTGTTAAAATTGACAGAATAATAACTTATACATTATATACATTAACTGTGGATCCTGTCGGTTCAAAACATCAAGGTACTCCGCTATTCTGTCGATGGACCAACTAGTAGAATCAGTTGATGGAGATTAAGACCAGATCAATCACAATTAAAACCTTTAACATTTATTAAATCATAAACTTTGTTTTAAAAGAACCACAGACTCATTTTAGAGTTAAAATATATTTTTATCTAAAATCTTCGAGCAAATAAGTAAAATTCTTTATTAAGTAAAACATTTAGAAATATCAATAAACATTTTAAGAAAGATTTTAGGAAAAGATAAAATTACTTAGTACCCTTGGCCATAGGGTGATGACAAGAATGGTTCACCAAAGGATGATAAACTGCAGATCACAGGATAGGACTCCCAAACTGACCGACTGTCCCGCTAACCTCCTCGGACGCAATCACCTCCCGGGTAAATTCCCGCAACGATCTCGTTCCTTCCCCAGTCAAAGTTCAAAGTCCAAATTGACAGAGTCTCTCGCAGCATCAAGGTGGAAAAATGAAAAGTTTTTTCACAACGTAAGAGCAGACTCTCTTATACCCTATTCTCTGGCTCACTACACTTAAAAGTTGCAATCCTTAGGGGCAAGAATCACGCTAATTGGTCCATTGGAGGGGTGGTGATGGTCACCTCATCGCCCTCCTTGTTCAAACCGGTTTGGGGACAATAAAGCACACAATAAGTATCATGATCATGGTGTCCAAAAGTAGTCCAATTTGTTAATCCATTTTGCAACAATCTGTGATGGTCACACATTAGTTCATCCCCTGTCGCTCGTCTTTTCCATCCGTTCCCAGGCATATATGCTGAACACTTGGCACGCTCCTCGTTGCAGGTCAGATTGGCCTTGACATCTCTCACTCCGAGCACAGGCCGCATACACGTGACTGGAGCTTTCATACTGAGTCTGCGCGGGGGCCACCTTATTCAACGCACGCGATCTCGTTCTTTCCAGCAGCCATTTTAGAAGCATGGCCTAGCAGGCCCAAACGAAGCTAGTATAAGAACAAACACAATAGAAATTAAAATATGGAAAAATAAGCCTTTCTGTTTACTACCCGCCATTCTAAAGAACCGTGTTAGATATTACCTAGCAGAAGCGACATTTAAAGCCATTTTACTTACCATCTGCATTCTTTGCCACAATACAATTCTATTACGCAACACTAATCAAGCAATTCACTCTATTTACTACGTAAATCACAATACTCACGTTAATTAGCTTCATATTTGTAAATAGATTAGATTTTGCGACATTTAGCAAATTGCCCACGTGCAATGTCTACTAAAAGGTGTATTTTGTTGATTAGTCCATGCATTTCAAACGGTTAGTGCCATTAATGGTTATGGGGTCATTCATTTCCAAGGGGTACAAAAAAAAAAATTTTGTTTCCCTTGCTCCATCATAGGCATTATAGGTTAATAGTGATTGGTCTGGAGAAACACAAACTCTGAATTTAGAGCGTAATACCATGGTTGGGGGTTTTCTTTAATAGCCAGAATTGATTTCTATCCAAATGAATCCTTTTTGCAACATTAGGATAATCAAAGACTGGGGAAAAAATCATAGCGCTCTAATTTATACCTTGCAGTTTGCATGCAGCTCTTGGATGACAGTTAATAGCTCACTGTTCTATGTTAGGATTTTGACTTATAAACTGCAAGTAACAAAAGGATCTCTCTGTCAAAAGCAGTAACCCACTGACCTATTTACATTATGTGCACTTTGTGATCTGCATGGTACATTTTCTTTGCTGCATGCACATTAACCCTCTGCGCTACCTTTCCTCGAATCAAAACTTCCATTTGACAAAACTCCATCTCTCTCTAGGAAGAACATTAATCACTGGAGTTATCATGACATTTTTATTGTTGCCAGGAAGGAGGCAGCAAGTGCTTTTAAAAACATAATATACTTGCAAGCATGACGCCCCCACCCAAAGTCAGCGCCAGGTGCGGTGGCACCGTTCACACCGCCCTAGAGCCTCCCTGCTCAAGAGTCCTATGACCTCAGTGACAGAGTCACTGTTGCTCTAGGGTGTGCTGCTTCGTAGGCCTGCCCAAAAGACTGGAGGTGAACTTCAGTATGGAATGTGATGGACAGGCCTTCAAGGTTAACCCACACTTGCCATCGCTAGGGTCCACCTGCTGGTGCTAAGACACCAGGGCTTCTAAGGTCTTGCGGGACCTTCTAAGGTCTAGCATGGGAATGTGCTCCCTCAGGAGAGTGGTCTGAGGGACTGGTCATGAAGGCTGAACCTGGTTCCCCAGTTCCAAATTCGGCAGCTCTGACCATAGTGCCACATCCTCTCCCCCACTGAACACCATACTGCCCCACTGAGAGAAACTCGCACTGCCTTCAACTACAACCCAATTGTGCCCTGCTACAAACACCTGGATGCAACTCAATTCAAATTACGCACTAGTCAAGAGCAATATTCTGCCTAAAAAAAAGTGACAACATCCTGGAAAGAGCAAACACTCATAGGGAATGCTAGATTAAGTAAAGCATGTGAAATGTAAGAAGGAACAAATTGGTTACCTTAACGCTTTTGCACTTATTATTCAGAAATCAATGAGTGTTTTTGCATGAAAAGTTAAGGACATGACTACAGGGCCTGAAGGGACCCGTTTCAATGTCCATTGGTTATATCCTTACAAAACGCAAAAGTATGGTTTAAAAAGACCACATTCATGAATACAGAGCCGCAGTATGCATTTTGTTTTCCAATCCACCCATCAAGCAGGTATTGTAGCACATCCAGGAATGGTGCACTTCCCCAGCCGGGGAAAACAATGCTGTTCAGAGAAAGACAAGAAAACAAAAGTAGCGCTTCACTGACAAACTCTGTAAAGTGGTGCTAATGTGTTTTGGGTGTAAATAAAATAAATCTGGCCCCTTTTCAACCCACTCTGTCTTGCTTTAGTTATTTTTCACATTTTGAACCTTTTATTTCTCTCCATCCCGAGGCTGCACTTTAGAAGTGAAAAATGTCCGAAAAAGACGTCCTTTCCAGCAAAAGTGTTTTTGTTTTTTTAGATCCATTTCACAGGGGAACAAATAAAGTAAAGGAAAGAGGGAGTAATGACAACAAGGGCTAGGGAAGGGGCCCCCACACCTGGACCTTGCAGCTTGCTCTAATGCTTAGAGGCCCAGGGAAAGGGCCCCCCCCCCTTTGGGGCTCGAAGCAGTAACAAGGCATTTCGTAAAACACTACCCTACCAGGGCAGTTCTACATACATTTTAAATGCACATTCCCATAAAAAAAATGGGTGATGCAAAAGTTAACAAAAGACAGTTGATCTGACTGCTCCCGCCCCCCCCTCCTTACCTGTCTCTGGCTGGTCCTGGAAACAAAGGGATCGTCTGTTGCCTAGAAACAAAATGCAGAAAGGGAATGGCCTGTACTTAACACAGGTGCTGCCCCGCCCCTGACACTGTCAGCCAACATAATTGCTGGCCCGGTTGCTGTGCCTTCCCCACTCTGTTTATCTCTTCCCCCCCACCCCTGCACCCCAGGAATGCCACCACGCCCTGACCAGCAAGGTCAAGACCTCTGCATTTGTATTGTGATTGTGTGGGGCAGGGGGCCCTGGAGGAGCAGGTGGGCTAACTGTGAAAGCGTGGCATTTCACAGTGAAGCCGGGCCCCCTGTTTTTTAGCTGAGCGCGAGGCCCTGGGCAGCTGCCCACACTGCCCATGCCTAGCGCCAGCCCTGCTCTGGGATAGTGAGCGTCAGCATTTCTATGTTTCCATTTCAAGCACTGGCTAGGGAGTTCTATCACTGAGCAATTAGAAAACTGAAGCAGCGACCTCCAAGAGAAGCACAGCCGAAAAGGGGAAGAGTGGGAAGGTAATGTGAGGAAGAGAGCAGACTACAGTTAGGATGGAAGGCTGGAATCAGATTTTAAATGATTTATCCCTACATAATTTAGAAACAGATTTCAGCCTCCCATTCCAACTGAAGTTAGTCTGCACTGTTCCTCAGATTACCTCAGCGTCGAGGGTGCAATGGCAGATGCAATGTGCTTTGAAGATGGAACTTTTAGCAAATCCGCTTACATGCCAGCCCTCCCAATTCAGGCGGGAGACGATCCATTTCAAGGCTAGTCTCCTCCCAATTCCTGCATGCAGAAACCCAATTCGTTGTGCCAAATCATGATCTGCTGGCAAATAGCGCAAAATTGAAACATTGATGCCTGTCACGCACCCTCACATCTACCCCTCCAAGGATTACCTCTTACATCAGAGGTTAACGATTTGGCCTTAATTCTTGGAGGGGAAGATTAGAGTGTTTGACAGGCCTTGACATTTTGTTTTAGTCAGTTTTACATACCGCATACAAAAACAGAGTTTAGAACTCTGTTTTTGTTTATGTTATGTTATTAAGGTGGCAAAAAGAAAATGCTGATTGTCTGTCACCATACATACCAATAGACCCGATTCAGGCAGATTGCCTCTGCTTCAATATGTGTCAATGGGGAAACTACATTCTCCCAACTATTTTTTTCTTAAATCTCCCACTTGCCTACCCTAAAATGTTGACAAATGGCAGCCATTGAAGAGTTTTAAGATGGCGAGAACTGCAGAGCAAGGAGGTAGTCCCAGGATGAGGCAAGCAGCTGTGTGGGAGAGGGAAGTTTGAGACATAGTTTCCCTAGCTGAGCTAGGAGGGAATAAGGGCTTGAGCCCCAGTTTTACTTGCAGAGGTGCAGAGAAGTGGAGTGATTTTGCAAAGGAGGAGGTAAAAGGAGGAAACCGCACAGCTTTGACCTGTAATGGAGAATCAAAAAGAGAGAGCCAAGAACCTTGGCAGAGATGACAAGTACAGGAGAGGAGCTCAGTTCTGAGTGCCACAAAAAGGGATGACCAGATAGAGGTGGGGACACCTATGGTCAGAAAACCGATCAGCTTGCGGCAGTTGTTATTAATCCAGCTAGCCCTGCTGTCAAATCGGAACAAAATCTTTCCTGAGTTCAGTTAAGGTTGTTAATTGAAGGGTGCAATGATTTCAATATTATTGAAACCAAAGGTGAGAATCAAGGAGGCAAGAGAGGTCATGCCAATATTAAAGAGGGTGGGGCAAAGTGGAAAGCCTTGGGGGACACTGCAAGTGATACGAAGAAAGAAGAAGAGGAAAGGACCATCAACCTTCGCCTGAATTTCTACCACCCTACCAAACAACTACGCTCCGTCTTCCTCTCACTCGCCCACACCCCCCACATTCACCGAAGCAACAACGAAGGACGCTCGTTCTCATACCTCAGGACAAAAATCTGGAACGACCTCCCTCTACAGCTACGGACCTCCACCTCTCTACTGGACTTCTGTTGAGCACTTATGACCTGGTTGTTCGTCTGAGTTGCCTAAACCATTATTACCCTCAAGAGCACAGATACCGTCTCGGTTGATTAGCCACGCCATATAAATCCACTTGATTGATTGATTGATGGGAGGATGCACTGTCTGGGTTCTGCGAGAAAGACCGGAGCCAGGCATGACCATGATTATGAATGGCAGTAGAGGAGAGGTAAGTCATGAGAATATCACAAGAACACGTATCCAATGCGGCAGGAAGATCTAAGAGGATAAGAGTGGCAGATCCACCCTTCCCCAGAAAAGTTGTGATGTCACAGAGACAGGAAGGAGTGCTATTTTGGCACCGTAGGAAGAACGGAAATCTAACTGACCGACATCAAGGAGTTGTTGATTATCAACAGAAGTGTTAATTGACAATTGAATTCCTTTTTTTCAGAATTTTAGGAGGAAAAGGAAGGATAATTATTAGACACTAGTTGCTTAGGACAGAGGGGTCAGCAGATGGTTTTAGTAAAGGCTTACCAAGGCTTTTTTCCCTGGTGTTTAAAGTATAAGTGAAGATGGCTGTCAAGCATGGGTGTCTATTCAATTACATCTCACAAGGTTCACCCTTTTTCTCATCTTTTGCCCTTCAATATAAATTCCTACTCGTTGGTGTAAGTTATATTTTAAGTACAGAATGTGTTTCTGCTACTAATGTTTTCAACCTGAGTCCAAGAATAGCAAGGGCAGTGCCAGGATGCCAAAGGGGAGGCCAGTGGTATCAGCTGCCTTCCCTGCCTACCCACTAATTCGCATCCTTTCTGCCAGATAAAGCAAAGGAACAAAGCATGTTTGTTCTTCTCTTGAGATGCCCTCTAAACTGTTGAATACACCATATTTTGGTGTTTTGCCTCAGTAGGTCCTTGGTAAATCCAGTTATGCTTAGATTGGTCCACTGCATTAGTTCTTCAATGTCAAACGTTTGTCATCTTTTCAAGTAACAAGAGGGGGCCACGAAGCATGGCAGACCCCAGGGGCTACATACCAATTAGAAACTTGCTTCCAGTGTGAGAATGTATTTTCAATATGTGCTCTGTTGGGGCGAAGGTTGTGTTTGTGTTTTATCAAACACACGGAGTGAGAGCTAGGCCTTGAGTATTTTTACTTACGTGTGTGTTTAGGTGGACTCAGATGTTCCACGTTGTAGTTACACCTCTGCATTAAACAGAAGTTGGACATCTTTTATAAGGTGTTCCTTTTCGCTTTGTGCTGACACAGGTTTTCAGTTTGAATGTTGGTTTATTAGGTGAGTGCTTAGCGAATGATAGAACTTCAGGATAATGTTCATGTTGGCCTCGTGTGACACAAGATTTGGATTGCTGGTGGTTAATGTCAGTTTTATCTGGAATGGTTGTTGCTTTTGGCTGTGTAGTGCAGTAGATGGGTCTCAGTGTGCATAAGAAGAGTTAGCCTCCATGTTAGGTGTTGTTTTTTAGTCTGTAACTGTTGGATCTCTGATGTTCGGTTTAATCATGTGTTTAGCTATTGGTTTTAGGCATACACAGAACAGAAGCTGGGCCCACATGGTGGGCTTTAGTTAAGGTGTGAACTGAGCAAGCATTGAGCATACTATGTGGGTGCTGGTTTTAGATTTGTTCAGAGCAGAAGATGGACCTAAGGGTGGTATTAATTTCACACCGTGTGAGTTACTTCAGTTTGGATGTTGATCTGTATGTATGCTGAGCAGGATTTTTAAAATGTATTTGTTTTTAACATTTATCAGGCACAATACATTGCAAGATGGCAGGAACAGGATAGTAGTGGTTCAGTTTGCAGTGCAGTAGTTTCTGAATTAGTTCTGAGAAATCTCAGCATTGGGTAAGGTGTGTCAGAAGGCCTCTGTGTGCACTCAAAATATACTGATGAGAGGGATCCGATGGTTATGGGGCAATGCTGTTCATGCTAGAGGAGCAGGACACTCTTTGGTTCTTCTGTGAGGTGAAGAAGTCTGAGAGATACTTGGCAGCTTGTGGTAGTCTTTGTGTTTCAAAACCAGTATGTGGAGTGGCCATGTCTACCCGAATGCAAAGCCATTGGAGGGCATTTAGGACAGGTCGCATTTGTTGATAGCAACCAGTATTGGTGATGAGTCTTTCTGTAGAGTTTTGCAACTGTTGCAACCTCATAACTATCAAAGAATTAATGCATTTTGAGGAGGGGATCATTAGTTATAACTGCAACGTGAGCATAATTGTCAACAAATATAAAATGCTTGCTGGGTGAGGATTTTGTTTACATAGGGATTGGATCACTGTTGTGTTGATTTTCACTGTGTGTCTAGCAACAGTTGTAGTTCTAATTTGTTATCTCTGTGCGGAGTGCTGGTTGGAAATCCATTGTCTCTGCTGGAGATGCACCTTGTAATTTTGTCATTCAGTTCGTTGGTACGAAGCAATAAAAATGAGATGTCTGTGTTCAGTCCAACAAGTATACAGCATCTGAAAAGACTATGGGGATTTTAATATGAAGACAATAGATGGTTATTTATTTATTTTTGTTTATTTATTTAGTGTTTTCTATAGGGCGAACATGACCCAATCCTGGGTGTCAGAGCGCTTTACAAATCAACAGCAATCAGTTTCGTTCACAGTTTACAAATTTACAATAATATACATATTAAGTCTCACTAGGCGACCACTCGGGTTATAGTAGTACATGACACAACATACTTTCTTATAAAATGTAATATCATCCCTAAAGAAAACGTGGAGTCACAACTCGAAAACAGTTACAAGACCAGACCAATAACCATGTGGCTTGTTAGAGGTACCTTCTTTAGCCATCGTCCCTGAATCTTGCGTATGGACTTGGGTATCCCACTAGGTCTGACTGAGGTCCATGGATGAGACTCGATGAAAGCCCCTGACTTGTGCTATCTCCGGAGTCATTGCTCAGATAATAGCAGAACAATCATCCTGATTATCTTCACCTACTAGCACAACTGAAAATAGTAGCTTCAGGAATGACTAAAGGTCTCAAAGGAGCCGAGAGAGGACCCTAGATAGTTAAGGGAGGAATTTACTCATGAGAAAGGACTTAGCCTCTTTTTTGAATCTCGAGACCGAGGCGATTCCTCTGATATTTGGAGGCAACGCATTCCAAATTCTTGGCGCAGCTCCCGAGAATGCTCTGTCGTATGTTCTCTTCTTTCGGAAAATTGCTGGTTTCAGTAGGAAATCAGCGGCCCCCCTCGAAGATCTAAGGCCTCCAGAACTCGTAATTTTCTGGGCAAGGTAAAGTGGTGTTTTGTAGTCTAGAGCTTTGTGTGTAATACATGCCATCTTTAGCTGAATTCTTGCCACGAACTGTAGCCATTTGAGCGCTTTCAGATGTGGAGTGATGTGGTCAAATTTACGAGTCTCACTGCAGCATTCAGGCAGGCTTTTAGTGGAGCTGTTGAAATCTTAGGGAGCCTTGCTAGAGTTGTGCATCCATACTCAATCCTTGAGATAACCAAAGCTTGGACAGCGTTTTCAGGTCAGCAGTGTCGATGAACGGTTTCAATTTTCTGAGATAGCTCAGATGGAATCGGGCATTTTTTGCCATAGTGTTGATGTGAGCTCGCATGTTTAAATCCTTATCCAGCGTGATTCCAAGTGACTTGATAGAATCAACTAGAATCGGAGTACCGTTTAGCGCTGTGATCAATTTGGTCCATTCCTTGATTATCGTGGAGGATTTAGGGAGGAGATCAGAAGGAATTCAGTTTTCTGTGAGTTGAGTTTAAGATGATTGCTGGAAAGCCAGTGAACGGTCTTTAGAAGTGCTTAGTTCAATATGTTGATCTCTTCAAGCAAAGTGATCTTCGTATACAGCTGAGTGTCATCTGTATACATGTGGAAGGAGATGTTAGCCTGCTGCAGTACTTCAGTGAGTGGCTCAATATACAGGTTGAATAGGGATCGGGATAGAGTTGAACCTTGAGGAACTCCAATATGACTCGGGATGGAAGGGATAGCATGTGGTGAGCGACCTCTGACCCTGCTCGCAGGCAGGTCGCTCCCCACGCTGCTGCACGGCTCTGCCTGCATTGTTTTTGCCTAATCCTGTACTTTCCCCCTGTGCCTAACTTGCTTTCTTGCCCAGACTTGTTTTTTCCCCCTGTGCCTAACTTGCTTTCTTGCCCAGACTTGTTTTTTTCCCCCTGTGCCTAACTTGCTTTCTTGCCCAGACTTGTTTTTAGCCTCCTGTGCCTAACTTGCTTTCTTGCCCAGACTTGTTTTTATCCTCCTGTGCCTAACTTGCTTTCTTGCCCAGACTTGGTTGTATTCCCCTGTGCCTGTACTTGTTTTCTTGCCTAAACTTGTTTTTCCTTCCTGTGCCCAGTTCTCCCACGGCCCGCCCGTTTTTCCCGCTGCTGCGTCCCTGCGGCCCCGCCCCCCTTCATTCCCATTCGCCGCCCCGCTCCCGCCTCCCAGCTGCTCCTCCCTCCCACATCCCCTCATATGGAGGCCGCGCAGCGGCTGCGCAGCGGGCGCGCCGCTGGCGCGCCGAAGGCGTCCGCGCCTGGACCGCGCCCAGCACCAGGACCCCTGGACCCCGCGAACGCCACGACGCCCGACACCGCTACGATGCCAGATCCCTCCACGCACTCAACACCGAACGATCACACACCTGCTTCCTGGCCACCCCGAAGCGCACCCACGGAGCTTTCACCTGCCGGAACTGCAGCTTCACAAGCATCCGCCCCACCATGCCGCCGACCAGGAAAGAACCCAACCACCTCAGATGCATCCTTCTCAACACCCGCTCCGCCCGCAAACACGCCGTTGAACTCTGGGACCTACTCGACTCAACCTCCCCAGACGTCGCCTTCCTGACGGAGACCTGGCTGAACCCCGCCTCGGCACCCGACATAGCCATAGCCGTCCCGGAAGGCTACAAGATCACCCGCAGGGACCGCACCAACAGAGCACGAGGAGGAATCGCCATCGTCCACAAGAACACTCTCCGAGTCTCGACCAACACCGACGACACCCTCAGCACCGCCGAACACCTGCACTTCCAGATCCACACCGATCCCAACACCACCCTCAGAGGAACCCTCGTCTACAGACCCCCCGGACCCCGACCACAGTTCAGCGACTCCATCGCCGACTTCGTCAGCACACACGCCCTCGCCTCCACGGACTACATCCTCCTCGGGGACCTGAACTTCCACCTCGAGAACAACAACGATACCAACTCCACCACCCTGATCGACACCCTAGCCAACCTCGGACTCAGACAACTCGTCACAACACCCACCCACTCCGCCGGTCACACTCTCGACCCCATCTTCTCCGCAAGCCCCCACGTCTCCTTCAACCACACCACCGAACTCCACTGGACAGACCATCGCTGCATCCACTTCACCTTCAAGAAACCCACCACGCACCACCGCACCCAACAGATGCCCCACCGCTGCTGGAGCAAAGTCACCGAAGACCAACTAACCGCCACCCTTGCCCAGAGCCCACCCGCCGACCCCACCGACCCCGACACCGCCGCCCGCTACCTCAGACAGTGGATCAACGACTGCGCCAACACCCTCGCCCCGATCAAGAAACCCTCCAACAGTCACACCAACAAGAAAGCCAGCTGGTTCACTGAAGACCTCCGGGCCTCCAAGCAAACCTGCCGAAAGCTGGAGAAGATCTGGCTCCGTAAACGAACACCGGACAGCCACGCAGCCCACAAGAACGCCACCCGCAGACACCATCACCTCATCAGATCCGCCAAAAGGGCCTCCTTCAAAGACCGCCTAGACAACAACGCGCACAACAGCAAAGAGCTCTTCAACATCGTGAAGGAACTCTCCAACCCCAGCTCCAACACCAACGACGTCCCACCTCGCAAGACCTGTGCGACTCGCTGGCCACCTTCTTCCACCGCAAGATCGCAGACATCCACGACAGCTTCAACGCCACGACCGCCCCGACAACCACTGAGACCTCCGCCCCCACGACCACCATCCGCACCAACCGCCTGCTCTCCTGGACCAACATCAACGACGACGACACCATCAAGATCATGAACACCATCCACTCCGGATCTCCGTCAGACCCATGCCCACACCACATCTTCAACAAAGCCAGCACAGCCATCGCACCCCATCTCCGGAAAGTCATCAACACCTCCTTCGAGACAGCAACCTTCCCGGAGAGCTGGAAGCACGCCGAGATCAACGCCTTACTCAAGAAACCCAAGGCGGACCCCAAGGACCTCAAGAACTTCCGGCCCATCTCCTTGCTCCCGTTCCCGGCAAAGGTCATCGAGAAGACCGTCAACAAACAACTGACCCGCTACCTCGAGGAGAACAACATCCTGGACCCTTCCCAGTCCGGGTTCCGCAGCAACCACAGCACCGAGACTGCCCTCATCGCCGCCACCGATGACATCAAGTCCCTGCTGGACAACGGAGAAACGGCGGCCCTCATCCTCCTGGACCTGTCAGCCGCCTTCGACACGGTCTGCCACCACACACTACGAACACGCCTCCACAACGCCGGGATCCAAGAGAAGGCCCTGGACTGGACCACCTCCTTCCTCTCCGGCAGAACACAGAGCGTCCGCCTTCCCCCCTTCCGCTCCGAAGCCACCGAGATCATCTTCGGTCTACCCCAGGGCTCTTCCCTCAGCCCAACTCTGTTTAACATCTACATGGCACCGCTCGCCCACGTCGCCCGTCGGCACGACCTCAATATCATCTCCTACGCCGATGACACCCAGCTGATCTTCTCCCTCACCAAGGATCCCCACACCGCCAAAACCAACCTCCACGAAGGAATGAAGGCCGTCGCTGAATGGATGAGGAATAGCCGACTGAAGCTGAACTCGGACAAGATGGAGGTCCTCATCCTCGGATCCACCCCTTCGGCCTGGGGCGACTCCTGGTGGCCGACCGCACTGGGAACCGCCCCAACACCCACCGACCACGCACGCAACCTAGGGGTCATCCTCGACTCCACCCTCTCCATGACTAAACAGGTCAACGCTGTCTCATCCGCCTGCTTCAACACCCTCCGCATGCTCCGCAGGATCTACAAGTGGATCCCCACTGAAACGAGAAGAACGGTCACCCAGGCCCTCGTCAGCAGCAGGTTGGACTACGGAAACGCCCTCTACGCAGGAGCCTCGGCCAAACTCCTGAGACGGCTCCAACGCATCCAGAACGCCTCTGCACGCCTGATCCTCGACATCCCTCGCCGCAGCCACATCACACCCCACCTGAGAGACCTGCACTGGCTCCCGGTCAACAAGAGGATAACCTTCAAACTCCTCACCCACGCACACAAGGCACTCCACAACACCGGACCAACGTACCTCAACAGACGACTCAGCTTCTACACCCCCACCCGCCAGCTCCGCTCCGCCGACCTCGCCCTCGCCACTGTCCCCCGCTTCCGAAGAGCGACCTCCGGTGGCAGATCGTTCTCCCACCTCGCCGCCAAGACCTGGAACACCCTCCCCATCCACCTACGGCAGACCCAAGACCTGCTGACCTTCAGAAAACTCCTCAAGACCTGGCTTTTCGAGCAGTAGCAGCATTCCCCACCCCAGCGCCTTGAGACCCTCACGGGTGAGTAGTGCGCTTTACAAATGACATGATTGATTGATTGATTGGTTCACCAATAATCTTTGCGATCTGTTCTTTAAGAAGGAATGAAACCATTTTAGGACTGTACCAGAAAAACCCATCCTATTCTCCAGTCGGTCTAATAATTTGCCATGATTTACAGTGTCAAATGCTGAAGATAGGTCGAGGAGGACTAGTAGACAGGTTTCATTACGGTCTAGGGCAAGTAGAGCATCATCCACTATGTGCAAAATTGCTGTTTCCGTGCTGTGGTCTGGTCTAAACCCTGATTGGCAGTCGTTTAGTAGCTTATATTCTGTGATGTGACGGTTCAGTTGTTGAGCACATTTTTCCGACACCTTGGCCAGCCAGTAAGGGAATGTTTGTTACCGGCCTAAAGTTGTTTGGGTCCGAAGGATTCTCGGTAGGTTTTTTCTTAATAGTGACCCCTAATGGTGGGGTTTTTGACTTCTAAAGCCTCCTGGACTAGTTTGAAGTGTAGTATAAAGATTTCCAATTCTTATACACAAGGGCCCTTATATTCGCAAAAAGCATTCAGTAAAAGTGGTTGCAATTTGCGCGCCCACTTTTACTGAATGCATTGTTTTTTTGTGAACCAACATATGTTCAAACATGTTGGTTTGCAAAATTCCGATTCGTAGGGGGTCGCGATTTGACCTAACTCCTTAATATGCAAGAGGAATCAATCGCTACCATCACAGGGATGGTGGCCTACTGGATCGGTAATTGCTTTTAAATTCGGCAATCTTTTTTTTTTTTGAATACACGCTGTTTTCCTTAAAGGAAAACAGGATGCGTTTAAAAAAAAACAAGTTTCAGAACATTTTTTTACAACATTGACCTAGAGATCCCTTCCCTTCTACGAGTGGGTTACCACTGCCTTTGAGGTGTCAGTAACCTATCAATGATTTGTGACTGCAATTGTTGTCGCAAACCATTGTTACATACCTGTAGAAATCACAAAATGGACGGGATGCCCTAAACTTACCCCAGTCAATTTGCAATTGGGTATGTAGTTGCAAACTTATTTAGCCATTTTGTAAAAAGTTACCGAATCGCAAGTTGGGTTTGGAACATACCCAAAAGCTATTTGCGGCTGCAAAGGCTCAAATTTTGAGAACCAGAGCCTTTGCAACTGGAAAATAGCTTTGAACACATGGACCTAGGTTATTTAAAAAAAAAAAAGTCAGTTGTTTCTCTAAAAAGTATTTGCCATTAATTGCCATTCAGCATAATAATTTACCGGTATTGTCTAAGATGTGAACTGCATGCATTGCTAGCTATTTTGAGACTCCTGTTACCATTCTCTTTAGAGCCTTGCATGCATTGGTGAGGCCTTTGCCCAGGTGCCTTGTCAGGTATCTTATTCCTCTCATCATTTTGTAGCAGTGGTGATTGCAAGGCATTCTCCGGTTGTTCGCCGAGGGAGAGAGATGTAGGTTGAATCCCTTTCTCCACTAAGATCCCCTCAACACCACTACACTAGGGAGCAGACTGCTCCCCGAACATTCTATTATAAAAAATGACTGTGATTGTACCTGATCAGTGGTCTGTGTGTTGTGCCCTACAGTTGTTTTTGCAGAGGTACGGGCTGCTCCGATAAGGGTTAAAATTGTTGTAAAATACAGTGCTTAAGGGTCTGTGTAGTTGCCATGTAATCGTTTGTCCACACATAGGGGGATATTCTCAAGAACGTGCGATAATCATCGCCAAAATAGGTTAAACACATCGCCGTCTATCGCGGGAAAATAACTCTGTGTTAACGTCTTATTCTCAACACGGCGGTAACATGCGATAGTTTCCCGATAACGCGTCAAATGTCCGCGATAAAATTACCAGGACGGCGATAAAAATCTAAAGCCTAACGTGAAAAAAGTTGCGATAGGCCCAACGGCAAAAAAAATCCAGCGATAAGCAGCGCCAGGCCTGCAAGTCCCACAAGTCAGGCGGGAAAAACCACTATAAAAGCAGCAACAAAAAACACAAACAAAACACAAACAACTGCGAAGCACCATGTAGGTAGCCGAAGCAAGTACAGAGGACAACCAGAACCCCACAAGCCCCACGGAGGACCAGCCTGGGACCTCGGGGTCAGGGAAGGGCAAGGAGAAGAAGAAGAGGAACCCGCCTTTCAGTACGCAGGAAAACCAGATCCTCATTACGGAGGTGATAGAACACCACCACCAACTGTTCATCACCTCCACTGTGTCATTGGCAACTAAAAATACAATATGGCAGTCCATCTTGGCCAAGGTGAATGCAGTCGGAGTGAAGAGAAGGGAAGTGGATGACTGCAAGAAGCGCTGGACTGATGTGAAGCGCAAAACCAAGCTGAAACTCGCAGCCAACCTGAAAGCAGCAATGCAGACTGAAGGTGGGAGTCCAGCAACACACCAGGTGCTAGATGAGATGGAGGAAATGGTGACCCGAGTCATCATTGGGGAGACGGTGGCAGGAGTTGGGGGACCGGACACTGTACAACATGACCTGAGCCAACAGCAACAGGGTGAGTAACAACCAGGGACTGGGGGACGGGGGGAGATGGGCACAATGGCACACATGCACAATTAAGTATAGCACATCTGCGGACAAACCATGCCCAAGAGTCACAACTCTGACCAAGAGCCCAATTTACCCAAGTCTGCAACATCTCAGCACTGTATAAGCACAGAAGTGAAAGGCACACCGCCTGAAAGGGATAAGGGCCAGCCAAATCAGAGCTGAAGGGGCAACACACCCACAATGCAGCACACACACATAAGAATCAGAGCACCTCAACATTGACAACAATGTGGTACAAACTGCAACACTTTCACAACAGAACAGAGGACACAACTGCTGCCGCTTGTGTGTAGAAAATGGCCATTCGCATTTGGCATAGCAGGAAACTGTGAGATGACGATGTACAAGTACAACCTCACATCCCTGATGGTGTAGACATGTCAACTGTCCCGCATCAAATAGGCATCATCTCACAAACAGTCACAATGTACATTGTCATGCAGTCTGTTAGTAAACTTGTACAATGCGTGAACATACATGTGAACGCAAGGTCAATCTGCATCTCCCCTTCACATTGCAGAGAGAGAATCAACACCTCCTGCAGAGCAGACCCAATAACTCAGCACTGATGATGAAGAGGACCTCCCCAACATCGACACCTACGCCCTCCAACAGCCCATGGACAGCTTCGGCACCCCACCTCCAGGAGCAGGGCAGCCCAGCTGCATCAAGGAGACCCCACCCCTGCACAGACCACACAGCAGGAAGCTCCCACCACCACGGCTGTCTCCCAGGACCCCCACGACCAACACATGGCATTCCAACGCCGTGTGTTAGGGTGCCAGGAGAAGATGGCTGATCAGCTGCGGGTGGGGTTCAACCTCATGGCAGCCAAACTAGATGCCACACGTGGGTGTCTAAGTCCCATCAGGGACCACTTACAGTCCCTAACGGACACCCACTGTCCGCTCCATGCTCTCCAACAATCCATGGCTGACATAGCTGGAGTCATGACTCTGAGCCAAGAACAACTGTCTAGTCAGAGTGGCTCCAGCGATGTCAGCCGGGAGTTGGGACACATGCAGAGGATCATGGAGAACATGGAGCGGATGCAGGCGGAAAGAATGCTTGCCTCGGCTGCACACCAGCGAGATGTAGCTGTGATCTTCCATGCCCTGCAGAACCTCGTCATGGCATTGCCGCCACAAGGCCTGGCGCGGATGAATGCTGCTGCTACTAACCATCCACATCTCCACCCCCTGAAGTGTCAGTGCCACACAGTGCAGCAGACATCCCACCTCCGGCCCCTGATGTGTCAGTGCCACACAGTGATGCAGACTAAACACCACCACCCACATGTGAGGCACCTGACACATCAGAGGACGAAGATGATGATGAATCTGGCTTTGTGTTAAGAATGAAGTGGTAGCATTCATCTCCGCCATATGGCCTGTTTCAGCTTGGTTCTGCCCTCTGCATCATGCCCTGGAATAACACCTTCCACTGTCCCCCGATACACTCAGCGACACTCACCTTGGACCTCGACATGGACTGCCATATTTTGTTTGGTTACCAATGACACAGCAATCACACTGCGGACTGAAGTCTTCCTCTTCCGATGAACTTGTCAATCCCTAAAGGACTCTGGCTGGCCCTCCACGGGGCAACAATGTAAAATGGGGTTTGCATGGCCCTGTACTGGTCCAGCTTCAACACTCCACTGAATGCGAATAAAACATTCTAATTCACACAGATGTGTCATGGCTATGAGCAATCAAGTATGAAAGTATGGATGAATGTAGGGACAGTGATTCCACAAAAAGGTACTCCCTGGGTAATGCTATCAATGCGCATGTATGGCCGTGACCCAGATAGGCAGTGAGACACACATTGTCATTCAAATCAACACTCATCACAGTTGAATACAAGTGAAGGTGCGTAGACTTTATTAGCATATGCGTGTCAGTAGGGCAAGATAAGTGCCACAACATGCAGACCAATGCAGCAGTATGTCAGAATGAGGAACGTTGCCAAGCGCCGCTGTCCACTCCGGGGAGTGCCTCACCTTTCACAGGTGTGTGTTAACCTGCGTTGTTGTCCGCTCATGTATTCAGAGTCCAGGCGAATGCAGCCATGTCCACTGTTGTCGTGGGATATGTGACCAGATCTCCAAGATGCAACAAGGTGTTGGGGCATGTGCAATGGGTTCCATTCTGTTGTGGCTGCAGGTACGTAGTTACTCGTCCATGAAAGCGATTGCAGCTTCGTAGGCTATCATTTCCAACATGAGGTCGTTGTCGACTTCATCAAACAGGACGGCGAGGCAATCCATTAGCAGGTCCGGACAGATGTAATGCGTCCACCCCCTTTCACCAATTGGCACTACAGCCCAATAGGGGAGCGGTTCAATGTGGTCACTGCACACGAGGAGTTGTGCAATCTCCCAGGTCCAGCTGCCAGCATGTATGCCAAGTATCAAGGCATCCCATAAACGGGTATCACAGTGACACTCCTGGTCGTGGGCCAACAAGGGGCGCACACACATGTCAAAATCCAGTTCAGCTACCGTCCTGTTGGATAGGCAGACATCCATGGACCACTCGAATATGCACGATCGACAATGC
This sequence comes from Calotriton arnoldi, assembly GCA_963921515.1. Classification (NCBI taxonomy): domain Eukaryota; kingdom Metazoa; phylum Chordata; class Amphibia; order Caudata; family Salamandridae; genus Calotriton; species Calotriton arnoldi. The sequence continues at coordinate 1,500,460 of CAWUFW010004294.1, forward strand.
AACACAGGCTGAATGCAGGTGACTTTGGCAAGGTGGAAGCTTAGCCGGTAACTGATCCGCAGCACTGCCAATGGCAGTGCCCCCAGTAAACGCAGCATACGTGCACGGTACAGTTCCACGTGACAGGGGTTGTGCATGTGTCCGGGATGTTCTGCCATTGCGTTAGTGGCTCTGGTTGAAGCAGCACTGTTCTGACCTGCGCCAGTTCTGTGGATGAAATGCCACAGCTCGGATCAATGAGATGTTTTAGTGTGCAACTGTTGTACGCCTGGGATGGTGTGGGAGTAAGTGTGAAGACCATTCCATGCAAGATAACTTCGAGCAAGGACTTCTGTGTGTGGGGTGTGTATACGTTGGTCTTTCGTCGGGCTGTGCGTAGTGTGGGAGTCGTCATCAGCTGCTATAGTATCTGTCAGGGGTGCCGGTCACATGCAAATCCGAGGTTGGAGGTGCAGATGTGCTTCCGCCTGATAGTTCAGACAAAGGAGCTTTCATCCCTAATGTTAGTTTGTCATCTGCTTGCATTCAGGAAATGTGATGTGGCTTGTTGGGGGTGGGGTGGGATGTGTGCGACTTTGTGATTCATGTTTGACATGTCTTGCATGTGGCAAATGAGCGGCATCACTGTGTGTTTACGTTGCCTCACAGCTGCTCCTCCCTCCCCCGAGCCTATTTACTTGTGTGCGCTGCGCGGTTGCATCACTTGCACTCCTACGGCACACCATTGTCATGCCTGTCTGCGCATGTCCACAAGCCTGACAACGACACTGTGATGTTGGCCTTTGAAGGTGGGCGGCCACGTGAGTGTAGGCCTATGGTAAGGATAGGGCGGACACAGATGTAGAGTTCATGCCTGGCTGAACTCGCGCTGCGATTAAGGCTAGGCATTTGGCTCATGGTTCGGCAATACAGATACACACAACACTTGGCATGTATGAGCCAAGACCCCGAGCAGTCTTGCGCTCCTTCATTTCTCCGTTCGTGCGAGCCCGCCCTCCGGGTGCATGCTACATTGCAACATTGTCGATTGCGGGCCAGGTGGCGCCGACACTACAACAGAGACACTCGCATTAGTTACTTCCTTGTCCAGGCCAGAACTGAACCACGCCCAGAGCCCCGGGCAAATTCTTCACACCCCTACGCTGGACTGACGTACGCCGGCCCAGCCCACTCCGCTTACGCTTACAGGGGGACGACGAAGCTACGTGTCCAAGGTCTTACCCACTGCCTGAGGTGACATGGTTGTGTCCGCTGTCCACAGCACAATGTAATGTGGTAGGGCCCGGGGCCGTCATGCATACATAATGACCACACGGACACACTTAGATAGATAGTGGAACTGGCTACGGGCACGTGCGCCCGGCCCCTTTTTATTACCAGGGTCACATGTCCAGTGATGCCTGAGCTGGATGGGTGTGGGGTGAGTGTAAGCCAGCCCTCAGGGAGTGGTTGGTGCTGGCAACAACTAGAACAGTGATCATCGGATCACATACACAGTTTCAATCATAAAGGGTCCATGACTTGCAGTGCACTGAGGTAGGGGCACCAGATCTGGAATCACACACACAAGATTCAAACATAAAGGGTCCATGACTTGTGGTGCACTGAGTTAGTGGCACCTGAAGCGCTCAGCGGGTGTGCAGCCAGCGATGATGGCGTGTCCTTGCAGGTCAGGATTGGATTCGATATGTGTGAGCCCTGCTGACCGCAGTGTAGGCCGGAGGCATCTGTCAGCAAGGGCCCACAGCCACGTGGCGATGACTTGTGGTGCACTGAGTTAGTTGCACCTGAAGCGCTCAGCGGGTGTGCAGCCAGCGATGATGGCGTGTCCTTGCAGGTCAGGATTGGATTTGATATGTGTGAGCCCTGCTGACCGCAGTGTAGGCCGTAGGCAGCGGTCAGCAAGGGCCCACAGCTATGTGGCGATGACTTGTGGTGCACTGAGTTAGTGGCACCTGAAGCGCTCAGCGGGTGCGCAGCCTGCGATGATGCGTCGTCCGGGCGGGCCGCACTGGAAGCAATGTCTGTTGCCTACTGGACTGCGCCATAAATAAATCAAGACTCGATTTGAATTGGGGGACCTGCTGACCGCAGTGTAGGCCGAAGGCAGTAGTCAGCACACACATGACTCCGCGGTGGTGTGCCGCTGGGTGCGCTGGGGGCCTGCGACGCGGGAGCCAGCGATCGGCTGAGGAGCCTGGAGGTCTCGGCGGCGGACTCGTGGCAGGGTGAGGGGCGCAGCCCTGGCAGACGCGATGTCCATCCCGGAAGTGAACCACGCCCAGAGCCCCGGCCTATTTATTCACACTCCTACGCTGGACTGGCGTACGCCGGACAAGCCCACTCCGCTTACGCTTACAGGTGGGGACGACAGAGCTACATGACCGAGGTCTTCCCCACTGCCTGAGGTAACATGGTTGCATCCACTGTCCACAACACTACAAACACCAGCAGAATATGTCCACATGGACGAGTCTGTGCTCTGCATACTGAAGTCTGTCCAGCACATCACCGCCACGCTTAGCATTGTGTACATTCTTTTTCATGGGTGACTTGCCTCCTTCACACATACTTGGTTCCCACCTCTCCCCACATTCTGCAATTGTGTGGCTGAGGGGCCATGCCGTTTTCGGAAGGTCAGCTGTCTTTCCACTTTCCTTTTCTTCTTTTGTAAATCTTTCATTACTATGTTTCGACCTTGTCTTTCTTCTTTACTTCATTACTTGTTTCCTTCTTTGTTTCCTTTCCCTCCCACCTTACCCTCCATAGTTGTATCTCCAGCATCCTTCTCCCTTTTTCCTTTTCTGACATCTTTTTTCTCTCCAACTTTCTGTTTTTTTCTTTCTTCTCACCATCCTCCTTTTAGCCCCTTTCCCTTTTGTTGCGCTTTCCTTTCTGCTTCCCTTGTTTCTTAATTCCTTTTGTCCTTTCTTCTTTCTGTCTTTTGTGCCATCTTTCTTTGATTCATTCTCTCCATCCTGCTGTCTTTTATTTATCTATCCATGCATACTTTTCCTTCCTTCCTTCTCTCTTTTATCCACCCATCCACCCAATCATTCTCTCTCTTCTTTTTTCTTTTATTTTCCTTCAATCTGTCACCCACCCATTCTTCTGTTTTTCCACATCTTTCTTTCTCTTCATCCATTCTTCACTCTCTAATTAATCCTTCCTTCTCTTCATTCATCCATCCATCTTTCACTTCTTTCTACATTTCTTCACTTCCTCTATTATCCATCCTTCCTTCTTTCCAGCCATGAAATATACTTCTGACAGAAGAGAACTGTATTATGGTCAGCTTATTGGTTATGTTTTCAGACAGCAAACGCTTGCTGAACGGTGTTCTCTCTATGGTCTTATCTGCTTCCCAGTTCAGCTGTTTGGATTGTAACCTTATGAGTGATAGAAACTGGCTAAGGAAAGTGGAGTGTGCAAGAATATATACAGTTTTGGGAGTGAGTTTTTCTAGATTTAATCTCCAGAAACAGTGTGTAAGATGGTCCGCTACAATCCTCAGATAATTCTAGGTTAAATTCATAACTCAGTATTTAGTTAATTGTTTAATAAGATGTGGATTGTACACACCTAAAGTAACGATTAATTACTAAATATTAAGAAAGTAGTTTCTCAAACAAATTGCACAGGAGTAGCAGCAAATGTGGAAAAACATTTCTTATTCTTTTTCCTCTCTTTACTATGTTTTTTCTTGATTGTACAGACAGGATGAGCCATACATCAGCTTAGATACAACATACAGGATAGCTTGTACAAAAGGGGCTGAGATACTCAACCAATATGTGTTTCATCCCATTCGGTGCACAGGTCTAGGGCATTCTCAAAGCAATGTTATGGTTTGAGGTACGGAGTAAGCATAGTCAAGTAAGCGAGACTGAGGTCTACTGGTCTTATCATGTTGTAACATAGGCATAGTGGCAGTTAGTTTCCATGTGGGCGTCTCGCCAAAGTGAGTAGAGTGAATATGAGGTCCTGGTTCGATCAGAATGGAAAGCTATGCAGACTGCTCTTTTTTCTCTCCATCCTTTCTTCCTTCCATAATTCCCTCCTCCCATCCATTTCTTCATCCTCCCTTCAAAGTATCCATCCATTTCTCTATCCTTCCACCTATCCATCCATTTATCCACCTATCCATCCATCCATTTCTCCATACATTTGTTTGTCTATCCATCCATCTGCCCATCCTTCTATCCATCTGTCCATCCACCCATCCATTCATCATCTCTTCTTTCCATCAAGCCCCTTCTCCAGCCATCTCCCTTATCTATCCTTTTCTCGGTCTTTGTCTCCATACTTCTTTTATTTTCCTTCCTCCCATGCTCTCTTGCTCTATTAGTTCTCTCACCCATCAGCTGCATAATGCCATGCTCATTCTGCAGTATTTAGCAACTTATATATTGAGACCAGCGACTCCGAGCAAAGTAAAAGGAACTGTAAAGAATAATTGGGGGGGGGGGGGCGCTAGTGAGCCCACAGCAAGATGGCCGCACATTAGTGTAGCTCCGCCAGCTGAGACATTAATCCTTCCAGTATCCCGGCCGAAAGGGGCCATCGACGATTTTAACAGCGGGAGAGATGTACTGCAGCCCAGACCCCGAGTGATGGTGTGATTAGAGCCAGGGCACACCCAAGCAAGTGACAGCGAACTGTGGGCCGAGCGCCGTCTACCTTCCCCAACATGGCGGTGGTTGGCTGTGGTTGGAGAGAGATCTGCTCCGTCCGAAACAATGACAACAGAGCATTTGAACACATGGACCTAGGTTATTTCAAAAAAAAAAAGTCAGTTGTTTCTCTAAAAAGTATTTGCCATTAATTGCCATTCAGCATAATAACTTACCGGTATTGTCTAAGATGTGAACTGCATGCATTGCTAGCTATTTTGAGACTCCTGTTACCATTCTCTTTAGAGCCTTGCATGCATTGGTGAGGCCTTTGCCCAGGTGCCTTGTCAGGTATCTTATTCCTCTCATCATTTTGTAGCAGTGGTGATTGCAAGGCATTCTCCGGTTGTTCGCCGAGGGAGAGAGATGTAGGTTGAATCCCTTTCTCCACTAAGATCCCCTCAACACCACTACACTAGGGAGCAGACTGCTCCCCGAAGATTCTATTATAAAAAATGACTGTGATTGTACCTGATCAGTGGTCTGTGTGTTGTGCCCTACAGTTGTTTTTGCAGAGGTACGGGCTGCTCCGATAAGGGTTAAAATTGTTGTAAAATACAGTGCTTAAGGGTCTGTGTAGTTGCCATGTAATCGTTTGTCCACACATAGGGGGATATTCTCAAGAACGTGCGATAATCATCGGCAAAATAGGTTAAACACATCGCCGTCTATCGCGGGAAAATAACTCTGTGTTAACGTCTTATTCTCAACACGGCGGTAACATGCGATAGTTTCCCGATAACGCGTCAAATGTCCGCGATAAAATTACCAGGACGGCGATAAAAATCTAAAGCCTAACGTGAAAAAAGTTGCGATAGGCCCAACGGCAAAAAAAAATCCAGCGATAAGCAGCGCCAGGCCTGCAAGTCCCACAAGTCAGGCGGGAAAAACCACTATAAAAGCAGCAACAAAAAACACAAACAAAACACAAACAACTGCGAAGCACCATGTAGGTAGCCGAAGCAAGTACAGAGGACAACCAGAACCCCACAAGCCCCACGGAGGACCAGCCTGGGACCTCGGGGTCAGGGAAGGGCAAGGAGAAGAAGAAGAGGAACCCGCCTTTCAGTACGCAGGAAAACCAGATCCTCATTACGGAGGTGATAGAACACCACCACCAACTGTTCATCACCTCCACTGTGTCATTGGCAACTAAAAATACAATATGGCAGTCCATCTTGGCCAAGGTGAATGCAGTCGGAGTGAAGAGAAGGGAAGTGGATGACTGCAAGAAGCGCTGGACTGATGTGAAGCGCAAAACCAAGCTGAAACTCGCAGCCAACCTGAAAGCAGCAATGCAGACTGAAGGTGGGAGTCCAGCAACACACCAGGTGCTAGATGAGATGGAGGAAATGGTGACCCGAGTCATCATTGGGGAGACGGTGGCAGGAGTTGGGGGACCGGACACTGTACAACATGACCTGAGCCAACAGCAACAGGGTGAGTAACAACCAGGGACTGGGGGACGGGGGGAGATGGGCACAATGGCACACATGCACAATTAAGTATAGCACATCTGCGGACAAACCATGCCCAAGAGTCACAACTCTGACCAAGAGCCCAATTTACCCAAGTCTGCAACATCTCAGCACTGTATAAGCACAGAAGTGAAAGGCACACCGCCTGAAAGGGATAAGGGCCAGCCAAATCAGAGCTGAAGGGGCAACACACCCACAATGCAGCACACACACATAAGAATCAGAGCACCTCAACATTGACAACAATGTGGTACAAACTGCAACACTTTCACAACAGAACAGAGGACACAACTGCTGCCGCTTGTGTGTAGAAAATGGCCATTCGCATTTGGCATAGCAGGAAACTGTGAGATGACGATGTACAAGTACAACCTCACATCCCTGATGGTGTAGACATGTCAACTGTCCCGCATCAAATAGGCATCATCTCACAAACAGTCACAATGTACATTGTCATGCAGTCTGTTAGTAAACTTGTACAATGCGTGAACATACATGTGAACGCAAGGTCAATCTGCATCTCCCCTTCACATTGCAGAGAGAGAATCAACACCTCCTGCAGAGCAGACCCAATAACTCAGCACTGATGATGAAGAGGACCTCCCCAACATCGACACCTACGCCCTCCAACAGCCCATGGACAGCTTCGGCACCCCACCTCCAGGAGCAGGGCAGCCCAGCTGCATCAAGGAGACCCCACCCCTGCACAGACCACACAGCAGGAAGCTCCCACCACCACGGCTGTCTCCCAGGACCCCCACGACCAACACATGGCATTCCAACGCCGTGTGTTAGGGTGCCAGGAGAAGATGGCTGATCAGCTGCGGGTGGGGTTCAACCTCATGGCAGCCAAACTAGATGCCACACGTGGGTGTCTAAGTCCCATCAGGGACCACTTACAGTCCCTAACGGACACCCACTGTCCGCTCCATGCTCTCCAACAATCCATGGCTGACATAGCTGGAGTCATGACTCTGAGCCAAGAACAACTGTCTAGTCAGAGTGGCTCCAGCGATGTCAGCCGGGAGTTGGGACACATGCAGAGGATCATGGAGAACATGGAGCGGATGCAGGCGGAAAGAATGCTTGCCTCGGCTGCACACCAGCGAGATGTAGCTGTGATCTTCCATGCCCTGCAGAACCTCGTCATGGCATTGCCGCCACAAGGCCTGGCGCGGATGAATGCTGCTGCTACTAACCATCCACATCTCCACCCCCTGAAGTGTCAGTGCCACACAGTGCAGCAGACATCCCACCTCCGGCCCCTGATGTGTCAGTGCCACACAGTGATGCAGACTAAACACCACCACCCACATGTGAGGCACCTGACACATCAGAGGACGAAGATGATGATGAATCTGGCTTTGTGTTAAGAATGAAGTGGTAGCATTCATCTCCGCCATATGGCCTGTTTCAGCTTGGTTCTGCCCTCTGCATCATGCCCTGGAATAACACCTTCCACTGTCCCCCGATACACTCAGCGACACTCACCTTGGACCTCGACATGGACTGCCATATTTTGTTTGGTTACCAATGACACAGCAATCACACTGCGGACTGAAGTCTTCCTCTTCCGATGAACTTGTCAATCCCTAAAGGACTCTGGCTGGCCCTCCACGGGGCAACAATGTAAAATGGGGTTTGCATGGCCCTGTACTGGTCCAGCTTCAACACTCCACTGAATGCGAATAAAACATTCTAATTCACACAGATGTGTCATGGCTATGAGCAATCAAGTATGAAAGTATGGATGAATGTAGGGACAGTGATTCCACAAAAAGGTACTCCCTGGGTAATGCTATCAATGCGCATGTATGGCCGTGACCCAGATAGGCAGTGAGACACACATTGTCATTCAAATCAACACTCATCACAGTTGAATACAAGTGAAGGTGCGTAGACTTTATTAGCATATGCGTGTCAGTAGGGCAAGATAAGTGCCACAACATGCAGACCAATGCAGCAGTATGTCAGAATGAGGAACGTTGCCAAGCGCCGCTGTCCACTCCGGGGGAGTGCCTCACCTTTCACAGGTGTGTGTTAACCTGCGTTGTTGTCCGCTCATGTATTCAGAGTCCAGGCGAATGCAGCCATGTCCACTGTTGTCGTGGGATATGTGACCAGATCTCCAAGATGCAACAAGGTGTTGGGGCATGTGCAATGGGTTCCATTCTGTTGTGGCTGCAGGTACGTAGTTACTCGTCCATGAAAGCGATTGCAGCTTCGTAGGCTATCATTTCCAACATGAGGTCGTTGTCGACTTCATCAAACAGGACGGCGAGGCAATCCATTAGCAGGTCCGGACAGATGTAATGCGTCCACCCCCTTTCACCAATTGGCACTACAGCCCAATAGGGGAGCGGTTCAATGTGGTCACTGCACACGAGGAGTTGTGCAATCTCCCAGGTCCAGCTGCCAGCATGTATGCCAAGTATCAAGGCATCCCATAAACGGGTATCACAGTGACACTCCTGGTCGTGGGCCAACAAGGGCGCACACACATGTCAAAATCCAGTTCAGCTACCGTCCTGTTGGATAGGCAGACATCCATGGACCACTCGAATATGCACGATCGACAATGCAACACAGGCTGAATGCAGGTGACGTTGGCAAGGTGGAAGCTTAGCCGGTAACTGATCCGCAGCACTGCCAATGGCAGTGCCCCCAGTAAACGCAGCATACGTGCACGGTACAGTTCCACGTGACAGGGGTTGTGCATGTGTCCGGGATGTTCTGCCATTGCGTTAGTGGCTCTGGTTGAAGCAGCACTGTTCTGACCTGCGCCAGTTCTGTGGATGAAATGCCACAGCTCGGATCAATGAGATGTTTTAGTGTGCAACTGTTGTACGCCTGGGATGGTGTGGGAGTAAGTGTGAAGACCATTCCATGCAAGATAACTTCGAGCAAGGACTTCTGTGTGTGGGGTGTGTATACGTTGGTCTTTCGTCGGGCTGTGCGTAGTGTGGGAGTCGTCATCAGCTGCTATAGTATCTGTCAGGGGTGCCGGTCACATGCAAATCCGAGGTTGGAGGTGCAGATGTGCTTCCGCCTGATAGTTCAGACAAAGGAGCTTTCATCCCTAATGTTAGTTTGTCATCTGCTTGCATTCAGGAAATGTGATGTGGCTTGTTGGGGGTGGGGTGGGATGTGTGCGACTTTGTGATTCATGTTTGACATGTCTTGCATGTGGCAAATGAGCGGCATCACTGTGTGTTTACGTTGCCTCACAGCTGCTCCTCCCTCCCCCCGAGCCTATTTACTTGTGTGCGCTGCGCGGTTGCATCACTTGCACTCCTACGGCACACCATTGTCATGCCTGTCTGCGCATGTCCACAAGCCTGACAACGACACTGTGATGTTGGCCTTTGAAGGTGGGCGGCCACGTGAGTGTAGGCCTATGGTAAGGATAGGGCGGACACAGATGTAGAGTTCATGCCTGGCTGAACTCGCGCTGCGATTAAGGCTAGGCATTTGGCTCATGGTTCGGCAATACAGATACACACAACACTTGGCATGTATGAGCCAAGACCCCGAGCAGTCTTGCGCTCCTTCATTTCTCCGTTCGTGCGAGCCCGCCCTCCGGGTGCATGCTACATTGCAACATTGTCGATTGCGGGCCAGGTGGCGCCGACACTACAACAGAGACACTCGCATTAGTTACTTCCTTGTCCAGGCCAGAACTGAACCACGCCCAGAGCCCCGGGCAAATTCTTCACACCCCTACGCTGGACTGACGTACGCCGGCCCAGCCCACTCCGCTTACGCTTACAGGGGGACGACGAAGCTACGTGTCCAAGGTCTTACCCACTGCCTGAGGTGACATGGTTGTGTCCGCTGTCCACAGCACAATGTAATGTGGTAGGGCCCGGGGCCGTCATGCATACATAATGACCACACGGACACACTTAGATAGATAGTGGAACTGGCTACGGGCACGTGCGCCCGGCCCCTTTTTATTACCAGGGTCACATGTCCAGTGATGCCTGAGCTGGATGGGTGTGGGGTGAGTGTAAGCCAGCCCTCAGGGAGTGGTTGGTGCTGGCAACAACTAGAACAGTGATCATCGGATCACATACACAGTTTCAATCATAAAGGGTCCATGACTTGCAGTGCACTGAGGTAGGGGCACCAGATCTGGAATCACACACACAAGATTCAAACATAAAGGGTCCATGACTTGTGGTGCACTGAGTTAGTGGCACCTGAAGCGCTCAGCGGGTGTGCAGCCAGCGATGATGGCGTGTCCTTGCAGGTCAGGATTGGATTCGATATGTGTGAGCCCTGCTGACCGCAGTGTAGGCCGGAGGCATCTGTCAGCAAGGGCCCACAGCCACGTGGCGATGACTTGTGGTGCACTGAGTTAGTTGCACCTGAAGCGCTCAGCGGGTGTGCAGCCAGCGATGATGGCGTGTCCTTGCAGGTCAGGATTGGATTTGATATGTGTGAGCCCTGCTGACCGCAGTGTAGGCCGTAGGCAGCGGTCAGCAAGGGCCCACAGCTATGTGGCGATGACTTGTGGTGCACTGAGTTAGTGGCACCTGAAGCGCTCAGCGGGTGCGCAGCCTGCGATGATGCGTCGTCCGGGCGGGCCGCACTGGAAGCAATGTCTGTTGCCTACTGGACTGCGCCATAAATAAATCAAGACTCGATTTGAATTGGGGGACCTGCTGACCGCAGTGTAGGCCGAAGGCAGTAGTCAGCACACACATGACTCCGCGGTGGTGTGCCGCTGGGTGCGCTGGGGGCCTGCGACGCGGGAGCCAGCGATCGGCTGAGGAGCCTGGAGGTCTCGGCGGCGGACTCGTGGCAGGGTGAGGGCGCAGCCCTGGCAGACGCGATGTCCATCCCGGAAGTGAACCACGCCCAGAGCCCCGGCCTATTTATTCACACTCCTACGCTGGACTGGCGTACGCCGGACAAGCCCACTCCGCTTACGCTTACAGGTGGGGACGACAGAGCTACATGACCGAGGTCTTCCCCACTGCCTGAGGTAACATGGTTGCATCCACTGTCCACAACACTACAAACACCAGCAGAATATGTCCACATGGACGAGTCTGTGCTCTGCATACTGAAGTCTGTCCAGCACATCACCGCCACGCTTAGCATTGTGTACATTCTTTTTCATGGGTGACTTGCCTCCTTCACACATACTTGGTTCCCACCTCTCCCCACATTCTGCAATTGTGTGGCTGAGGGGCCATGCCGTTTTCGGAAGGTCAGCTGTCTTTCCACTTTCCTTTTCTTCTTTTGTAAATCTTTCATTACTATGTTTCGACCTTGTCTTTCTTCTTTACTTCATTACTTGTTTCCTTCTTTGTTTCCTTTCCCTCCCACCTTACCCTCCATAGTTGTATCTCCAGCATCCTTCTCCCTTTTTCCTTTTCTGACATCTTTTTTCTCTCCAACTTTCTGTTTTTTCTTTCTTCTCACCATCCTCCTTTTAGCCCCTTTCCCTTTTGTTGCGCTTTCCTTTCTGCTTCCCTTGTTTCTTAATTCCTTTTGTCCTTTCTTCTTTCTGTCTTTTGTGCCATCTTTCTTTGATTCATTCTCTCCATCCTGCTGTCTTTTATTTATCTATCCATGCATACTTTTCCTTCCTTCCTTCTCTCTTTTATCCACCCATCCACCCAATCATTCTCTCTCTTCTTTTTTCTTTTATTTTCCTTCAATCTGTCACCCACCCATTCTTCTGTTTTTCCACATCTTTCTTTCTCTTCATCCATTCTTCACTCTCTAATTAATCCTTCCTTCTCTTCATTCATCCATCCATCTTTCACTTCTTTCTACATTTCTTCACTTCCTCTATTATCCATCCTTCCTTCTTTCCAGCCATGAAATATACTTCTGACAGAAGAGAACTGTATTATGGTCAGCTTATTGGTTATGTTTTCAGACAGCAAACGCTTGCTGAACGGTGTTCTCTCTATGGTCTTATCTGCTTCCCAGTTCAGCTGTTTGGATTGTAACCTTATGAGTGATAGAAACTGGCTAAGGAAAGTGGAGTGTGCAAGAATATATACAGTTTTGGGAGTGAGTTTTTCTAGATTTAATCTCCAGAAACAGTGTGTAAGATGGTCCGCTACAATCCTCAGATAATTCTAGGTTAAATTCATAACTCAGTATTTAGTTAATTGTTTAATAAGATGTGGATTGTACACACCTAAAGTAACGATTAATTACTAAATATTAAGAAAGTAGTTTCTCAAACAAATTGCACAGGAGTAGCAGCAAATGTGGAAAAACATTTCTTATTCTTTTTCCTCTCTTTACTATGTTTTTTCTTGATTGTACAGACAGGATGAGCCATACATCAGCTTAGATACAACATACAGGATAGCTTGTACAAAAGGGGCTGAGATACTCAACCAATATGTGTTTCATCCCATTCGGTGCACAGGTCTAGGGCATTCTCAAAGCAATGTTATGGTTTGAGGTACGGAGTAAGCATAGTCAAGTAAGCGAGACTGAGGTCTACTGGTCTTATCATGTTGTAACATAGGCATAGTGGCAGTTAGTTTCCATGTGGGCGTCTCGCCAAAGTGAGTAGAGTGAATATGAGGTCCTGGTTCGATCAGAATGGAAAGCTATGCAGACTGCTCTTTTTTCTCTCCATCCTTTCTTCCTTCCATAATTCCCTCCTCCCATCCATTTCTTCATCCTCCCTTCAAAGTATCCATCCATTTCTCTATCCTTCCACCTATCCATCCATTTATCCACCTATCCATCCATCCATTTCTCCATACATTTGTTTGTCTATCCATCCATCTGCCCATCCTTCTATCCATCTGTCCATCCACCCATCCATTCATCATCTCTTCTTTCCATCAAGCCCCTTCTCCAGCCATCTCCCTTATCTATCCTTTTCTCGGTCTTTGTCTCCATACTTCTTTTATTTTCCTTCCTCCCATGCTCTCTTGCTCTATTAGTTCTCTCACCCATCAGCTGCATAATGCCATGCTCATTCTGCAGTATTTAGCAACTTATATATTGAGACCAGCGACTCCGAGCAAAGTAAAAGGAACTGTAAAGAATAATTGGGGGGGGGCGCTAGTGAGCCCACAGCAAGATGGCCGCACATTAGTGTAGCTCCGCCAGCTGAGACATTAATCCTTCCAGTATCCCGGCCGAAAGGGGCCATCGACGATTTTAACAGCGGGAGAGATGTACTGCAGCCCAGACCCCGAGTGATGGTGTGATTAGAGCCAGGGCACACCCAAGCAAGTGACAGCGAACTGTGGGCCGAGCGCCGTCTACCTTCCCCAACATGGCGGTGGTTGGCTGTGGTTGGAGAGAGATCTGCTCCGTCCGAAACAATGACAACAGAGCATCGAGGCATCGGTGCTCCGCAAGGACCCAAGGGACAAAATAAACAGAAAAGATTGCGGAGCGCCTAAGCAGAGGAGACGCTGCTAGCTGTTCCAGGCAGCATTGCTGCTCCGACATGTCAGGAGAGACCCCCGGGCTGGAGAAACCGCGACCCCGGGCCTTCCTAGCGCCGGAGTCGGGATCGCCAGGGAGCGCGGGATGACACCGTGCCCCAGAGTATGCAGGTGGTGCTGAGGATGCCTCTCCAGATGAGGTGAGCGGGGCTGTGATCGCGGCAGAGGAGGAGGCTCCCATTGTGCGAGCACGGTGTACCGAGCGCCCCACTGCCGTAGGGAATCGGCTGCAGATACAACGAGGTGAGATCCGCAGCGCACCAGAGGCGATAAGGCAAGCACGGGCCTGGTTCGCGGAGGCATTGTAAACGGAAATGTAAAAAGATATACAATAGGCCCAGACCCCTCACAGACACATCAGGCCCGATTCACAGAACTAACTTAAGACAAAATCCTAAACTTACTACCATTTTGGTATTCACAGAAGGCACTTACTCATTTTGGTATTCACAGAAGGCACTTACTCATTTTGGTATTCCCAGAAGGCACTTACTCATTGATGAGTAAGTGCCTTCTGTGAATACTAAAATGAGTAACTTTACTTATTTTGAGTAACTTACTCATTTTGAGTAACTTACTCATTTGGTATTCACAGAAGGCACTTACTCATTGATGAGTAAGTGCCTTCTGTGAATACCAAAATGAGTAAGTGCCTTCTGTGAATACCAAAATGAGTACGTGCCTTCTGTGAATGCCAAAATGGTAGTAAGTTTAGGATTTTGTCTTAAGTTAGTTCTGTGAATCGGGCCCTACGAAGGGATTATATGTCCTTAATGTTTGAGGAGTAAACTAGCTGACACTTGCTGCACCCGGGGGAGGACAAAAAAGAGAGGGGAGATAAATGCAGCCGTGGCTGTAAAGAAGAGACACGGACAGAGCTGATTGCAGCGCACTCCAAACACGTGGGTTATTACTTGCTTGCCTGCTACCCTAGCGCTCCTCTCGCTCATTGAGGGCGCCGAGTGAATATATTCAGGTGCTGTGGTTCTTCTAGGCCAGAGTCGTGCTGGAGGTGGTACCGGAGGCAAATCAAGGGAAGCCCAGGAGCTGAACGGAGGCCGCAGACACGGCCTTGGCATTGAAAGGCACCCCCAGGCTGGACTTAGTGACCTGAGTTTCTCACTGACACATATAGACCATGGTAGGAAACACTGTGATGATATGAAAGAGTGAGGAGACGGTAGACACTGGAGACCCCTGGTGTAAGCAGCCACGAGTAAGAGTGCTGAAGGTCTCCCCCCCCCACAAAAAAGAACTACGAGATATCACAAATACAGCCTACTCTATATAATGGGGAAAACAGATCGCAGCAGTCCTGTATCACTTTTGAGGCGAAAAAAACACCCAAGCTCACACAACATGCGCACTCAGACTCCGGAAAGGATTCACCCTCTCAGGCGGGGGGCTCCCTAGAGGCCACATTGCAGGCCATGCAACAGAGCTTGCAGTCAATAGACGGGAAAATAGACGCCCTAAACATCCGCATGAATAACAGGGCCTCTAAACTGTACAAGCATGCCACCCGACTAACCACGGCGGACAACGCATTTCGGGGCAGGAATATGGCCTACAAGACCTAACCTGAAAGCAACTGAACATGGATAAGATCTTGGCCGCCATACAAGCCAAAAATGAAGACCTGGAGGGGAGATCGTGCCGCAATAACCTGCGTATAATGGGCGTTCCGGAGTCTACAAAACAGGGCTCCTGGAAAATTATGTGGAGGAGATGCTGAGAAGTATATTTGGTAGTTAAGAGCTATCAGCGTTACTAATAGTCGAATAAGCCCACAGATCCTTACAGGCGCGGCCACCTCCTGGAGTCCCCCGCGATCGATCATCGCTAAGCTTTTAAATTACAGGGATCGCGACACAGTACTGCACCTATCACGGGAAAAGGGCATCACTCGCTTTGATGGTAATGAGATATCTTTCTACCCCGATTTTACAGTCGCAGTTCAGGCAGCACGATGCGAGTTCGCACCAGCAAAGAAGAAACTGCAAACTTTGGTACTTAAATACGCCATGCTGTACCCGGCTTGCCTGAGGGTGGAGCATGACTGCCAACATACTATACTTACTTCCCCCAAAGCAGCAATAGATTTAATCAAATCGGCGGGGCGCTCTCGTGGCAGCTCCCCAGACAGTGAACCAGACACCATGACGCCCCGTCATAAAGGACCTGAGTAACACCACCGGTCTACCTCCGCAAATACGTTCTGGAAAGGGATACTAAAGCCAAGCAGGAGAGAACTCTCATTATTGCAACGCCTGGAAGATATAGTTGATACCACATAAGGGCCGCAATCAACAATGATCAAGGGGTGCTGGTTCGATGTAAGGGCCATTGGGGGCACGCTACATAATTGCACTCTGGGAGAGAGGGTTGCGGATGACACGTCCCCGTTAAATTGAAGCACTGATCGGCCTGGTCCCACCTACAGACTTCCCGCCCCCTTCTAGTTACTGAAGGGTAATAGGCTCTTGCGTCCCCCACAAGGGTAAACCCCACTGGGAATTCATGTATGATGTTTTATGTTTTGGGTCCTCGGGCCTTTTTGTACTTCACTGTTTAATTGCAACTGTTCTCAGATTGAGCATGGCTTTGGCACGTTTCTACTGCCAGAGTGGGTGGGGGGTTGTTGTTATTGGTTTGTTATGGAGACCCCGATGGTATGCTTCCCATATCAAGATCCGTACAGACATGCCCCTGCCTCCGCGACCCCTCACACAGCACTTTAACAAGACGTTTGCATAAATGAATACTGGAGTGAAAACCCTAAATCTACTCACGTGGAACGTGCGTGGGTTGAATAACCCTAAGAAGGTCAGGCAGGTATTTGGGTATCTTGAGAGACACTGAGTGCACATCACACTTATACAAGAATCACATCTCACTCCACAAGCTGCGGTTCATCTCGGGGCATGATGGGCACACATGAGACTGGCTTCCTCCTACTCCTCCTACTCAAGGGGAGTCCTTATTCTAATCAGTAGAGGCGTACCTTTCATGACACTATATTCTGAAACAGATGACCAGGGGAGATACATCATATGGCAGGGGAAGTGTGGGGGTGCAACACTAATGCTAATAAATTTATATGGGCCAAACACAGATGACCCCGACTTCTACACCAAGCTATATGGACAAATTTATAAACTGCAACCATCCACCATTGTCTGGGGGGGGGGGGACTTTAACTTCCCATTAGATCCAAACATGGATAAATCCGGGGCCCCGTTGATACAGACCAAACAAGCGTGCAGAGTGCTCAGAGAGGGGATGAGAGACTGGGAGCTTAATGACATATGGTGGATTCGGAACCCATGGAAATGAGAGGGGACATTCATATCGACAGCGCACAATATGTGGTCACGCTTAGACTACGGGTTAGGAACCCCGGACATCACTAGTTGGACACAGACTGTGAGACATCTATCCCGAACGCTGTCGGATCAAGCCCCGATGTTGCTAACTTTGGCGATGGCAATAGAGGCCCCCCGCCCCTTTCAATGGAGACTACAGGCTTTGGCCTTAACGGACGCGGTTTTTAGAGATGGAGTAAAGACATGTATTACACAATACTTCAATCAAAATAAACGGTCAGTGGATACAGCGGGAGTATTATGGGAAGCATTCGAGGCCACGATTCGCGGCACATGTATAGGGCTTAGGGCAGGAGTCTTGCAATCCCTGTGAACTTGCCTGTCTCAGCTGGAAAAACTTTACAAACACTTGAGAGAACATATGAAGTCAACCCAATGCCCAAGACTCAGACGGATATTCGGACACATCTTACTGAATATGCCGAGACTGCAGATCAAGGGATCCGCTATTTATCAAAGCGATGGGTGGCAAGAGCATATGGGGAGGGAGGGAGGCCAGGGCGCAGCTTAGGGACTAAAATATAAGGGCCTCGAGATATTCTGCAGATATTGACTCTCACTGCGCAGGACGGAACACGCCACCATGACTCCCAGGAAATCCTAAAATGTTTTGTGGATTTTTACGCCACACTTTACGGCAGGCGCCAGTTGGCGTCGCCACATGAAACAGATGTGTATCTAAATGACATAGCGCTAGCATGGCTCTCACCTGGGCAAAGGGAGTTCTTGGTTCAGCCAATAACGGAGGAATAGGTGGGCGACGCCATTCGCTCCTTACCCAATGGGAAGTCACCCGGAAGTGATGGCATTCCAGGCGAATTTTCTAAAACCATCTCAGATTTACTAATATCTCATTTACTAAAAATGTATCAGGAGGCATATGACAAGCACTCCCTTCCCCCTACACTCCGAGAGGCATTGCTAATTACACTGCTGAAGCCCGGGAAACTGCCCGAACAAGTAGATTCCTATCGCCCGCTATCATTAATTAATACGGACGTTAAGATCCTGGCAAAAATCATAGCTTTCCGGCTCCAACCGCTTATGCAGGCCCTAATATTGCTTGATCAAGCAGGTTATATCCCATCTAGGTCCACCACACATAATCTCCACACCATATTCGCTGTCATTCATCAGTTAAATCCCTCGCTGCCTGCTGCGGCGGTCTTCTTGGATGCCGCTATGGCATTTGACTCTATACAATGGCCTTATATGTTTACTGTACTGGCCTGGATGGGAATGCCACCGGCTTTCTTAAACTGGATTCGACTGCTGTACACGGACCCGGTCGCCGCGTCCGAGTGAACGGCGTAATGTCTGACCCAGTGGAAATCTGCAGGGGAACGCGACAGGGCTGCCCGCTCTCCCCGATCCTGTTTGCTCTAGCTTTGGAACTCCTTGCTTGTATTATACGGCAAGAACATGTGTCTGCAGCACTGCGGTTCCGGCAGCAGGCCATTGCTAGATCACTATATGTGGATGACATGGTGGTGTATATCAGAGAGCCTAGCACAAACTTAGGGGCCTATTACGATGGCGGTCGGAAAACCTCCCCGACCACCATGGTAGTGGGAAAAGACCGCCCGCATGGCACGCGACTCAACCGCCGGTCGCATTACGATAGTCCGCTGTCGAAATCCGACTGTGGCGGTCAGATCGCGGGCTTTAACATTGCGGCGGTCGCTGCTGCACGCAGCACCGCAGCGATGTCAAAATGAGCATGTCCTGCATTTCCCTGCACTGCGTGGCAGGCACTGCACAGTGCCTGCCACCTAGTACAGGGAAATGTAGGGGGGGACATGGGTACCCCCCCAGTGCACCCACACCCCCCACAAAACATTGGGGGCACGCAATGGGCACCCGGAAAACAATCACCGCATGCCTTTCCATGGTGGTCTGACCGCTGAGGAAAGGCTGGCAATCGCCGGCATCATAATCCTGCCGGCGGAGCCTGCTCTGCACCGCCACCATTATCCCGGTCCTGCTCCGTCCGCCAGACATGAGTGCGGAGGGCAACCGGCGGAAAGCGGCGGTCGGAGTTTCCCACCACCGCGGTCACCACCGCCATCATAATTTGACTAGCCGATTTCTGGCTTGCGATCGCGGTCGAATGTCCACCGGCGGGCACCACCGCCAGCCCGGCAGTGGACATCCGACCGCCATCGTAATAGGCCCCTAAGAACCTATGGTGAGGGAATATATCAAATTCGAATGGTACTCGGGACTCAGCATAAATTGGAATAAATCAACGGTGTTCCCATTAACACTGTCCCCTTAACACTGTCCCCCAACATGATAGAGTACCCCCTTGGTGCACAGAACCTTTGAAATACCTAGGTGTATGGATACACTCAGACCCAGAAGTTGTCATATGTCAAAACTATGGTACTGCTATCTCGAAACTGCGCGATCAAATATCTAGATGGACTAGACTCCCCTTTCGCTTGCTGATAGACTTCCAATCATAACGATGGTTGTCCTACCTAAGTTCTTGTAGCTATTTGTTAACATCCGCTCACGCAGGAATTCTTTAAGACATTGCAAACTTGCATGACGACCCTCGCATGGAATCACTGACAGAATATCGAGGAGCTAAATATCGACCTACAAAAATATCGGTGACAAAATATCGACTACCAGAATATCGAATTCCTATCTACAAACAGGTAAGTACAAAAATATCGAATCCTAAATATCGTTGTAAATAATATAGTTTGTTCAAATATCGACTTTTTTAAATGTCTTAAAATGAATGTAAAATTAATGAAATAATAAATATAATTAAGTAAAACATACTTAAAAATACTTAAATAACCTTAAAATTAATAAATAATTAATGTAAGTTAACAAAATAAATAAACATGCATTTTTATTTTTTAATACATATATATTAACTTAATAATATTAAAAAATAATCAATATTTTTAGTGTTGGATAGCGGGAGGGTAAAATTTACTATTCCCACTCTAGTGAGTGCAACAGTAGGGAAAGCATTGGATAGCGGGAGGGTAAAAATTACTATTCCCACTCTAGTGAGTGCAACAGTAGGGAAAGCGTTGGATAGCGGGAGGGTAAAAATTACTATTCCCACTCCAGTGAGTGCAACAGTAGGGAAAGCGTTGGATAGCGGGAGGGTAAAAATTACTATTCCCACTCCAGTGAGTGCAACAGTAGGGAAAGTGTTGGATAGCGGGTGGGTAAAAATTACTATTCCCACTCCAGTGAGTGCAACAGTAGGGAAAGCGTTGGATAGCGGGAGGGTAAAAATTACTATTCCCACTCCAGTGAGTGCAACAGTAGGGAAAGCGTTGGATAGCGGGAGGGTAAAAATTACTATTCCCACTCCAGTGAGTACAACAGTAGGGAAAGTGTTGGATAGCGGGAATGTAAAAATTACTATTCCCACTCCAGTGAGTGCAACAGTAGGGAAAGCATTGGATAGGGGGAGGGTAAAATTGCTATTCCCACTCCAGTGAGTGCAACAGTAGGGAAAGTGTTGGATAGCGGTAAGGTAAAAATTACTATTCCCACTCCAGTGAGTGCAACAGTAGGGAAAGTGTTGGATAGCGGGAGGGTAAAAATTACTATTCCCACTCCAGTGAGTGCAACAGTAGGGAAAGTGTTGGATAGCGGGTGGGTAAAAATGACTATTCCCACTCCAGTGAGTGCAACAGTAGGGAAAGCGTTGGATAGCGGGAGGGTAAAAATTACTATTCCCACTCCAGTGAGTGCAACAGTAAGGAAAGTGTTGGATAGCGTAGGGGAATTATTTAATATACCCACTCCTGCAATATAATTAACATTCATTAACAATTAATTATTTTGAAAAAATTAATTTACCTCCCACCATTTTCCCCTATAAACATCACCTACAATATTGTAACATATTAATAAATTAACATAATTAATTAACAATTAATTAATTAACTAATTACAATTAACAATATAATTAATTAACATATTTACAAAATAATTGTTAATAATTAATATCTAATTAATTACTCATTAATAAAAAAATACACAATAAACATAATTACAAATTAATTATTAATTGTTATTAATCAATTAATAATTAATTAATAATACATTAATTAACGTAACAATTTAAATTATTAAATATTAATTTATTAAGTAATACAATAATAAATTAATTAATTTCAATTAAATTACTTCCCACCCTATTCCCCTATAAACCCACAACCCGCTACAGAATTAAATTACGCAAAAAAATTAACATAATTAATTCTAAATAATGCTAAAAATATATATTATAATTAAATTACTTCCCACCCTATTCCCCTATAAACCCACAACCCGCTACAGAATTAAATTACGCAAAAAAATTAACATATAATTAATTAATTCTAAATAATGCTAAAAATATATATTATAATTAAATTAGTTCCCACCCTATTCCCCTATAAACCCACAACCCACTACAGAATTAAATTACAAACAAATTAATTAACATAAAATTCATTACTTTTACAAAATTCAAACATACATTACAAAAATAATACATACTTTTAACACATATACTAACACTTAAAACACTAAAAAAAAAATCGATATTACTAACTTTGATATTGTGGAGCTCCATATTTCTTACCTGCATTTCGATATTCTGCACCACTATATTTTTGCAATTCGATATTCTGTCCATTCGATATCAAAAACTCGATATTCTGTCCAGTCGATATTTTTTTCTCGATATTGTGACTAGTTACCCCTCGCATGGGCAGGTAAGAAACCCAGAATTGGCTGGCAGACACTTGCACGTCCATACACTCAGGGAGGGTTCGCTGCCCCAGATCTCTATTTGTATTATTTGTGCGCTCAAGCTCACTTTGCTCACTACTGGTATCACCCCCAAAGATACATAGCACATACTGCCATAGAGCACGATGAAGTACACCCCCTTCCCCTTAATGCACTATTACCGCATGGGAGCTCGACGACTAACCTTAAATCCGCCAGTCCATTAAACAGCACAAACAGAGCATGGCAACTACTCGCCGCAGGGGAAGGTAAGACCCCATTATATGCTGCCAAACTTCCATTACTACACCACCCCTCTCTGTCGGTTACGAGAGAAACAGGAACAATGACAATACTACAAGAGGCGGGGTTGAGGGACATAGGGGACGCCTTCCCTGCAGGATCCTTCTTTTCGCTCACTCAGTTCCTGGGGAACCGGAATGGCACTCTAATGCAAAGCTTTGTATATCATAGATTAAGAACAGCCATGAGGGCATTTTACCCCTGCTTCCCTCAGGAACCGCCTGAGCTTCAGTCTCCACAGACCCTACTCAAGTGCACTGACAGGAAAAATCTCATTACCAAACTCTATGACTCTTCTCAGAGGGAACAACGGGACTTAATGGACGCAGCCAGAGAGCGATGGAACACAACTCTGGATACACCGCTAACGCCAGCAGACTGGGAGTTCTGTTGTGTACTATTAGACAGACTTACCTCTAATGGGAATCTTAAAATAAATCATGTTAAATACCTGCAACAGGCATACTACTCCCCTCTTCAACTCCACAAATATGGGCTGAGGTCAGAATCAACATGTGTGAGGTGTGGGGCAGCTGACGCAGATTTTTTGCACTTAGCATTGGCTTGTAGTCCAGTAGCCCAGTACTGGACTCAGGTAACACAGATCATATCCTAAATGGTAGAGGTACATATAGAATGCTCTCCCGCTGTATGCCTCCTGGGTCTTATCAAAACCGTTCCACACATGGCACCCAAACTGGTGGCTGTATCATTATTGCTGGCGAAGCGTAGGGTATCCATATTTTGGGGAGGGAAGAGGGCACCAAAGCAAGCGGACTGGTTACGTCATTTAGCATACTGTAAAACCCAATTGGAGACTTATGCAGAGGAATTGCCTGCACCATCGAGACCAAGAGACTTCTGGGTCCCATATGTAACTTATTTAATGTCCACAACAGGAGACGATTTAGTTTGATAGCATATATTGGAAGAATAGCAAGAGTAGGGGGTATGGTAGGGGAGAAAGTTAATATGTATATCATGTTTTATCATGTGTATGGAGCTGCTATGTTGGAGTCTCTTGGTCTGTATTTTTTTTCTTTGTGCTGTAATGGCTATTAATTCAGCCTTTGAGAATGTTCATTGATGAATAAAACCTCAATAAAAAAAAAACTGTAAATAATAATTTCTCCATTTTGGAACAGTATGGTAGCACTCACCTCCTGAGTAAACCCCAAATGTCGGCAACACAATATATCCGCCTATTATTGAAAAATAAATATTAGCTTAAGTCGACGAGAGAAGTGCCAATCAAGGTAATATACACTTGGAGAATGGCAAATTTGTTATTTTCTTAATTTGCTTTTGAAGAGACTAACCTCCTTTCTATACTTACAACTGAGATCATTTTTCGCCAGTAAAATGGGTCCTGCAATGGAAATGAAGAATAAAAGTGAAAATAGTATATCTAAAGAAAACATTACTGAAAATAATGTTTCACACTGTTATGATTGAGTTCTCAGATGTGAGCTGTACACGCCATCTTAGAACTCGGAGGCGTACTTTGAGGAGAAGATAAACACACTAACATGGTCTAAAATTGCAGCCCATCTTCATCACACTTTTAGTTCAACACTAGTGCAACATAAATAAAAAAAATCACAGTGAATAAATGTTATCTATCACCTGCCCGGTTTGAATGTAAGCAATCTGATTAATGCAGTAAATTTATCTCTGCACTAGGAAATATATTGCACATGTTGGCTGAATTCCCTCCAGCTTCAAAAATACTCTGATCGTGTCAGTCAAATGATAAATCCCCATATTTTTCTAGATGCAGCCAATCCGCATTTTTCTACAAGTAAAAAGAAGGTAGTCTGTCTTCTGCCTAATTATATTAGCTTGCCAGGAGAGCTTCACTTCCTGGATAAATAGTAGTCCTCTGTGTTGATGCTTAATATTCTGTAATAGGACTTATGGTTGCAGTACTAAGTGCTTTTGCAGTTGCAAAGCCTACAATTCAGAAAATCATAGGCTTTCCCACTGCTAAAGCATAAGTCACAATGAACTAAAACTACCTTCCAAGTCAGAAACCTCTAACCCAGGTTTTTCCAGCGAGTAGCTTGTGAGCTACTGGTAGCTCTCCACCTACCTGTGAGTATCTCTCCTGTGTGTAGCCCAGCTTACTAAATTATACGCTTCAACTTGATTGAATTAATATATGTGTGAAAAAGGATTTCTTTTGTATTGTGAACATCAATCAGTTCTTCCATTTTGTATTTAGCCGACATTTTGTATCATGCACTCTGGTGGTTTTGTCATCCTCTGTGCCTGCAAAAGCAAAGTTTAATTTGTGCATGTTTTCGCCCACTTGTTAGTATCACATATCCTGTCTCGGTTGTTTCTGATCGCTTTAACCTCATCAGTAATCAAGTTTCTGTTACCTATCCTTCTCATTTGTGGGAAATGCTACAAGAACTGTTTATGAGTCATAGCCACAAAGTGTTCCAAGCTTTGGCTGTTGGGTTTGGGTTTCCGAGCAGAAGCCATATTTTTGTTCCTCGCACCTGTCCTAGCGTAATGCTTGGGATGCTATATGCGATGACAAATTCTCTTATCTGTAGTGAGTAATATGTTCCTTGAGTGCCTACTGTGTAACCACAGACACAAGATTAATGTTTCCTTTGACAACTGCCACATGCATCTATTGTGTAAGAAATGTATAAAAAGCGTGCGAGACTTATGGCAGTCGCTCACCCTCTCTCATGGCCACTGATAGCACTGTGGGTTGTTTGTGTGTGTGTGTCCACTCGAGTGACGATAATAAATATTGACGCATTTACAGTTACCTCCGGATACTAGTCTTCTTATCTGTAAATAGAGAATAAATTATACTTCCACAACCATGAAGGCACCTCTCAGAGGGACATCCAGCAGGCTGAACACTGTGGTCAAGGAGGTTCGACTGCGGACCAACTGATCGTGGGGGCCACTGCACAGATGAGACGGAGTTTCTCAGCAGCTGCCATCTGAAGTCCTAAACGGACCTCCCGACAACAGGATCTCCCCGGCAGAGGTCCCTGAACTGATCTTTCGGGAGAAGCCTTTTTGTCTGAAGACTGGTGGTTGGACGTTGGACACAGATTGAGATATTGGTGAGATTGTTCTATTAAATATTGATTGTTGTCATATATTTGGTATATTGGCAATATTGACTAGTCATATATTTGGTATATTGGTAATAGTGGCTGTTGACAGAAATGGGAACTAATAACAAAAAAATGAAAAAATGCATTTTTAAGTGTTGTTGCTGTTGTGTAACTTTAGATAATAAACTAGAGGAAAGAGTGCCGACTCCAGATGAGGGTAGTCCAGGATGGATTTTAATGGTCAAAAACGGAGTTACTGTGAACTTATACAACAGACTTTGGAATAAGTATACTGAAAAGGATAAAGATTTGCAGTTCCATATAAATGGTACCTTTGACTTAGCAAAATTGCAGAATTTGCGAGAATGTCTGGACAAAGAAAAATTTCGGCCAGTCATGATTGAAGTATATAGAATTTGGGAAGCACATGCCCGTACAAAGGCTATGAAGAACAGGAAAGGGAACAAAAGAAAAGTATTCACCAAAAGGCTAGTGAATATGAAGGTCTGAAAATAAAAGAAGCTATAGATGCACGAGACAGAGCATTTAGAATGACGACAGACAAATGTTTTCCTGCCCAGCCTACAGCTAGTACGGATCGTTTAGATAAGCCGCTTCCATGTATCCTGGCTCAGTTGCCACCTGCCCCACACATTCCTACCCAACAGCATTCCGAAGGCAACTAAAAACCTTGCTATTTCCCTGAATGTTCTGCTAATGGATTCTGGTTCTAGCCAAGCGCTGGGAGGCCCCCGGGTAGCCATGCGCTATATAAGTGCCTTTTCCATTCCATTCCATTCCAACAGCAGATTATCAATGCACCCCCAAATGTTCAGCTCCCTCTCCCAGCTCTGAATGCCCTGAACTCTCCAGCACCACCTTTCCCTGCTGATTCTCCTGCTAATATAGTAGCAGTGCTTCCACCCCCTACCCCACCAGCCGCCCAAGCCCAGGTGCTATTAATTGCACACCCAATCCTCAAAATGCTGCTACACCTCTCCTTCCCTCCACTAGTACTACGGATCCAACCACTCCAGAGTCATGGGGAAGGTATCTTTTGGAAATGGCTAAAAATGCAACCCAGGTATGCCTTAGACCTTGCCTCAAGTTCCATGAGTCCACATGGAAGGAAACATGTTACTTGGACTGCCTCAATGGCATCAGCAACTAGGTCCCAACTTAGCCGAGACGAGATAAAGAGACTTAAAGGGTTGGCCCAATATTGGATGATAGAAGGACAATCCACTGAAGACGACGCACAATGCACGATGGATAAAGTGTCCCATGTATCTCAGAATTTTGTCATCAAACATACGGCATACTTCTTGTCTCACCATTAAGACACTGCATAAGAAGACAGAAGGCAAGGTGACGCCCCTGACTCGTTGAGGGTAATATGCAGAGATAGTCTCAACTCCACATTGACCCCCGCAGACTGCAAAAGCGCTCTAGGACAGATGTATTTATGGCAGACGGTTATAAGAGGACAGATTGAGGCAATTCAAGACCAGTATGAGGAAGATGAGTATCATTACTCTGCTATGTGTCAGGCTGTCAGTAGCACAAGAAGGTAAAATACGCCACTAACCTCTTCGTAGCAGCCAGCGGGGACGATGGCCTCCAACTTGGGTTTGTAGAGGAACCTCCCTACTCCCCTGAGCTCAACGCCCCACAGTGTAGAGAACACAGCTATGGAAAATAGCGCCCCGGGGAAAAGGGAAGGGGACAAAATAACAAAAACTACTGCTAGGAACTCTTGCCTCCTAGGTCTGGTCTAGGTTATTCGCCTTTATGCCATGGCGCTGTAGAGACAAAGAAGAGAGAAAACAAACGTGAAGTGCCACACATAAAAACACATACAGGTTCAATCAACAGGGTTCTATTTACTTTTCACACTCACAGTGAGCCCAGCAGCTATTCCCTTAAAAGTAATCCGGATAATGGCCTCCAGACACCACGACGTCGAAGGACCTAATACAGAAAGGCCAGGGTCCTTCGAACTCCCTACAGTCACGGTTTCTATTCAACCGCACTGTTGAAAAATATAACTAAAAAAAAAGGACTCTCACCGCTGTTAAAATATCACAGCGAGCATAGTTTCAATCCAAGTACAGTCCGGGGAGCTGTTAAGGTAACCACAACAGAAGAGCCTATACCGGCACCAGACGCGGTCCTCTGAGCCGCGGGAGAGTGTGCCGATGGGACGCGCTTTGTAAAAGTTCCAGCGCGTGTAAACAATTACTGAAACCACACAGTAGCTTGAGAGAGGGGGCGCTTCCCTCAAAACGGAAACACGATACCTTACAGTTCCCGAGCCGAGAGACGGGCTCAGACTTGGCAGACTTGTAAATGCACTCGAGAGCTTCACAGCGTTTCGGTATTCCTCAGGAAGCTCATGGCAGTTAGAACGCCGATCTCCATACAATCCTCCAGCAGGGAAATACCTTCCGCATAAGCAAAGAAGTTCGGGCCAAATTGTCAAGCACCTTCTTCCTGAAGGGTAGGTGCTTATATAGGAAGTAGTTTATTTTGCAAACGGCAGTTCCGTTTGTTTCTGTTATGCCCCACTGCTTTCTGGGACATGTAGTGCAACGGGCTCCTGTTTCATTCACACCGGTGTCCATACATACAGGGGAGGTGTTTATGGTGCATGTGTGCCCGACCTGCCTTCCCCCAGTGTGTAATCGCGACAGAACCCCCTCTCAAGGATCGCCGACTCGGCGGTCGTCCAGGCTTCCCTGGATTAGTTGCATGGAAGCGTTCTACAAGTTCTGGGCAGTGGAGGTTCTGTACTGGTTCCCAAGTCCTATCTTCAACCCCAAAACCCTTCCAATCCACCAGATACTGTACTCGTCCCCTTACTAGTCGGGAATCCAAGAGTTTGTGTACTTCGAACTCGTCCTGCCCATCTATCTCCAAAGGGAGAGGTCGATCTGGTAACCTCATGCTGTTAGGGCAAAGTTGGAGTAGGGATACATGAAACACAGGGTGGATGCGCCATGAACGGGGCAAGGACAACCTCATGGCTACAGGGTTGATTATTTCCTCAATGCTGTAGGGACCAACGTATTTGGGTTTTAATTTGTCTACTCCCTTCAGATGCAAGTTCTTTGTAGCGAGCCAAACCTTATCCCCACCTGATAAACGGGTTCTTTGATTCTTTTTCTGTCAGCGAAATGTTTTTGTGCAGACAACGCTGTAGCGAGATGTCGTTTGGCATCAATTAACACTGCTCTGAGATGAGCGTGATGTTCGTGAATGCTCGGAAGCCTGGATTCAATGGGCCATTCGAAAGGGAGCATGTTTGGATGGTGGCCGTAAAGACAAAAGAAAGGAGAACACCCAAGTGTAGAATGATCTGCGTTGTTGTAGGCAAACTCCGCCATCCACAGCACTGTGAACCAGTTCGTGGTGTTTTGCAAAGTAAAACAGCGAAGATATTGCTCCAATGTTTGGTTTAGGCGTTCCGTTTTTCCATCCGTTTGTGGATGGTAGCTGGTGGAAAGCCTGGCTTCGATGTTCATGGTTTTACATAACGCTCTCCAGAAACGGGAGGTGAACTGCGAACCCCGGTCCGTAATGAGAACACTGGGTATGCCGTGTGCTCTAACCACGTGTTGGAGAAACACAAGGGCTAGTTCTGTGGACGTAGGCAAGTGTTCCAAAGGAATGAAGTGTCCCATCTTGGTTAAGTGGTCTACTACCACCAAAACGACAGTGTATCCTTCGCAGGGGGCATTTCCACAATAAAATCCATTGACACGGTATGCCAGGGTCGAGGAGGGATAGGTAATGACTGTAACAGACCTGCTTGTTTAGTGTGACATGCTTTTCCCTGTGCACATACAGAACAATTCTTAAGGTACTCCTTGGTATCCTTCCTCAAAGAGGGCCACCAAAAGGAACGCTCGATGCAGGCAATGGTCTTGTATCTTCCCATGTGTCCTCCCAACAGCGAATCATGAACCCATTTCAGCACCTGTAGTTGCAGGTCGGTGTTTGGCACGTATAATGCGTGATAATGATACAACAAGTCCTCATTCTCCACTCGATATTCAGGATCCTCCTGGATCCAGGCTCTAGCATCTATGTCAGCCAAGGACACTCTGACGTCCTCTAGAAAGTCCTGTGAGGTGAGCAGTGCGATGGACGGGTTCCGGAAAGCAACCTCAGTGAGTATCAAAGGCGGTTCTGGGTTCTCGGTTAGCATGCCATCCTCTGGGTCGTCAATGCGAGAGAGGGCATCCGCTTTTCCATTTTGAGGTCCTGGTCGATATTTGATAACAAAATCGAAATCGGAAATAAAAAGGGTCCATCTCAACTGACGTGGTGTAAGGGCTCTGGCGGTTTTCAAAAACAGCAAGTTTCGATGGTCTGTATAGATCTCAATAGTGTGATGTTCGCCCAAGAGATAGTGCCTCCATTCCTCGCATGCCCTTTTTATGGCCAATAGTTCCTTATCGGAAATGGAATAGTTCACTTCACTGGGGGTAAGTTTCTTTGAGAAATATGCCACAGGGTGTAATTGTCCTATTTTGGGGTGTCGCTGAGATAACACACCTCCTATGGCATACTGAGATGCGTCTGTTTCGACAATGAAAGGGAGTTGTGGGTCAGGATACCGCAGTATGGGAGCTTGAGTAAACCTTTCTTTTAGGACCTGGAATGATCTTTCAGCTTCTTCCCCCCAAATGAAAGGAGTGTTTTTTCTCAGTAAGCTGGAGATGGGATGTATAATCTTTGAGAAATCCTTGATGAAACGCCGGTAATAGTTGGCGAAACCCAAGCAGCTCTGTACTGATTTTACGTGGTGAGGGGTCTTCCACTGAGTGATTGCATCGAACTTGCCTGTGTCCATCTGGAATCCTTGAGCATTGATTATATAGCCCAGAAAGGCAACCTCTCGGACATGGAATAAGTATTTCTCCAGCTTAGCATACAGCGAGTGTTGTTGGAGCCTGTCCAGGACCGCCGTTACATGAGTCACGTGTTCCTGGAGACTAGACGAGTAGATGAGGATGTCGTCAATATATACCACAGAGAACGAGTCCAAGAATCCCTGCAGAACCTCGTCCATGAAATATTGGAAGGCCGCCGGGCGTTGCAGAGCCCGAAGGGCATCACTCTATATTCAAAGAGTCCAAACTTCGTCCGAAATGCGGTCTTCCACTCGTCTCCGCTTTTTACCCGTACTAGATGGTAGGCGCCTCTGAGATCTAGTTTCGTGAAATAACGAGCCCCCTTGAGTTGGTCCAGGAGCACAGGAATCAGTGGTAACGGGTAGCGATTCTTTATGGTCACACGGTTGATCGCTCTATAATCGATATAGGTCCGAAGCTCGTCGCAGTCCTTCTTAGAAATAAAAAAAGAGGAGACGAAGTCGGTGAAGAGGAATGCTTGATGAAACCAGATGCTAGGTTCTCTTCGAGGTAGGTCTTCAGGTAGTGTGTCTCTGGTTCAGTCAGAGCATACACTCTGCTGCACGGAATTTCGGGCTCCAGGCATCAGCTCAATGCGGCAATCGTACACTCGATGGGGTGGCAGCTGGGTCGCCTTTTGTTTATCAAAGAGGGTCTGGTATTCCCTGTATTCATCGGGCAAGGTGGTAGCACAACAATACTGGTCTCGTGCAAACGCGGTTGCCAATAACCTTGCTTGTGTACCCTCGCTCTTTTCTGGAAGAGCCGCCTGCTTGGTGCAATGCTCTTTACAATAGTCAGAACTCAAGGAAACGGTGCGGGCCGCCCAGTGAACGACAGGGTCATGTAAAGTCAGCCAGGGCATGCCTAGGATGAGACGAAACTGGGGGGCATCAATGAGGTCGAACTGGATGTATTCGTAATGGTCTGTACCGAACTGCATCAAGAGAGGAATGGTATGATACCTGACAGGTCCAGACGTTAGCGCAGTTCCGTCCACTGCTTTCACGTTTTCTGGGGTCTCCTTCTTTTCCCAGGAAATACCGATGGTCAGAGCGTACTTCTGGTCCATGTAATTTCCAGTCGCACCGGAGTCCAATAAAGCAGCCACCTCAAGAAGATTGTCCTTCGTAACCCAAAGAGAGACACCAACATTCAGATGTGCCACGGATGGTTGTAGGGTATTGGCGACTACTGACGAGATCGATGTATGTCGTTCGCCCGAACCAGAGATCTCATCCTGACTCAGGCTCTTCAGTTTTCCGACGTTTCTCTAGGCCCCATTGCTGCTTGCACCCATGGAACGGTTGTCCGTTCTGGGAGCTGGGCTCGGGCTCGACACTCTCTGATGAAGTGTCCCCCTTTTCCGCAATACAGGCATAGCTTCATCTTCCGTCTCTTTTCTCTTTCCTCGGTAGTGAGGGGACCTCGGATCCCCCTATCTGCATAGGTTCAGGCCCTTCTGAGGGTTTTGGGTGATCCTCGGCCGGGGGTTTTGGTCTGGTGTACAAAAACGTGATTCCCCTCTGTTTCTGTCCCCTCGTCATTCCTGCAGTCGGTGGTCCATCTGTACTGTTAGATCGATCATCTCTTCACAAGTTTGGGGTAGCTGTACCACCTGCGAAAGGACATCCTTTAATTCACCCCTTAACCCCTGGTAGAACAGAGTGGTTCGCTTCGCTTGGGGCCAATCGGTTTCTACAACTAGGCGATTAAATGAGGTAATGTAAGTCAGTAAATCCTGTGACCCTTGTCGAAGGGTCAGTAGTTCTCGATCCAGGGTCATCATATGAGATTTCAGATCAAACAGTTTTCTCATCTCCAAACAAACCTATGTAAAACGGGGTCGTTTCTTTCCATCAGCGGGATGGTCCAACTAGCTGCGTTACCTCCCATGTATGACATCATGAAGGCTGTCTTGGCCGCTTCATCCTGAAAAACTGCAGGTTTACACAAAAAATGTAGCCGACACTGATTTAAGAAGATTTTGAATTTCTTTGGGTCTCCATAGAAACGTTCTGGAGGCGCCAACGGAATCCCAGTGTTTTGAATCACATGGACGGTAGTAGTGGCGTCGGTAGTAGGTGGGGGAACAGGAGTGGCTGAAAAGAATCCTACCCCCTGTGTGGTGACTGAGGGGGAGTGTGCATAGCATGTACTGGAGGGGTAGTGTAGCTTCCCTGATGTAAGACCCGGTCCCTTGACCCCTGCGAGACAGGCCGGCTACCTCCCTACGTAACGTGCCCATCTCTTTTCTAAGTTCCTGGTTTTCCATACGAGAGGTTTGCACCTCCTGCTGCAGAGCCGGTAGACTCTCCAATAGTGAGGTCAACACCACATTGGTGTCCATCGTCCAGGCTGGGCGTCCAACTTGGGCTTGACAATCTGTCAGGCTGTCAGTAGCACAAGAAGGTAAAATACGCCACTAACCTCTTCGTAGCAGCCAGTGGGGACGATGGCCTCCAACTTGGGTTTGTAGAGGAGCCTCCTTACTCCCCTGAGCGCAACGCCCCACAGTGTAGAGAACACAGCTATGGAAAATAGCGCCCGGGGAAAAGGGAAGGGGACAAAATAACAAAAACTACTGCTAGGAACTCTTGCCTCCTAGGTCTGGTCTAGGTTATTCGCCTTCCCCAGTGTGTAATCGCGACATATGCCAATGAGGGAAATACATCCAATACCGCCTGCGGCTGGGCAAGTGGGGGCACGGGCCGTGCAACAGTTTGTCCATACTGCCTGGACAAAAGCTGATTTGGTGGCCATAAAAAGGAAATACTTGACCCTTGTAAAGATCCCAGAGGATTTTATGAAGAATTAGAACAGGCTACAAATATTGGTCATATGACATTGAAAGATGTAACCACACTATTTGGTTATGTCGTTCCTAAAGAACTATGGGATCAAATAATATTGCTGATACTGCTCTCCAGATAATTTGGCAGTAATTAGAACAACAAGAAATAAATAGAATACCAGGAATGTTACCACATGTAGATATCCTTGCCCTCCCAGGTAGATTAATACGGAAACTACAGACCATTCTACTGAGAGAAAATATAGATTGGGACAGAATGACAGCATGTAAACAGAAGGAGTGAGAAGATGTGATGGACTTCTTCTCTAGGTTAGAGGATGTATTTAAGTCACATAGTGGACAGGATTTAATAACACAGGAAGGACAGCATATTTTTGGCACTCAATTTGTTAATAATGTATTGCCTGAATTGGCAGAGGCAATAAAAACATATGAGAGTACATGGAATGCTAAGACACCAACAGAATGCTTAAATATGGGCAATTATTATGTTATGAGAATAAAAGCAATGCAGAAAAGGAAATGAATGTTCAAAAGATGAAGGAGTTAAAAACAAAAGCAGTGATGCAACAAGCATTCCCAGACAGGGGACGTTCGTTAAGTAGAGGAAGTTATCAGAGAGGTGGGAGTACGTGGAAGAGGGGTTGGCAGAGCTGCTTCAGCCAGGGTGCAACAGAGAACATGATTAGGCTACAATACATGTGCCTATTATTTCCAGGAAGGTCATTGGAAGAATGAGTGTCCTTCTCTATGAGGACAAAATAGCGGAGGGCAGGAGACAAAAGGGAGAGGAAGAGGTAGAGATCGAGAAGAGGACAGTTTCAAAGTGATGGTACAGGACAGAAACAGGACAATAACTATTTTGGCAAAAATGTTAATGCATATTATACACAGAACTATTCAGAGGATGGGGACTACCACGAGTGGAACACATGAAGGTGCCCAAGGGAGGATGGGGAGCGAGTAAGAATACTGGTTGATTAATCTGGGCCATATGTTAAAATGACAGTGGATGGGAAGGAAGAAATATTCTTGCTAGACATTGTTGCTACTAATACCTCTATTTCCCACTCATTGCTCTGTCATGCCCCCTCTTGGGTAAAATAGACAGGTCGGGGGGTTATTCTAACACTGTTGTCACCACCCCTATTTCCAAGTCCCTGGATTTTACTATTGGACCAATTACAGGACATATGCCCTTTGTGCTAACAGATAAATGTTCTCTTAATGTGTTGGGACTGAAACAACTAAAAATGATGCATGCAAAAATATACTGTACTCCCAGTGGCGTTTATTAAACATGCAAAAAGGATGCATTTAGCACAGGCTTTATGATTAAAGGACAACAAAAGTTGCCACAAGAGTTATTGAATATTAATCCCATCCTATGGGCTCAAGGTCCAAATGACACTGGCTGAATGCCAATAGAGCCCGTGACGATAAGAGTTAAGCAAAATGCCATATTTCTTAGAATACCACAATATAAAATATCGAAGGAAGGAGAGCAGGGTATGAAAGAAGTAATACTGGATTTATTAGAGAAAAAATAATACGATTAGTGGCTGGGAAGGTTTGTAATAGCCCCATTTTACCAGTGGTTAAAAGAGATGATGGTGCAGGAGAAGTGAAATAACGAATGGTGGTTGACTTGAGAGCAGGTAATAAAATAGTAGAGTCTCAGTACCCTGTGGTCCCAGATATAACAGGCATGTTATCTTCCAACCCACTAATGCTAAATGGTTTACGGTGATTGATTTGAAAAATGCTTTCTTTAGTATTCCAATTCATGAAGATAGTCACTATCTCTTTGGCTTTAGTTTTCAAGGTAATTCCTATGTGTTTTGTAGAGCACCTCAGGGGTATACAGAAAGTCCAAGTATCTACAGTCAGGCTTTAAAGAAACAATTCAATGCACGTAAATTGCCTGCTGGAACAACGCTGTTTCCGTATGTGGATGATTTGCTTATTGCAACTGAGAGTGAAGACGAATGTAAAAAGGCAATGCATGAAGTATTATAATTTTTGGCTTCACATGGCCACAAAGTTTCGCTATCTAAATTGCAATATTGTCAACAGGAGGTTGCCTATTTAGGTCACCTCCTGTCGAAAGAGGGGAGGAGATTGTCACCAGATAGAATTAAAGCCGTCCAAAACGTACCTCAACCAAAGACTCAGAAAGATGTATGTGCATTTTTAGGCATAGTTTCATTTTGCAGACAATGGATACCAAATTTTTCCCTGATAGCGAAACCTTTGTTGTCCTTAACACCTAAGGATATCAGTGACCCAGTGCCCTGGCATCCAGAGCATCAAGAAAGCTTTATGCAATTAAAAACAGCGCTTTGCAATGCACCAGCCATATTATACTAAACGCTTTGCTTTATTTGTGCATGAAAAAGATGGTTGTGCTCTGGCTGTATTAACACAGAAAAACGGAGAAAGAATAGACCATGTGCCTATTTTTCCCTCAACATTGCACCCAGTAGCGAGCGGTTTACCAAACTGTCTCAAAAACATGGCAGTTGCGCTAAAACATGCAGATTAAATTATTCTTGGTCATGAGGTTATTGTTTACGTACCCATTCTGTGGATATCTTATTGAATAAGACAAAACATATAGAGGGAGTAGCTCCTCAGGAGGGACAAACTGAACCCTAATTTTAGTGCAATCAATAACACGACCACATAGATCGAGGGGGATCCGTGTGGTCAGATCATTGTGCCCTCACACACCTGGTAGGGTGTCATGCTTCATCATAGGGCGCTCCTCGTCATGCCGACGCTGCAGTGCTTGACAGGCCTTAGGTGAGGCATAGGTCCGCTGACTTAGCTGCAGAAATAACTGATACAAACCAAACAGTACCAGTAAGTAAAAATAGTTGACACTCAGTGTGAGATGTTTAGTAAAACTTAGCAAGTGATAGGTATTACAGTATAACTTGGTACAAACAAAACACAGCATTTGACCAATGGCAGATTAACACATTATGAATTGACACTGATGTCAATTCATAATGTAGAATGATGTAATATCATTAATCCAGTCACCCTGATGTCTCTCTCTTTGAAGCAGGAAGAAGGACAGCACAATTGTGTGATTGTCACTGAAACTGAAACGAAGGGTCGGTGGATCTGGTTGACACATCATTACCACTTGTAGATAACACCCTTTTTGTGGACTGCTCTTGCCTCAAGAAGCCGGATGGAACTATCTCAGCAGCATACGCGATCACTACAAAAAAAACAGTGGTAGAAACATGTAAGATAAAACAAAACTTGGCACAGGCTGCCGAACTGATCGCACTTACACATGCCTGTGAATTATCTGAGCGGCTGACAGTGAATATATATTCACTGACAGCCAATACGCTTTCGGAGTTGCACACAACTTCGGAAGACTGTGGGCTGATAGAGGGTTCATCACTGCAAGTTGTGAAAGTGGCTATTGTAAAGTGTGCAGCCCATAGGAAAATAACAGATGAAGTGGATCAAGTGAATGCTTTTGCTAATGAAGTAGCAAGAAATACTGCCTTAAGTGAGAATACATTGACATATGTTGTGAAGATAATAGATGAGGAGGAAAGGAATATGATCCGTATGCAGAGGTAAAGAAAATACAAGAGTTAGCAGATGATGAAGAAGAGAGGAAAGAATGGAAAGATAAGGTTATATTTTCAGTGACCATTTAGGAGGATAGGTGGGTGAATGGAAAGGCAACAACTAAGTGGATATTACCAAACAGTTTTGTGTTACCAATGGTCCAAATGGTACATGGCCCTGCACATGTGGGAGCTGATGGCATCACTAATACCATTCAGAAAATATCGGAAAACACCAACATAAGGAAGACAGCAGTTCACTTTTGCAAAAATTGTATGGCATGTGCCCAACACAATGTAGAGAAAGGAGTGTCAGTACCGCAAGTTAATTTCCGAATGCCAGAGTATCCCTTTGAATGTCTCCAGATGGATTATATCCAATTACCACCATGTAGTGGAAGGCAATATGTGTTAGTGGTTATATGCAGTTTCAGTAATTGGGTTGAGGCTTTTCCCCTAAAGGATAATACCGCAATTTTCACTGCAAAAGCCCTGTTGAAAGACTACTTCCAGAGATTCGGATTGCCCCAGAGTATTTGGAGTGATAACAGGATACACTTCACTAATGAAGTAATGGACTTAGTATGTCAAGGACTGGGTATCAAACAGAAATTGCACTCTATATATCATGCAAAAGCAGCAGGCAACGTAGAGAGGTGCAATGCAACATTAAAAAATAAACTGTCAAAAATAGGTGCATCAAGCGGATTGAATTAGGTGGATGCGTTACCCTTAGCATTGCTTTCAATGAGAAACACTGTGACAGCCAAGAATGTGCTGTCTGCGTATGAAGTTGTCATGGACATGCCAGCACATATTCATGGGTTTGCATCTCCATCAAAACTGCGTGATTTGCCTCATTCTGCATTGTTGGAATACTGTAAGGAACTGACGAATAGGTTGCCTGCTATTCATCAAAAGGTCAGAGACACCTGGTCCCCGACCTTGGAAGGAGAGACGCACAGCATCAGAGCAGGGGACTGGGTCCTGACACAGAATTTCATGAGGAAAATGCGTGTAATAACAAGAGGTATTAGTAAGTATATCTTTTGAACACAACCAATGATGAGGAAAGTTGACATGATACTGTTTACCTACCTCAGCGTCTTCATGCTTCTGCACCTACTGCTGCCTGCTGAACTGAATATTTTTTGAATTGCACATGAACACTTCTTTGGAAAAGCCTTAGCTTGTTATCCCATACACTCCACCAGTGCCCTGTGGTCTGCCTATCCTTTGTCTATAGTGAACTAGACGTTCAACACACCAGGCCCCCGGACTTTAAAGAAATATCTGGTCACTTTGGGAACGCTTATTTAGGTCCTTGTTTGTATAGCAATGTTCCCTGGAATAGTGCGTATCCTGTCTGTAGTACTAACTTGTATTGTGATTCTATATACTTTGAAGAAGAAAATATAACTTTAACTGGGGTTAGTAAATTATGGGGGAAAGGGCCCATTATATGCACAACGTGGATTTTACTTTTTGACCAATGGAACATATTCAAATCTTTATAACGGAACAGGGGATGTGGCCCTGGGAATGGTCTTGCCCTTAGGAGTACCTTGCACAACTGCCCACCCCATGTGCGATGGTATAGGAGGACATTAACAGCAGAATTTTGTGATGGGATCGCAGACTTAGAGATAAATAATTACGGCAATGGGAAGACTTTTGGATACATCCTGGCCTCAATATTCACTCTGGGCAAGGGGAGAAAAGTGTAGAGAATATTTTGGGTGTAAGTTGCAAATATTATCCAACTCCACTATAAACGCTCTAAAGAGCATTACATTGGAGCTAGAGAGTATGCGTACTTATTCAGAACAGAACAGGAACGCTATTGACTTCATCCTTGCTCAGAAAGTTGGGGCATGAGTTATAGTGGGAGACCAGTGCCTGATGGGTATCCATAACGAGGAATGTAACATAACAGCATACATACAAGAGATATATGATAATTTGACAGGGATGAAGAGTGGATATTGGAGCTGGGGTCTTAATATTGCTGGTTGGGGATGGTTTGTAAAGGACATTGTATTACTGGTTGTATTTTTATACAAGCCTTACCAGTCCTCTCCCAAATGTGCCTTTCTGCCTGTAAAACAGCCCCAACATCAGTTCCTTATGTAAATATGGCCATGGCTCAGACGGAAGAAATACACCAGGTGATGAATATTGATACCACCATTCTTTCCAATAACACAGGCAATACTGGCACTGGCCACAAATACGCCTCAATATCCCCAGATCCAGAGCAGCATTCCCAATATTTTGTAATTGCTGCCCGGATTTTGTATATTCCAAACACCACCCCTATTAGTGTTATTAACAATGCACCCACTGACAGTATTATGTACCCCAGCTCCCACCAACATGTGTTCTACTGAGCTTTTCTGATATGATGATGCAATATCTTCTGCTTAGGAAAATGTTCAAACTGACGTTCAAGGGTGGAATTGTGAAAAAGCATTTCTTTTGTATTGTGAACATCAGTTCTTCCATTGTGTATCGTGAGCTCTGGTGTTTTTATACAAAGTTTATTTTGCGCGTGTTTACACCCACCTGTTAGTATAACATATCCTGTCTCTGTTGTTTCTGCTCGCTTTAACCTTATCAGTAATTAGGTTTCTGTTACCTATACTTTTCGCTTGAGGGAAATTTTTGGATCAGTGCATAGGTAGTGCCTTAGTGAATGGATTAGTGCATATTCAGGGGCCGATTCCGGTTCGGGCCGGAAATCTCTCCGACCGAGCCGGACCCGGAGAGATTTCCGACCGAATCGGACCCGTGCAGCCCGACCGAACGAGTACGATGCGCACGTATGCCATCGGACTCGATTCGGTCGGACTCCCATTGAAGTCAATGGGAGCCTGTCGTACAACGCGTACGCGGGCTCCCATTGACTCAATGGGTGCGAGGCGGACAAGGGCGCCCCCTACAGCGTGTACGCGGCGAAGCGACTCGCGCCGTACACGCACAGGTAGGGGGGACCCATGGGTCCCCCCTGTGTGCGACTCGCGTGGCTACGCGTACAGGGGGGTCCGACACGGACCCCCAAAGTGCGGCTCCGACTGCTCTTTGGAGCCGGAGTGTGCGGCTCGGTCGGACTGCTCGCGGCGCGCATCGTGCTCTACCCGGCCGGGGAACGTCTCCATTGCGCGGTGCGAGTCGAGTCCGAGCGAGTCGGTCGGTGCGATTAGACCCGGGAACGAGTCGGTCGGAGCGGTCGGGACGC
Organism: Calotriton arnoldi; assembly: GCA_963921515.1. Classification (NCBI taxonomy): domain Eukaryota; kingdom Metazoa; phylum Chordata; class Amphibia; order Caudata; family Salamandridae; genus Calotriton; species Calotriton arnoldi. Next base: position 1,540,160 of record CAWUFW010004294.1, read on the forward strand.
CCGGACGAGTCGGTCGGCGATTTCGCATCGTACTCGCTCGCCCGGACGCGCGTACGAATCGGTCGGGAAATAGGGCTCCGAATCGGATCCGGTTAAGCCGAATCCGATTCGGAGCCCTACGGCCGAGATCGGAATCGGCCCCATAGTGTCTGGGTGATTGGATGATTGCATGGGTACTGCCTGAGTGAATGCATGAGTGCATGGATAGTGCCTGGGTGATTAGGTGACTGCATGGATAGTACCTGGGTGATTGGAGGACTGCATGGGTAGTGTCTTATTGAACAAATGAGTCCAACGGTAGTGCCTGAGTGATTGGATGAGTCCATGGATAGTGCTGAGTGATTGCATGAGTGCCTGGATAGTGCCTGAGTGATTGGGTGAGTGCATGGGTAGCATGTAAGTGAATGGATGAGTGCATGGGTAGTGCATGAACGAATGGATAAGTGCAAGGATTAGTGTCTGATTGTTGGGATGAGTGCAGAGGTTGTCCTTGGGTGAACACATGAGTGCATGGGTAGTGCTTGAGTCAATGGATGAGTGCATACATATTGCCTGAGTATATGGGTGAGCGCGAAGCTAGTCACTGTGATTCATAATTGTACAGGTAGTGTGTGGATGAATGGATGAGTGCATGGGTTGTGCCGTATGCAGTAGATTCTATAGTTTAAAACTTAGGCCTATTAGCTCTATGATATATGCCAAAATACTTGTTCAAATGAGAAGATACGTCAGACTTCAAAACTGTCAAATTTTCAAATATAACAAAAAGCACTTTCAGTTTCAAGCATAGATATTAACATATATGTACTACTTCATGTAAACCTTTGTGAAGAATAATATAAGTTGCTATAGAGGTGAATACAGTTTTGAACATGTTTTAAAAGTCACTTAAGAATACTAGTTTTTTGAAAGCAGAAGCAGTTTGCAATAGAAGCTGTTACTCAAAATAAAAGGCCAACTATTATTATACCACTTTTATTGGTGTGTGCATTTTGCTGAAAGTGAGTGTGATACTGCTTCTCAGGAGTAGGATGATACTTTTCAATTAGTCACAAATAACATATTCATACATCTTAAACACTTCTCCAGTTTATCATGAATATTGTATTATGTATTATTACCTTTCAAGTAATTTAGATACATCATTCAGTAAATCTCTTTTAGAGTAGAATTATTCTAAAAAATATTGATTATATTATCCTAAACAGTATTGAAACTATAATTTTACATTTTTGAGAACATAACATTAATTTATAATTAGATAACATTTTCAGTTTCCCTTTTTTGCTGTTCACCGATTGCACATAACTTCACCATACACAGTGATTTGAATGTACAAAAAAACAAACAAATCGGCATAGTACATCATTATCAATATGTGTAGCTATGCGTTTTCCTATCAACACTTTGTTAATCACTTCTTTCATCTACATTAACTCTATTATTTATCACAAATACATTTGAAAAAATGTACAGTCTCATTTACATCTGGTACAGTATTGACAACAAATATATAAACTACTTGTTTTTAAACACTATTTACAAATTACAATATTAGGCAAAATAATAAAAACACTAAGGGGTCGATTCCGATTCGGGCCGTAAATTTCTCCGACCGAGCCGGACCCGGAGAGATTTCCGACCGAATCGGACCACGTCAGTCCGACCGAGCGAGTACGATGCGTCCGTATGTTATCGGACTCGAGTCGGTCGGACTCCCATTGATGTCAATGGGAGCCGGTCGTACAACGCGTACGCGGGCTCCCATTGACTCAATAGTGCGAAGTCGGACAAGGCGCCCCCTACAGCGGGTACGCGGCGAAGCGATTCGCGCCGTACACGCACAGGTAGGGGGACCCATGGGTCCCCCCTGTGTGCGACTCGCGCGGCTACGCGTACAGGGGGTCCGACACGGACCCCCGAGTACTGCTCCGACTGCTTTTACGAGCCGGAGTGCGCGGCTCGGTCGGACTGCTCGCGGCGCGCCATCGTACTTACCCGGCCGGGAAACGTCTCCATTGCGCGGTGCGAGTCGAGTCCGAGCGAGTCGGTCGGAGCGGTTCGAGCCGGGAGCGAAGTCGGTCGGAGCGGTCGGGACGCCCGGACGAGTCGGTCGGCGATTTCGCATCGTACTCGCTCGGCCGGACCCGCGTACGGTTCGGTCGGGAAACAGGGCTCCGAATCGGATCCGGTAAGCCGAATCCGATTCGGAGCCCTACCGGCCGAGATCGGAATCGGCCCCTAATTATAAACACTAAACAAGATTTTTAATTTTTTGTTTCCAATTTTCTTCCATTTGTTCTACAACGTTGTACTATTAAAATGACTTATTTTCCAAATCTTTCTATATGTAATGTAGACAACATCTCTGATCTACAATGTGAACATGTCATATCCTGATTTGCTGTTTTAATCAATTTGTTAAAAGATACTGATTTGCAGTCTGGTAGTGTTAAGTATAGGAATCGTTCTGCTTGTATTTGAATGGTAGAAGTAAATGAACACTCTTCACACTTACGGTCCCATTTGTAACCTAGTCCAAATAAGTTATTAATGTGTATTCCTTCATCTTCTAATACCCCAAGCATGAGCATTAGAAGTTCTTTTGCATCTTGTTCTATGTTTAGAGTAAATGTCAATGAACCAGTACATATATCTAAAAGATGTCGAATGCCAGAAACAGTATGTAATTTACTTCTGTTACTTACCAACTTTTGAAATAAATGATGTAGTGTAGAACAGAATCTTTTTTCACGATTTTCCATGATTTCATGATGAAGATGTGGTAAATTAAACACGACATTCAGAATCACATTAGCATAACAGTTGATACCTGAACTGTTTTCCAACTGGACTCCTGCAATGTCATCATCACTTTCCACTTTTTTTTTCTTTACGCCTTCAACTTTCTCTTCAATTGGTTTCTTATTTTCAACCTCAGTTGAATGTTTGATATGGGAAACATCGGTTACATCGCGGTGTTTACACCGCAATACCTTTACAACGCGGGTATTACAACGCAAGTCATTAAAATGACTTGCGCTGGATGCAGCTCTAAGCTAAGGAATAGTATGATTTACTATTCCAACACCTTCCCTACTGTAACGTAGGCTGGAGTTGGAATAGTAAATCATACTATTCTAAGTCCAACGCCCTCAACGCAAGTCGTTGTAACGACTTGCGTTGTAATGCCTGCGTTGTAAAGGTATCACGATGTAAACACTGCGATGTAACGTCGTATATTCGTTTGATATAGTTCCATTTTGGACACACCATACGGTTCTCATATATTGGATATTCACCTAAATGAGGAGCATAAAGTCTTCTTAAACAATTGTAATCTCTTACACAATTTGCATCAGCACTAAGCTTTTTCTCATCAAAATCTATCAAACACAAACCAGACAATGTTCCTACTCGAGACAATGCAACATATGCCATTCCCTCTTTGAACACCGTACTTCCATCTATACTTAATTCCTTGAGATTTATGAATAGTTACTACATATGCTAGAAACAGTGGAAACTGTTGTTTATGAACATACAAGTCTTTTACAAGCAAAAAACGTACAACACAACGCCCAATCTGTCTTACCTCATTAATCTGGCAAATTTTATAATCAAAAATTCTATTCCATCTCTATTTTGAAAATTTACAAAATCAACAACTTTTCCCATTGCTCCATTTACTAATCCTTCTTCTACATTCAAATTACGCCACAAAATTACTCGACAGTTTTTACATACATGCAAAATATTTTCTCATCCTGCAGTTTTAGATACAGACTTTTCCAAAGAATCCAATTTAGCCTGTAGTTTCTCAGTAAGAAGAATTGTTACTCCCTGGTGTTCAATTTTGTCAATAGCTTCAATTTCCAGAATTTGTTGTTTTTCCAGTTCATTAAATGTAGAACACTCTTGCAGTGTAGGCATTAGGCAAACTATAGATTTGTTTTCTACAATCATATTGTACATTACTTCTGCCACTGTTTTTTCAGATGTAAACAAGTTCCTTAGTAGCCAACTTTCTAAAGCTTGTTTACCATGTTCCCTCAACTTACCAATTCTTATGTCTTTAAGAATATTTCCATAATCTTCATCACCTGCTTTTTGCATATTCTTAACAAGCTCTTTATATTCAAATTTTAACCAAATATTTGCATTCCCTATACTTCCCAAAGATTTCCTTGTGTCATCATTGAGAAGTGTTTTAAAAACAGGTTGTGTTTTAACCTCTTCCATGCGTCGGACGGCCCCCGGCCGTCCGACGTCCACGGTGGGCGTGTGCGTCGGACGGCCAGGGGCCGTCCGATCTGCACACGCGTGGAATCGCTCGCACAGCGGGGAATGTGCGCCGCATCGAAGGGGTTAACAGGAGTAAGTTGTAGTAGGTCTCCAAATGCAATTAAATGTTTTCCTCCAAACAGAACATTGTAATCTGTTTTTAAATCTGTTGCATTCGCAAGTGTACAAACACAAGCATTAAGTTTGACACCATTCTCACCTCATCAATGATTAAAAGTTTTAGTTTCATCAGTACTCTTGAGACTTCATAACAAGCTTCTCCCGATAGCTTTTGATATTCGAATTTATTATCATGGTCAACAGGTAGCATAAGTAATCAATGTAACATAATACCTTTAATGTTGTGTGCTGCTAATCCAGTTGGAGCTGTTACAACACAAGATAAATGTGATTCTGTAGTTTTGTGTAGATAACTGGTCAAAACTTTAATTAAGAAACGTTTTCCTGTTCCAGCTTGACCACTAATGTACAATAGAATGGGTTGAAATGATGAACATTAGCATTCTTTTTTACATGGAGGAAACCATGTTCTACCTGTTGTTTGACTTGTAGATATATTTCTTTTTGTTCAATATTTAGTTGTTCCTCTAACTTTTCAAACTGAATAATATCCTGTTGTGCTTGCTGCATTGCAGTTTCTACCCCATTCATGGCTATTGCTGCTTCATTTTCAATAATTGGTTGTCCCAGTGGATCTTCAGTCATTGGAACTGAACTTTGACTGCTTTGTGAACTTTGTCTAGCTATTTTAGCTGCAATAGTACCTTCTTGTTCAATCTCTCATTTAACATTTGTAAGTAAGTTGGAAAGGTCTTACACTGAATGCTGTTTTTAGTTGCATTAAAAGAATCTTCCTAGCAGTCAAAATCTCCAAGTAATTCTGTTTCACTACGCCAAGGCTTGAACAGTTGCAGAAGTGCTAAATAGAAAAATTCTCTCTTTCTGCAGTTTCACAACTCAGTTTTCTGTGGTTAATAAGATTCCCTTTGACATGTTTCAGTAGACATCCATCACATCCAATTACTGTATATTTTTCTTCTTTTATATTTTCTCTAGCATTCTTTTTAAACCTGTAATGCTGAAGTATTTCATACAGACATAGGTTTTCAGGATGTGGACTCCTTCTGGGATAATATGTATCCAACATATTAGTTTTGACAATATCAGTACTTTCTGGCTCATACTGTGCTAAGTATTCGATTTCTTGTAAAGATTTCAATACTCTATTTCGCGTGGAGGGTAGACCTAGACTTATCCAAATGATTCCTCTTGACTTTGAATACAAACTGGCTGAGCTCAAGCGATCCGAACATTCGTAGGATCCGATCTCTCTATGGGAAGCATTTTCAAGCTGAAGCTGTACAATTTCTTGCTAAGACTCTTTTCTGCCGAAATTTCTTCCCACATTTCTTTCATCTCTGACTTTTCAGATTTTGTAATATATGATGTAACATAACCAGCAACATCAATTGAATTATCTGCAACATACTGAATATCCATGTTTGCATTCCACATTTTCAAAATAACTGGATTGTAGTCATTAATGTACTTTGAAGCTTCTGTTCTTCTTATGGCGTATGTATTCTTGGGAGATTTTTGAGTTATTGTATGTCTTACTGCTGAGTAAAAAGTATTTACTCTTTCTTTAGAAATTATAGAATGTGAGAATCCCAAACGACATTTGGATAACATTTTCCTTTACATTTATACTTCCATCTGCAGTATTTCCCAGATCTATGACTTCAAAAGGGTAAAACCTGTCTCAAGCTGTTTTCTCCTCCTTCTCTTGGAATGGCACATGTAACATACTGTTTGATGAAAGACAAAACAGTTTCATCACTATCTGTTCCAAATTTTGGTGCATTCTTTATCCATAAAAGCATGTGCATATGAGGAGCATCTCTGGTTTGGTACTCTTTTCGCCAAAAGAAATCAGTTACCTCTCCAAGCGGTGGAACACTTTTATTGCAGATAAATAACATCATAGCTTGAAACCTATGGTTAAAATATCTGCAGACATTTACAGGATCCAAACAGCAGAGTTCCCCAGCTGTCTTCAGTTCAATGTTTTTTACATTTGAATTTGCTTCTCGAAGGAATTCAAGTAAATCATCCCACGCATATTCAGCACAAATAAGTGTTAGAAACCATGTAGGTGTACCTAGGTTTCTTAACCTGCATTTAAGTTCACCATGACGGCGATAGCAATATTAATTAGTGCCACGTTGGCACGCCATCAAATTGATTAACTGAGATTCTAAATTTTCATCTCTTCAACTTTGTCCATGAACTCTTTTGCAGAAACATGTTGAAGATGAACTCCTGTTTTTAATATATGGTTTACTGCATATGAAAGTGCAGACAAATCACTTTCAAACAGAAGATGAAATATATATGGAATGCACTGCCGAAATCTTGGATCTTCACAATACATTCTTGTTGATCGGTATTCTGAAGCTGGAATCCGTACAGCTCGCTCATCAAATCGTCCACCTTCTCCAGTGGGGAATAGCTGTGGAAAACAACAAGCTTCTAAACTGTTTTCCCATACACTCATGGGAGTTCCCTTAGCTTCTTTCATTTGAAATAATTCAATACTGTTTCCTATGATTTCTTTCGAATGCAGAGGATATATAGTATAATGTTCATAAATCTCTTCACTCCTGTATCTGTCCACTTTTTCAATTAGGCCACTTGAGATTCGTGTTTCATCTTGTAAGCATATTACTTGTTCATCAACATTTACATTCTTATAATAAATGTTATTCTGTACCAAGTATAATGCAGCCTTTCGAAGTTTATTAACATCTACAAACTCTTGCCAAATTTTTCTACTCTTTGTTGGTACACCATTTACTAGAATAACTACTGGCTCATTTTTCTCTCTCTCTACACCAACAGTTTCAATGTTTTCCTTAAAATCTAAAGGTAAGTACACAATTCTTCCTTTGAGACCTTTTTGTAAATCCGTTGGTGGCAGCTTACCTGTTTTAGGCTCCATAGGAACTATGGCCTGAAATGGGTGTACAGATTGAATAAGAATAGACTCAAATACATTTATATCTGCTAGTTCCTGAGGAATAGGTACCAACTCTAAGTTGTTATGGACTGCTCTAGCTGGCATTTTGTTTTCTTCTAATTTGTTGTAACAGTACTTACAAATAACTTGATCAAGAGCCAACTCAAACTGACCTTCTACAAACAAATAAAGACAAAATTGCTGCCACTTACCATTGTTTTCTTTTTCACTTTTTAAATATAAATCAACATTCCTAGTTTGACTTCTATAGTCAGTACGTCGACAACAAATGCAAATATAGTTTGTTTTTTTAGACAAAACTGTGTTAAACTTTGTAATTTCTTCTGCAAACTCATCAATACTAACCTCTTTCTCATGTTCTTCAACACCTATACTTATCAAACTCTTAGATTCTCTACACTCCTCTTCTGAACCGAAAAAACGAAACTGTATATCATCACAAGCTTTCTGTACATCTGATACAGAACCTTGCAAAAGAGCTGTGTTCATTTCACTTAAACATAATGCAGGAGGATTTACATAGTAGAGTCTCCTTACTAACTTCCGCATTTCAGAGAGGTGTAGAGCTAACATTCTTAAATGATGAAAAGTACTTTGACACACTTTTCTTGAAAGACAAGCCAGAGAATGACCTTGCAACTTACTATATTTTCCTATTTTACATGGATCTAGTTCTTGTAACATCTTAATCATCTGTTTAACACTCTTCTTGGCATATTCTCGTAAAGAAATTTGTAATATGTCAATAGATTCTGTCGAATACTGCAAATACTGCTGCAATCCCAGTTATATACAGGAGCTTGTGTACGCCTCCCTTGAACTTCTTCAGCTATTACTTCTTCCACATTCCTAGGAACCATTTTTTCCTTTGGAATAGGAGAACCATCTTTCACCTCGTAGCATCGACCACTACTATCAACTGCATGTACTAATGTGTTCTCTTGAAAATAGCTTTCTTCATTAAAGAAAGGCCCAGTACTGGAAGTGTGCTTCCATTCACCAGTAAAAGTTTTACAAAAGTTACTTCTATTAACAAGTCTTTTTCTTTTGCTTTTCTCCTTCATAAACACCATTGTTTTATCCAATGTTCTCATTCTCTTCAATATTAATATAAATAATTTTTGTTTTATTTCAGAAAGCTTTATCTACTACACTTTCAATCTGTTGCTTTTTCTTATAAACTGCTGATCTTTTTGTATATTTTTTACAATTTAATACATCTTGAATTACTCTACTTTTAAACATTATACTGTTTCTGCCTTTTTGTGAGATGTGTTGTTTTTCTATAATTTAAACTTCTTTCGGCTTGACAGTTTTTCTTTTGTTTCTCATTTGTTGTAAAACTTTTCTTGTCAACATTTTCAACATATTTCAATCTCTGTAAAAGTGTTTTAAGAAACTGTTTAGTTCTCTTACCAGAAGAGTTTTTTCCTGTATAACCTTCTGCGCAACATCTAATTTCCTCTTTTCACTTTTCTTTAAGCAGTACTGATTTTTTGTTCTCCTTTCTTTTCATGTTTTCTTGCCATCTTCAAATATTTTTCCAAACAAAGTAAATATCTAAAAAACAAATAACAGTTTCAATAGTTTGTTACATCAATTAATAATTTAAGAATAATTATATATTAATATTCATAATAATCAATAAGCAGTTGCTTACAATTACATTGGCATTCTCTCCATAACAAATAAATATGTACGATACCTAGCAATGCAAATTAGCAAAGCTGTAAATGGTTGAAAACTCTGGAAGACAACATTTATAAATTACTGTACACTTTTATTTTCTAAATTTGTGTACAAGAAGACGTATGCATTACTTTTTGGTCATTCAGCAAGGCACTCAGATTTTTAACTCAATATTCCAGTGCTTCTGTGATTCCTACCTAGGCAAATGATCTGGACTTCAGCGACTGAAGGCTGTAGTAAGATTGAGAACATTTGTCCAGCTGTATGTTAACCTACATAGTTTTTAAGTTAGAGTCATCTGCTGCTCAACACATGTTAGAATACATGTAGAATTAGACACATACCTCAGTCATGATAGCATGCAGATATTCAAACTTGACAGAGTGCACTTTCTGTTTAAATCAGACACCTAAATTTATACGGCCTACTTCAAGTGTATGTTTCGGATCACTGACAGAATATCGACAACATTAATATCGACCTACAGAAATATCGGGACATAAATATCGTTGTCAAAAATATCGACCTCCTATCTTCATAATGGTAAGTACAAAAATATCGGAAAAAAATATCATTGTTAAAAATATCAAAGTACAAAATATTGTTTTTTTTATATGTATTATAAATAATGTAAAATAAATTAAATAATACATTTTACTTAAATTTTTTTTAGATGTATTTGTAAATTTTAACAATTATAAGTAATAAATGTAATTTAAAAATAAATTAAACATACATATATAAAATGTAATATATATATTTACTTAAAAAAATTGATAAATAATATTAATTAATTATAAAATGTTAGAAATATATTAAAAAACAAAGATAAATATATATATACATGCACCTGTAACATAAAAATAAACTAAAACAATTATAATATAAATTAAAATATTAAAATATGTAATATTTTTTAAACCTACATTTTACACTACATTTAGTGCAACAGTAGGGAAAGTGTTGGATAGCGGAGGGTAAAAAATTACTATTCCCACTCCAGCAAGTGCAACAGTAGGGAAAGTGTTGGATAGCGGAGGGGAATGATTTACTATTCCCACTCCAGCAATTGCAACAGTAGGGAAAGTGTTGGATAGCGGAGGGTAAAAAATGACTATTCCCACTCCAGCGAGTGCAACAGTAGGGAAAGTGTTGGATAGCGGAGGGGAATAATTTACTATTCCCACTTCAGCGAGTGCAACAGTAGGGAAAGTGTTGGATAGCGGAGGGGAATAATTTACTATTCTCACTCCAGCAAGTGCAACAGTAGGGAAAGTGTTGGATAGCGGAGTGATAAAAATTACTATTCCCACTCCAGCGAGTGCAACAGTAGGAAAAGTGTTGGATAGAGGAGGGGAATAATTTACTATTCCCACTCCCATGAGTGCAACAGTAGGGAAAGTGTTGGATAGCGGAGGGGAATAATTTACTATTCCCACTCCAATGAGTGCAACAGTAGAGAAAGTGTTGGACAGCGGAGGGGAAAAATTTGCTATTCCCACTCCAGTGAGTGCAACAGTAGGGAAAGTGTTGGATAGCGGAGGGGAAAAATTTACTATTCCCACTCCAGCGAGTGCAACAGTAGGGAAAGTGTTGGATAGCGGAGGGGAATAATTTACTATTCTCACTCCAGCAAGTGCAACAGTAGGGAAAGTGTTGGATAGCGGAGTGATAAAAATGACTATTCCCACTCCAGCGAGTGCAACAGTAGGGAAAGTGTTGGATAGTGGAAGGGAATAATTTACTATTCCCACTCCAATGAGTGCAACAGTAGGGAAAGTGTTGGATAGCGGAGGGGAATAATTTACTATTCCCACTCCAATGAGTGCAACAATAGGGAAAGTGTTGGATAGCGGAGGGGTAAAAATTACTATTCCCACTCCAGCGAGTGCAACAGTAGGGAAAGTGTTGGATAGTGGAGGGGAATAATTTACTATTCCCACTCCAATGAGTGCAACAGTAGGGAAAGGGTTGGATAGCGGAGGGGAATAATTTACTATTCCCACTCCAATGAGTGCAACAGTAGGGAAAGTGTTGGATAGCGGAGGGGAAAACATTACTATTCCCACTCCAGCAAGTGCAACAGTAGGGAAAGTGTTGGATAGCAGAGGGGTAAAAATTACTATTCCCACAGAACAAAATTCAAATTTAAAAACAAACAAAATATCAAGTACAATATAAAATATAATAAAAAACCCAAAAACAAAACATATATAAAAATATACAAATTAACAAAACTTATAAAAATATTTTAATGTAGCAAAAATCTAAAATTGACATAAAAATATTAATTTCTTTGATTTAACAAACAATTTACAAACACAAATATTTTGTAATAGAAATTAATCTTAATCAAAAACTAAAAAATTACATAAATGTAATATTTATTTTCCTACCCTATAACACCACACAATTTACAACATACATCTAAATTAAACAAAAAAGTGTACCTCCATAATTTACACAATTAATTATCAACTAAACAAATATTAATAATTATAAAACACATTTAAAAATGTAAAAATTAATGTACAAACCAAACGTTACACCTATTGAACCTAAATACCCAAACAAAATAAAAACTATACAACTACCAAAAATATTGATCAATTAATAAATTAATATTAATGATCAAGTGATGATTAATGAATTTAAAGTAAATTACTTTCCACCCTCTACCCCAATAAACACCAAAACACACACCTAAAAATATTTGCACAATTTCCATAACTAATTTTACATTAATAAATTAATATCAATTAACAACAAATCATTAATTAATTTAAAAAAAATTACTTCACACCTTTTACCACTATAAACCCCACAACTCACACATCAAAATTATTACACAATTGGCATATACATTTTAATTAATTAATTATCATTAATTAGCAAATAATTAATTAATTATAAATAAATTACCCCCACCATATTCCCCTATAAATGCCACCACCAATTTAGTAAAACATGACACAATTAACGTAATTAATTAACAATTAAATAATTAATTAATAACAATTAACCAAAATATAAATAATTAATAATACATTAATTCACACAATTAACACTATAAAATAAAATTAATTAAATATTATATTAAAAATATTAATACATTTATTAAAATTAAATTACTTCCTACCCCACTCCCCTATCAACCCACAACCCGCTCCTAAAAAATGACACAATTAACATAATTACCAATTAATTATTAATAATTAACAACCAATTAATAAATAATTAATAATAAATTAATTCCCACAATTAACAATATTAAATATAAAATAAATACATATTAATTAATAAAAAATATTCATAAATTAATTATAATTAAATTACTTCCCACCCTATTCCCTTATAAACCCACAACCCGCTGCGGAACTAAAACGCAAAATTTAATTAAAATAAAATTAATAACTTCGAAAAATTTAACACATATATTAAAAAACAAATGCAATACTTAGACAAAAAATGGAGCACATACATTTAAAATACATACTAAAATACATAACACTAACTAAAAAAACGATATTTTTTACAACTATATTTTTGCAAACAATATTAATGACTTCGATATTTTAGAAAATTATATTTCTTACCTGAAACTCGATATTCTTGACCACGATATTCTTGCAGTAGATATTTATGTATCTCGATATTTTCCACTCGATATTAGTGCAAGTCGACATTTCCTACTCGATATTCTGACTCTTTACCGTACGTTTCTAGACACTCATGTGAACCACCATAAACAATCATCCACCTGCCAACATATTTTAACCCTAAATTTTCTCTTGCAGCTTCATTATTCACTGAGAACTCACAATGTTAGGCCTAGACAAATATGAAAGGCCAACTCTTCTGATGTCACTGTTGTATGTCTCACCATGTTTATCAAGGCATCAATGTGTATGTCTGTGTCTTTATGTAGTAACATGATACACCAAAAGAAGCCTACAAATACTAGAATACCTCTGTTTCAGACCACATGCTCTCTACATTTCTGAAGAAGAAGGTATATGTAGTCTTTTCTCCTCATTACACAGGGCAGGTGGGTATTGAACACTGTATTTGAAGGGTTCTCTGACACCTACATAGGTAACAGATGTCTGCTTCTGTGACTGAATGCTGTAGCAGGACTGACAAGATGTGTGCACCTGTAATGTAAGCTACATAGTTTATAAGTTAGGGTCATCAGATCCACAACACATGTGAGAATAGATGTAGAATTAGACACATAGCTCACTCATGATAGCACGCAGACATTTAAACTTGACAGAGTGCACTTCCCATTTCAAGCAGACACCTACATTTATAAGGCATACTTCAAGTGTACCTTTCCAGAGACTTATATAAACTAGCATAAACAATAATCCATCTGCAACATGTTTTAAACCTCACCTTTCTCTTGCAGCTTCATTATTCATTGACAGCTCATAATGTTAGGCCTACGCAAATATGAAAGTCCAACTCTTCTCATGTCACTATTGTAAGTCTCACTATGTTTCTGAAGGTGTCAATGTGTATGTCTGTGCCTTTTTCTAGTGACATGATACATAAAAAGAAGCCTACAGATACTAGAATACCTCTGTTTCAGACCACATGCTCTCTAATTTGTGTACAAGAGGTGTATGTATTCCTTTCTCCTCATAATACAGGGCAGGTGGGTATTGAGCTGTGCTGTGACACCTACATAGGTAACATAACATAAGTATTTGTAAAGCGCACGATTACCCGTAGGTGTCTTGGCACTGGATAACAGATGTTTATTGTTACCCAACGGTACTCATTTTATCGACCTCAGATGGATGAAAAGCTGAGTGGACCTGCCAGGATTTGAACCTGTGACCATGAGGTTGAACACAGGCCCCTGCAGAGGCTGCATTAGCCCTCTGAGCCACCAGACCCTAACAGATGTCTGCTTCTGCAACTAAATGCTTAAGTAGGGCTGACAAGATTTGTGCCCCTGTATGAAAAGCTATATCAATCAATCAATCACAGAATTTGTAAAGCGCACTACTTACCCGCGAGGGTCTCAAGGCGCTGGGGAGCAAAAGGGGGGTGCTGCTACTGGTCGAACAACCAGGTCTTGAGTAGCCTCCTGAAGGTCAGCAGGTCTTGGGTCTGTCGTAGGTTTAGTGGAAGGGTGTTCCAGGTCTTGGCGGCGAGGTGGGAGAAGGATCTGCCGCCGGTGGTAGTTCTTCGAATGCGAGGGACGGTGGCGAGGGGAGGTCGGCGGAGCGGAGTTGGCGGTTGGGGACGTAGAAGAGGAGTCGTCTGTTGAGGTAGGCTGGGCCAGTCTTGTGGAGTAAGAAACAAAAAGGGAGGTACCCTAATATTTATAGTAGGGACAGGGTAAGTATAAATAGAAACATAAAAAGTCCCTACATCAATCTCTGTAGTACTTATATGTTTATAAACAAAGTCAGTGTCTAAAAAGGCTCAAAGGACCATATATTTATACAATTAATTAAGCAACATATATTTATACAATTGATTAAACAACATATAATCAGCGCAACACTGAGAATGAATAACCAACTAAATGTAGAATCAATATAAAATTTATTCAATACAGATATGCAATTAAAACTATAATACACCATTCAAAGATTAAAAAGCACAATTTATGATTAAAATACACAGTTACAAAATCATTAGAAAACAGAAAAGTCGACGCCGCGTTTTGGTGAATCGTAAATATATCACCTTCTTCAGGACAGTTTTCTAAACAGATAAAAACATTCAGTTATAAATCATCTCAAGTGTTGCTACTAACAATATTATAAATCTTATTAAAATTCCAAAAGCATAATTAAATAAGACAAATATATATCATATTTCATCCCAAACTATAATTTCTTGCTAAACTAGACAATCCAGTGTCACATGAAACTTTACACACTATATGGCTTTCCAGTATTTTAATAAATACACATCACAGAAATAAAAACAAAAAAACATACCTAAACAATTAGTATGATGATTAAATTTCAATTTGTAGAAGCGATCTTCTTACAATGAAAAGCTGGAAATATGCCAGTCAGTGAAAACCTCTAGATTAAAGAGATCCAAATTAAATATCAAAGGCAACTCCAAAAATAGGAAAATCTATAAAATACCAGAATGGTTATCAATACCTATTAAATAAGAAGCCACGTTGAAGAGATTGTGTTTTTATTTCTGTGATGTGTATTTATTAAAATACTGGAAAGCCATATAGTGTGTAAAGTTTCATGTGACACTGGATTGTCTAGTTTAGCAAGAAATTATAGTTTGGGATGAAATATGATATATATTTGTCTTATTTAATTATGCTTTTGGAATTTTAATAAGATTTATAATATTGTTAGTAGCAACACTTGAGATGATTTATAACTGAATGTTTTTATCTGTTTAGAAAACTGTCCTGAAGAAGGTGATATATTTACGATTCACCGAAACGCGGCGTCACTTTTCTGTTTTCTAATGATTTTGTAACTGTGTATTTTAATCATAAATTGTGCTTTTTTAATCTTTGAATGGTGTATTATAGTTTTAATTGCATATCTGTATTGAACAAATTTTATATTGATTCTACATTTAGTTGGTTATTCATTCTCAGTGTTGCGCTGATTATATGTTGTTTAATCAGTCTTGTGGAGTGCCTTGTGTGCGTGGATGAGGAGTTTGAAGGAGATTCTCCTGTCGACGGGGAGCCAGTGCAGGTTCCTCAGGTGGGGGGTGATGTGGCTGTGGCGTGGTACATCGAGGATCAGGCGTGCGGAGGCGTTTTGTATGCGTTGCAGTCGCTTGATGAGCTTGGCCGGGGCTCCCGCGTAGAGGGCGTTCCCATAGTCAAGTCTGCTACTGACGAGGGCCTGGGTGACTGTTCTTCTTGTATCTGTCGGGATCCACCTGTAGATCTTGCGAAGCATGCAGAGGGTGTTGAAGCAGGAGGAGGAGACTGCGTTGACTTGCTTGGCCATGGAGAGCGTTGAGTCGAGGATGACTCCCAGGTTGCGTGCGTGGTCGGTGGGTGTCGGGGTTGCTCCCAGCGTCGTTGGCCACCAGGAGTCGTCCCAGGCTGAGGGGTTGGAGCCGAGGATGAGGACCTCTGTCTTCTCCGTGTTCAGTTTTAGTCGGCTGATCTTCATCCAATCGGCGACGGCCTTCATTCCTTCATGGAGGTTGGATTTGGCGGCGAGGGGTCCTTGGTGAGGGAGAGGATCAGTTGAGTGTCGTCGGCGTAGGAGATTATGTTGAGGTCATGCTGTCTGGCGATGCGTGCGAGCGGGGCCATGTAGATGTTGAACAGTGTTGGGCTGAGGGATGATCCCTGGGGTACGCCGCAGATGATCTCGGAGGCTTCGGATCGGAATGGTGGGAGGCGGACTCTCTGGGTTCTGCCGGCGAGGAAGGAGGTGGCCCATTCCAGGGCCTTGTCTCGGATCCCTGCGTCGTGGAGGCGTGCGCGTAGAGTGCGGTGGCAGACAGTGTCGAAGGCGGCGGAGAGGTCCAGCAGGATGAGGGCTGCGGTCTCACCGTTGTCCAGCAGGATCCTGATGTCGTCGGTGGCGGCGATGAGGGCAGTCTCAGTGCTGTGGTTGCTGCGGAACCCCGATTGGGATGGGTCCAGGATGCTGTTTTCTTCGAGGTATCGGGTTAGCTGTTTGTTGACGATCTTCTCGATGACCTTGGCTGGGAACGGAAGCAGGGAGATGGGCCGGAAGTTCTTGAGGTCTCTCGGGTCCGCCTTGGTTTTTTTGAGTAGGGCGTTGATCTCTGCGTGTTTCCAGCTCTCTGGGAAGGTCGCGGTCTCGAAGGAGAGATTGATGACGTTGCACAGGTGGGGTGCGATGGAGCTGCTGGCTTTGTTGAAGATGTGGTGCGGGAAAGGGTCTGACGGGGAGCCGGAGTGTATTGTGCTCATGGTCTTGATGGTGTCATCGATGTTCACGCTGGCCCAGGCTGGCAGGGGTTCGTGGTCGATGGTGTGCGGCGGGTCTGGTGCATCGATCTTAGTTGGGGCTGTCTGGGTGTTGAAGCTGTCGTGGATGTCGGCGATCTTGCGGTGGAAGAAGGTGGCGAGGAATCGCACAGGGGTTGCGACGGCGGGTGTCGTTGGTGTTGGAGCTGGGGTTGGAGAGTTCCTTCACGATGTTGAAGAGCTCCTTGCTGTTGTGTGCGTTGTTGTCGAGGCGGTCTTTGAAGGAGATTCTCTTGGCGGACTTGATGAGGTGGTGGTGGTTACGGATGGCGTCTTTGTGGGCTGCGTGGCTGTCCGGTGTCTTATCACTGTGCCATTTCTTCTCTAGTTTCCGGCAGGTACGCTTGGAAGATAGGAGTTCCGAGGTGAACCAGCTGTCTCTTTTGGTGGTGTCACTGTAGGTGAGTTTTTTCAGCGGGGCGAGGGTGTTGGCACAGTCGTCCATCCATCGTCTGAGGTTGCAGGCAGCGTCGTCGGTGTTGGATGGGTCGGAGGGAGGGCTGAGAGGAGCGAGGTTTGCCCGTAGTTGGTCTTCGGTGACTTTGCTCCAGCAGCGGCGTGGGATCTGTTGGGTGCGGTGGTGTGTGGTGGGTTTCTGGAAGGTGAAATGGATGCAGCGGTGGTCGGTCCAGAGGAGTTCCGTGGTGTGGCTGAAGGAGACGTGGGAGCTTGAGGAGAAGATGGGGTCAAGCGTGTGGCCGGCGGAATGGGTCGGTGTTGTGACGAGCTGGCTCAGACCGAGGTTGGCGAGGTTGTCGATCAGGGTGGTGGAGTTGCTGTCGTTGTTGTTCTCCAGGTGAAAGTTCAGGTCTCCGAGGAGGATGTAGTCGGTAGAGGTCAGGGCGTGCGTGCTGATGAAGTCGGCGATGGAGTCGCTGAACTGGGGTCGGGGCCCAGGGGGTCTGTAGACAAGGGTGCCTCTAAGGGTGGTGTTGGGGTCCGTGTGGATCTGGAAGTGCATGTGTTCGGCGGTGCTGAGAGTGTCGTCGGTGCTGGTCGAGACCCTGATGGTGTTCTTGTGGACGATGGTGATTCCTCCTCCTACTGCGTTGACGCGGTCTCTGCGGGTGATCTTATAGCCGTCTGGGATGGCTATGGCGATGTCGGGGGCGGAGGAGTCGTTCATCCAGGTCTCTGTCAGGAAGGCGACGTCTGGTGATGATGTGTCGAGCAGGTCCCAGAGCTCGACGGCGTGTTTGCGTGCGGAGCGGGTGTTCAGTAGGATGCATCGGAGGTGGTTGAGGTCTTTCTTGGCGGGCGCCTCGGTGGCTCTGAGGCTGGTGTAGCTGCAGTTCCGGCAGGTTAAGGAACCATGGGTGCGTTTCGGGGCGGCCTTGAAGCAGTTGTGCGTCCGTCCGGGGTTGAGAGCGTGGAGTGTGGTGGCATCGTATCGGCGTCGGTCCTCGAGGCTGGAGCGGGGGCGGTCCAGGCGCGGACGGGCGCAGATGGGCTTGCCTTAGGTGCGCCTTCGGCGCGCCAGCGGCGCGGCCGCACAGCGGCCGCCATATATGGGGAGGTGGGAGGGAGGAGCAGCTGGGAGGCAGGAGGCAGGGGCAGCGAATGGGCAGTCAGGGGGCGGGGCCGCAGGGACGCAGCGGCGGGAGTGGAGAGAGGCAACGAGGGGTACAGAAGGCAAAATGGGCACAGTTAAATGGGGGCAGCGAGGGGAAACAGAAGGAAAATGGACAACACGTGTCAGAATAGATGTAGAAGTACACACATACCTCGGTCACGATAGGACGCAGATATTCAAACTCAACAGAGTGCACTTTCAATACAAAGCACACACCTGAATTTATTCGGCCTCCTTCAAGTGTACCTTTCTAGAGACTCATATCAAGTTGCATAATCAATAATCCATCTGCCAACATGTTTTAAACCTCACTTTTCTCTTGCAGCTTCATTTTTCACCTACTGCTCACAATGTTACGGCTAGCCAAATATGAAACACCAACTCTTCTAATGTCCCTGTTGTAAGTCTCACCATGTTTCTCAAGGCGTCAGTCTGTGTGTCTGTGCCTTTTTGTGGTGACATGATACATCAAAAGAAGCCTACAAATACTAGAATACCTCTGTTTCAGACCACATGCTCTCTAAATTTGTGGAGAAGAAGGTGTGTGTATTCCTTTCTCCTCATTATACAGGGCAGGTGGGTATTGAACTCTGTATTTGAGGGGTTCTGTGACACCTACATAGGTAACACATGTCTGCGTCTGCAACTAAATGCTGAAGTAGGACTGAGAAGATTATTGCACCTGTATGAAAAGCTACATAGTTATTATGTTAGGATCATCAGATGCACAGCATATGTTAGAATACATGTAGAAGTACACACATACCTCGGTCATGATAGCACATAGATATTCACACTTGACAGAGTGCACTTCCCATTTAAAGCAGACACCTTAATTTATAAGGCATACTTCAAGTGTACCTTTCCAGAGACTTTTATAAACTAGCATAAACAATAATCCATCTGCAACATGTTTTAAACCTCTCTTTTCTCTTGCAACTTCATTATTCATTGACAGCACATAATGTTAGGCCTACGCAAATATGAAAGTCCAACTCTTCTCATGTCACTATTGTAAGTCTCACTATGTTTCTGAAGGTGTCAATGTGTATGTCTGTGCCTTTTTCTAGTGACATGATACATAAAAAGAAGCCTACAGATACTAGAATTCCTCTGTTTCAGACCACATGCTCTCTACACTTGTGTACAATAGGTGTATGTATTCCTTTCTGCTCATAATACAGGGCAGGTGGGTATTGAACTGTGTATTTGAGTGGTTCTGTGATACCTAAATAGGTAACACATGTCTGCTTCTGCAACTAAATTCTGAAGTAGGACTGACAAGATATGTGCACCTGTATGAAAAGCTATATCGTTTTTATGTTAGGATCATCAGATGCACAACATGTGTCAGAATACATCTAGAAGTACACACATACCTCAGTCATGTTGCACGCATATATTCAAACTTGACAGAGTGCACTTTCCATTTAAAGCACACACCTAAATGTATATGGCCTACTTCAAGTGTACATTTCAAGAGACTCATTTGAAGTAGCATAATCAATAATCCATCTGCCAACATGTTTTAACCCTCACTTTTCTCTTGCTGCTTCATTATTTACCGCCTGCTCACAATGTTACGCCTAGCCAAGTTTGAAAGGCCAACTCTTCTCATGTCACTGTTGCAAGTCTCACCATGTTTTCAAGACATCAGTGTGCATGTCTGTACTTTTGTGTGGTGAAATAATACATCAAAAGAAGCCTACAAATTCTAGCATACCTCTATTTCAGACCACATGCTCTCTACATTTGTGTAGAAGAACATATATGTATTCCTTTCTCCTCATTATACAGGGCAGGTGGGTATTGAACAGCCACGGTCCCTGCATGTAACAGCGGTGGGCCGGGTAAGGGGGTTTCAAGGGACGATGCAGAGGGAAAATCAAATAATTAATTAATTTTCCCTCGGCATCGTCCCTCGAAATCCCCCCTTACCCGGCCCCACCGCTGTTACCTGCATGGACCGCAGCTGGTATTGAACACTATTTGAGGGTTTCTGTGACACCTACATAGGTAATAGATGTCTGCTTCTGCGGCTGAATGCTATAATAGGACTGACAAGAGATGTGCACCTGTATGAGAAGCTACATAGTTTTTAAGTTAGGGTCATCAGATGCACAACACATCAGAATACATGTAGAAGTACACACATACCTCAGTCATGATAGTACGCAGAGTGCACTTTCTACTTAAAGCACACACCTAAATTCATACAGCCTATTTCAAGTGTACCTTTCCAGAGCCTCATATGAAGTAGCATAAACAATAATCCATCTGCCAACATGTTTTAACCCTCAGTTTTCCCTACTACTTTCATTTCAGACTCAGAAAGCACACATATTAGTATGCACAATCTATTTCAATCTTCATTTGAAGACAATAAAACAGACTGCAATACAGGTTCCTACATTTCTTATAATGCTTTAGACATCACATTTCTCTAATGCTTCGCAAGCTTTATAAATAGTGCGTTGCAAAGTTAAAAATATCATTACAAACACTGAAGCACTCCTACACAATACATAACACACCTTACACATTTGTAATACTTTTGCAGAATATGAAAATATCAGAAACTCCCCCTAAAAATGTCTTTCCCACACAATCAATTTGATGCACCACTCAAACTTTCCCTCACTTTTTGCACAGAAATGAATGTAAGTAACAAATCAAAATACTCCCTGCATTTTTTCAAATTCCATAACACTTTTATATTGGATACACATATTAACCCTTTATTACTCTCTTCTAAAATTACCCAATGTGATTCTGTAATTTACTGGAGTCCCGACTCCACCGCGGTGCCGCAGTGTAGCGTTGCGAGGTAGGCGCAAACCCTTACAGGACTTCAAAAACCTTTTTCCAACAATAGTAGTATTATTTTTTAAGGACAAACCTCTTCTAAATATAGTACTGATTTGGGAAAACTTACTCTAGAATCATATCACATATATATAACTTACCATTTCATATTTTAAAACCACAGTTAACTTTCAACCCTTCCCCCATTCTGCTTGATCCTAGTTTCCATCGTAACTGTTACTGCAACATGTACCAGCTGGTCAAAAGGTCACCATATTTTCAAATTCAGCACACTAGCTTACAAATGCAAATAGCATGTGTGGTTGAATCTTGCGAATATTAGCTTATCCTGTCTACTATGCCTTTCAAAGTTTTTTCTGTAACCAATCAGAAAGATGCTTCTTCTGCAAAGTAACATGCATCCTATTTTTGAGTACACAGTGTTTATGTTCAGTTATTTGCTTTTTGAAAAACAGCATCTTCTCCACCATTTTAGATACCTCTCATTGTAGCAACTGACTTACTCAGCTACAGACGTTTTTTGATGCCTTCCACACATCCCTTCAAAATGCTAACAGTATGGATTGCAGGACACAGCTATGTTTTCTGGGGCAAAAGGTATGCTGAACACAGAGGTATTGACAAAGACCTAGGTTTGCAAAATTTGGATATTAAATGGTTTGCACAGAGAGGATTAAAGTGGGTCCAATTGATGCCTTTGGTTAAAACCTTTTTGCATCTCGAACCCCCTGAACTCATGATTGTGCACTGTGTTGACAATGACCTAGGCACATTGACTGGGGTAGGATTGGAAATCCTAATGAAGGATACCATTGCACAACTGACGTTGCTTTTCCCTCACTCTGCCTTTGTATACTCTAAAATATGCCAAAGACAGAAATGGAAGTGGTCAAATCAATTCTGTCCACAGATTGACAAAGCTAGGAAGCATGTTAATAAAGCTGCTTCTGCTTACCTCAGAGACCATAACATGGGCTCTATCTATACCAACAATCTACGTTATGACATGCATAACATCTACAGAAGTGATGGAGTTCACTTCACAGATGAAGGGAACAGAGTGTTTCTCAACCACCTTAAGCTGTGCTTCCGGACTTGCATGTAGCTGGAACAAAGTGATAATGAACACAACGGATCTTCTTAGAGCCAACCTATAACCCAACAGTGAAAGATATATATTTTTAAACATATATACTCTTTCTAAATATTTACCGGATTCGCAAAGTCGTCGCAAATCTGCAAAACTATTATTTCTAACTGTGAATTTTAATGTGATTATGAAGTTCAATCTCACTAGCTCTATAAAAAAGTTCACAACTGTTACTCTACCTCTGGAATAGTATAGTATTTAATTATTTATTTAAGATGGATCCGCGAATCCACAGCGACATTACACTGGGGGCCACGCTGAGCGCCACGATAGGGTCACGACTCCTACCACGTGACAAAACAAAATGATTATTTAATGCCCCCTACTTCTCTAGGCCGATTTTGGCCCCAGGGACTCCATCCCCGAGACCCAGCCACTTTGTAATTTTTGTAATTAATTTTTTTTAAGGGAGGGGTGGCGAGCGGCCCCCACCCCCAGGCCAAGCCATAGCAAACTGCAATGTCCCAGGGGAGGGCACCCATGAACATTGCTTGAGCTGGCACTGGGGGTGGTGGCCGCATGCCCCCCACCAACAATATTTAAGCCCCAGGGAGGTGGTGGTCCCCAGGGCTGTGTGGGGGGACCCCAGCCCCCACGCATCTTTATGAATTTAGCCCCAGGGGGTAGCAGTCTCCGGGCGGCGGGGGGTGCGTGGAACTTCGCATTTAAGATAATTAGCCCCGGGGATGGTGGCGGTCCCTGGGGCTGTGTGGGGGAGCAGGAGCCCCTGCCGCTTTTTTTTTTAAGAATAAAGCCCCAGAAAGGTGGCGGTCCCCGGGCTGCAGGGGGCCGCAAAGCCCCCTGCATGCAATCTATAAGGCCCTGGGAGGTGGTGATCCACGGGGCATGCGGGCGCCCGCATCTCATTTTTTAATTGCCCCCCGGGCCTGGCCCACCGGGGGCTTAAAAGAAACAAAGGGCGGGAGCCCGCACTTCATTTAAAAAAATTATTTCGGTCAGGTTCGTGGAACCACCGCAAATCACTCCCCCAAATTTTTTTAATGCTTTTTTGGACCTGAGAGTCCCTGTGGGACCCCTGAGCAGGCCTTGGGGGTGAGGGTGTTTCTACCCTGCCCCCTTTTTATGTTTTT
This sequence comes from Calotriton arnoldi, assembly GCA_963921515.1. Lineage (NCBI taxonomy): Eukaryota > Metazoa > Chordata > Amphibia > Caudata > Salamandridae > Calotriton > Calotriton arnoldi. Next base: position 1,563,800 of record CAWUFW010004294.1, read on the forward strand.
TAATGTTTTTTTACCTTTTTTATTGAGACTCAGTTCAACTGAGTCACAAATGGCTACCAACACTTCCTGGTTTGAAGTGTAGGCAGCTAATCAGATTGCCGGCACGAGATCAGGAGGGTTCGCGGATCCTCCGCGTCCCCATTTGTATATCTGAGAAATGTTTACATTTCTCAGGAACTACTGAATGGTGTTACACCATTTAACAATAAGAGTGCTTTCTGAACGAAGAGCTACCTTTTTGCCAAATTTGGTGTAATTCCGTTCAGCAGTTCTGGCTGTAGCAGTGTCTAAAGTTTGCTATGGAAGTTAACTTGGAGAAAACACGTTTTAGAACCCCCCCTTTTTCTCGGCCCCCGCTTGATGAATTACCCCAATCCTTTCAACACAGCAGCTGACCTGACCACCCCATTAGTTTTGACAATTTCGCGAAGATTCGTCAAACGACGCCAAAGATATTGGCAAATCAAAAAACACTTTTCCTATGGAAACTAGGACCTAACTATAACTACCTACAGATTTCCTGATCACTGCCAGGCAACCTCAATTCCTCCAAGCTAAAACCACGGACAACCACAGGAAGATGGCACACAAGCAGGCAAGTGAATTTTGTCAGATTTCTTTTTTCTTTTTCTTTTTCTCTTTCTGCAAAGTGCACGTGCATTTAGAAAGGACTCAACCTACGCGTTCCACCAGCAAGCCTTCGACTGGGTCATAGAGTTCCGTGCGCAGAGTGTCAAATTTAAAGGGCTATTGCAGTCTTCACACCACCCCTATTTAAAACACAATTTAAAGGAACGGTTCACAGCTTACAAGTTTTTGAGATAACCTGAGTAAATAGAATGTGTATCACTGTTCAAGCAAAAGGTAGCACGATTCAATTTTACAATAATAGTAAAGTACCATAGTATTTAAACGATCCAAACCCACAACAAGCTCTTCAGGCTGCTAAAATTAGTGCATCCAAATATTTCTTATGACACAAATTATAAATAAATATATACATATAAATATGGAGGCAGATTAACATGTATAAAAATAAATAACTGTAAGAAATTGATCAAATGTAATTAATACTATGGGGCCGATTCCGATTCGGGCCGGAAACCTCTCCGACCGAGCCGGACCCAAAGAGATTTCCGACCGAATCGGACTCTGGCAGTCCGACCGAACGAGTACGATGCGCACGCATGCACCCGGACTCGATTCGGTCGGACTCCCATTGAAGTCAATGGGAGCCGGTCGTACAACGCGTACGCGGGCTCCCATTGACTTAATGGGTGCGAGGCGAACAGGGGCGCCCCCTACAGCGGGTACGCGTCGAAGCGCATCGTGCCGTACATGCACAGGTAGGGGGGACCCATGGGTCCCCCTGTGTGCGACTCGCGCGGCCACGCGTACAGGGGGTCCGACGCGGACCCCCAAAGTCCGGCTCCGACAGCTCTTTCGAGCCGGACGGCGCGAGTCGGTCGGACTGCTCGCAGCACGCATCGTACTTGCCCGGCCGGGGAACGACTCCATCGCGCGGTGCGAGTTGTGTCCGTGCGAGTCGGTCGGAGCGTGTTGAAGCCGCGTACGAGTCGGTCGGCGATTTCGCGGGCGCTTGCATCGTACTCGCTCGGCCGGACCCGCGTACGAATCGGTTGGGAAACAGGGCTCCAAATCGGATCCGGTAAAGCCGAATCCGATTCGGAGCCCTACCGGCCGAGATCGGAATCGGCCCCTATATGTCAAAGCACTATGCTATGACGCTTAGTGAATTCTCAGTTATACCCTCTACATTTTGCAAAATTCGCAGGACATTCCCAATTTTTTAATCAAACTGTGCAAAATTCTCAATATTTAACCAAAAGTATCTAAAGTGCTTAACAATCTCAAAGAATGGAGCGAGATCACCCCTGTCTATGCCAGCAAGGGGAAATTTCCAAGAATATGGAAATTTCATAATATTAAATTAAAGATGCCTAAAATACTTATACTAGGTGCAAAAATCTGCAAGTCAGACTTCAGACTTTTATAAATATATTCAATCTGTTTTAAAGTGCTTTATAAATGTGCAAAATTTGCAACATTTAACGTTTAATTGCCTAAAGTGCTTCACAATCCCTAGAAGTGGAACAAGGCATCCTCTGTCTAAACAAGCATGGGAATTTTTTCAGGAATGTGCAAATTTGCAAGATCTCTAAACAGAATTTTATCTCATCTTATCCAGAAATTATATATGCATGTACGCTAAGTTTTTCTAAAGTAGAATATCATACTGCCTCATCCTGAATGTTGGACTCATAATTAGCTACTTCTATATTGTTCAATTATCAGATGAAAAACTAGATATAACAAATTTTATTCAGTCCCAAGAAAAAGGTTTATAATCCCTATTTTTTAAATTTTAGGCGCAAGACAATGTCGTGCTGGATACATTAAATTACAAACTTTGGACAATGAAATGATTATGGAACCCATTGCACTATTTTTAAAAAATGTGATCAGGTTTAGGAATTCTATGCGATAGTGATTAATGTTGATGCAGCCAAGATAGCGTATCAACTTTTATGCAATGAAATTTCTTTTAAAGACCGTTCTATCATTTTATCTTGTATCTGGAAGTTGGTTGTTTCTTCTTTCTAATTATTGCTATGTAACATATTGGAAGTGTATATTATTATGCTGTGCTTTTATGATTTATTTATAAATCGAATAAAGCTTAATTTGATTGATTGATTGATTGATATAACATATTAAAACCATTATTATCTCACGAAGGAGAAGAGAAATCTTGCTGGTTAAGAGACATAGACCATGTACTAAGGATAGCAAGATACTGAAACATTATGTCATGTGTAAAATCGCAATGATGGAAGCAATTCTCTTGATCCTTTTCTTCATGAACTTAAAAGGTAGCTAAAAAGTGCAATGCAATTCCTACCATTTGATTAAGAACAATACCAGAGGGGGATACCTGATAAAAGCATCAATGAAGATTCACAAAGGAGAAAAGCAAAATAGCAAAACAAGGCATGATCACGCAGATTATAAGAAGGTATAAAGTACTGCATCTGTATTAATACCCCATGGGATCTCAGTCCCAATCGTTATAATCCACCTAGAGTCCGCTTTTCTCAAAATCAGTTCACAATCACCTCCTCGGAGTTTCATTGGGATATGTTCAACCCCAAGGAAGGAAAAGTTATTCAAAGTTATTCAAACTTCCATCATGATCCTTCCACATGTGTTTCGATATAGCATGTGTGAAGTCTCGGTTGGTAATCTCTCTCATATGTTGCAAGATGCACAGTTTTAATTTGTTCACAGTGCTACCAATATATCGTTTGCCACATCTGCACTCCAAGACATACACCACATGTGTTGTCTCACACAAGATCCTTTCTTTGATTATCTTTTTTTACCACTGAATGTTTTAATATCTGTCCGATTTTGTCCATACTGACATGCTTTGCATTTGTGGCATTTGATAAAACCATTAGTTCTGAGCCAATTCTGTTTCCCTGTTGCTTGTTCCGGTCTTTGGTAATAACTTTTGAGCCAGCAAATCCCCTAACGAGGGTGCCTTCCTATATGTTACACTGATATGTTCCGAAGTGTGATCTCTTATAGCTTCATCCTTCCTGAGTATTTTCAAATGATTTACCAAGGCTTTTTTTATGTCTCTGCTTGATGTATTGAACTGTGTGATGATTCTAAGATCTTCCTGATTTTTGTTCCTTCTTTCTTTCGTCATTTTAGGAATTAATAAATTCTCACTTTTCTGTTGTATAGCCCTCTTTCTAGCATTGTCCGATACAATCACAGGGTATCCACGTTTTCTGAATCTTACATACATCTGATCAAGTTGCTCTTTGAATTCCTGATCCTCTGAACAATTCCAGCGGGCCCTTAGAAATTCGCCGTTAGGGACACTCCATTTGAGAGCTTTTGGGTGAGCACTATTTGCAGCAGGAATATTGGTAGATGCCATTGGTTTACGGAATAAGGTGTACAGATTTTGTTATTTTCTATGTATACATGGATATCCAAGTAGTTGATTTCTCTTTTACTCATAGTATAAGTGAATTTTAGTTAGAAAACATTATTGTTAAGAGATTTAAAAAAAAATCCAGTTCTTCAATTTCTCCTCCCAAATTAAGAATAGTTTGTCAATATAACATCCCCAAAATACCACTTTCTCCATCACCTCCTTGTTCTCTTCTGACCACACATGCTCAGCTTCCCGGTAGCCCATGGTAAGATTTGCGTAGGTTGGCGCAAAGGAAGTACCCATAGCAGTTTCTCTGCTCTGCTTGTAGAATTTTTTGTCAAAGATAGAAACATTGTTGTTCAAGCAGAATCGCATCATATCTAAAATCATATGAGTATGTTTGAGCAGGCTCAGGGATCGAGTTCTCAGAAAATATTCGCTCGCTCTTATGCCATCTTCGTGTATGAGTATATAGTGAGACCACATCTATTGTGGCCATCACATATTCTCTTTTCCACAGGATGTCTCCAATTTCATTCAGAAAATCCATTGAATCGCGAATATAAGATGGTAAATTTACAACATAGGGGAACAGAAAAATGTCCACAACCTTGACGTATTTTCCAGTAAGGAGCCACAAGAACTTACAATGGGACCACCTGGAGGATTATCCAAACTTTTGTGAACTTTTGGAAGCACATATAATGTGGAGGTAATAGGATGTGTTGTTAATAAATATCGTAATTTTGTCCTCATCCAAAAGATATTGTTTATGCTAGTTATTCAGCTTGGTGTGGTATATGTGCATGATTTGTGCGGTTGGATCCTCCTTTAATCTTTCATAGTTGACGGGGTCATTAGATTGTCTTTTGATTTCTTGATAATACTTGTGGCAGTCCATCACCACAATATTTCCACCCTTGTCTGATGGTTTAATGATGATACTGCCATCTTTGCGAAGATCTTTGAGGGCCCACCAGTCATCACCCCTCATATTCTGTGGTTTGAGATGCTTCATCTTTTTTTCTTTTAACATGATGTCTCTAAGATCCTCAATCAAAAGTTTGCTGAAAGACATCCACTCTGTTTCCGGGTGGAAGCTGAGGACAAAACTTAGGACTCACCTTACAATTACTGCTTATAGACTTGTTGGTTTCAATACCAAACCTATTGCACCATTCATCATCCGTCATATTTGCTGTTGTTACTAACATATTGTCCTCTTGATTCTCAAGTTCCAAACAATGTAAGGTTTTTACGGTGGTATATCTTCAGATGTTAAAGGTTTCAAGGTTTGGAAGTCCTTGTGATCCTTTGACCTAGGGAGCCTGGTTGCAAAATGCTTATTAAATCTCAACTTACGACATAATTTGTATAGATCCACCCTCGTCGTGGCAAGATCCATTCCATTAGATGGGCAAAAAGTGAGTCCTTTATTCAATAAATTCAGAAGTTTGTGATTTACATTTTTGGATGATAAATTGATGGATAACTCATCCTTAATGGAAGGAATCATTTCTTCTTCCATCCTTATTGTTTCCTCACATCTTTAGCGTTTTTGCCTTTGTTTCTTGCCGCTCCGTCTAGTTCCTTTTGTGGTTCTCCTCTCAGTTGTGAGCCTCTGCCTTGCCCTTCTGTGGTCATCTGTAAAAGTCGCATCTCTCCTGAGAAATCCATTCTTTGTCGGCTGTTGATGGGCCCTTCGTCCCTCAAACTCACTTCCGAGCTCTCTGCACTGGACATCCTCAATTGTTCACGTTCCAGGACCTGGTCCATTGTTTGCTTATTATAATTTGCGTCATATATATATATATATATATATATATATATATGAACAAGGCTTTCAAGCCGCAACGCGTAGACGTTGCCTGGCTGTGTGGCCCCCCTTCTTTTACTATTTTTGGGGCCCTGGCAAACTTGCTTTGGATTTTGGAAGCGAGAGCAGGGAAACCTGCTCTCTCTTCCAAAATCCAAAGCAGATTGCTTTTCCACACGGGGAGCTGCATGTTTTGCAAAGGCAACCACACTTGCTGTTCTTATTTGCAACATTCTGTGGTGAACTTGTGACCTGTCAGTTAAGTTGAATGTTGCATGACCTGTTGCTATGGAAACTGGCATTAAGCAGAAGGGGTGAAGAAGTCAGTTGAAAAGGGTTATTATCTATGACCAATGGAAATGTGTTTTTCAATTTGAAAATCTCTGGGAAGCAATGTCATATGTTGCTTATGTGTATTTGTATGGAAAAATAGAGGGAAACCTTGCCATTCTGGTTTCACCTTGCAGAGTCTGGTGATCTATATTGACTGTGTGTAAAAGAAAATCCTGTCTGAGTGTGTGAGATTTTTCATTCAACAGATTTATTTGAAAGGTCAGTTATATATTTTTGAGATTTATTTAAAAAAGATTTGACATTATTGTAAAACTGTGTTGTTTGAAATATATTATTAAATGTAGAGTTGTATATTGGAATTAGTTTAATTGTACTTGAAGTTTCTTTTAAAAATAGTCTGTACAATAATATATATATTTTTAACTCTGTTCAAAGGATTAGCTAAATGATGCTTCATATTTTTAGATAGTTGGTTGAAGATGCAGTACAAATGTGTATTTTGAAAGATGTTCATATAAGGTGTAGTTTATTAGGCATAATTTTTCTTCTCCCTACAAAGGTATAGTTTAATGAAACTGCATAATTATAGATACTTTGGTAAAGATGTAGCACAACTGTGGTGTTTGAAAGATAATCATATAAGGTGTTATTAATTAGGTTTCTGTTATTAGTTTGTACAGAAGGTAAAGTTAAATTATGGCATATAATTAAAGATAGAATGGTGAAATAAGGTGGTGTTACTTAGTTTTTTTTTGTAGTTTAAGCAAAGGTATAGTTGAATGATGCCACATAATTTTGGAAACAAAGCTGAAGATATGTGGTTTTGAAAATGATCATTAAATGTGTTGTTAATTGCTCTTCTTTCTTAAGTCTGTTCTGAGGTATAGTTTAATGTTGTCGCATATTTGTAGATTGAATGGTCAAGATGTAATTAAAAAATAAACCACCATATATTACCCTTTGTGGCATGTTGGACTTATCTTCTTAACTAGATAGTATGTAATGAGTTATCTATCTCTTCAGATATTACTTATACAGTTGCATGTATGCTTAGTGTACTCATGGAGTGACCCAGGCAGTAACTCATGCACTTCTACAATCCTTTGCGTGCTACCTATACAGTTTAGTAACCTCCCTGTTACTACCTATGCACTCCTCCTATTACCCAGCCAGTCCCATGTCCTTATGCAATCACTCTAGCAAAACCCAAGCACTTATAAATTCACCATGCACTCTCTGTGCAGCACTCTAAGTATCCAGTCACTATCCATGTACTCATGTAATGACTCAGGCATTAACACATGCAGTGCTACAAACAAATGTGCACTATCCATGCAGTCCTCTAACCACCTCCACACTACTGATTCACTCCTCCAATTACCCAGGTAGTACCGATGCAGTCCAGCAATCACACTGTCACTCTCCGTCCACTCCTCCAATCATCCAGCCAGTACCATGTCCTTATCTAATCACTGCGCCAAAACCCAAGCACTTATAAATTCACCATGCTGTCAACTTGCAGCACTCTAAGTATCCAGTCACTATCCATGTACTTGTACAATAACTCAGGCATTAAGACATGCAGTGCTGCAATCAAATGTGCACTATCCATGCAGTCCCCTAACCACCTACACACTACTGATTCGCTCCTCCAATTCCCCAGGTAGTACCCATGCAGTCCAGCAATCACACTGTCACTCTCCGTCCACTCCTCCAATCATCCAGCCAGTACCATGTCCTTATCTAATCACTGCGCCAAAACCCAAGCACTTATAAATTCACCATGCTGTCAACTTGCAGCACTCTAAGTATCCAGTCACTATCCATGTACTTGTACAATGACTCAGGCATTAACACATGCAGTGCTACAATCAAATGTGCACTATCCATGCAGTCCTCTAACCACCTCCACACTACTGATTCACTCCTCCAATTACCCAGATAGTACCCATGCAGTCCAGCAATCACACTGTCACTCTCCCTCCACTCCTCCAATCATCCAGCCAGTACCATGTCCTTATCTAATCACTGCGCCAAAACCCAAGCACTTATAAATTCACCATGCTGTCAACTTGCAGCACTCTAAGTATCCAGTCACTATCCATGTACTTGTACAATAACTCAGGCATTAAGACATGCAGTGCTGCAATCAAATGTGCACTATCCATGCAGTCCCCTAACCACCTACACACTACTGATTCGCTCCTCCAATTCCCCAGGTAGTACCCATGCAGTCCAGCAATCACACTGTCACTCTCCGTCCACTCCTCCAATCATCCAGCCAGTACCATGTCCTTATCTAATCACTGCGCCAAAACCCAAGCACTTATAAATTCACCATGCTGTCAACTTGCAGCACTCTAAGTATCCAGTCACTATCCATGTACTTGTACAATGACTCAGGCATTAACACATGCAGTGCTACAATCAAATGTGCACTATCCATGCAGTCCTCTAACCACCTCCACACTACTGATTCACTCCTCCAATTACCCAGATAGTACCCATGCAGTCCAGCAATCACACTGTCACTCTCCCTCCACTCCTCCAATCATCCAGCCAGTACCATGTCCTTATCTAATCACTGCGCCAAAACCCAAGCACTTATAAATTCACCATGCTGTCAACTTGCAGCACTCTAAGTATCCAGTCACTATCCATGTACTTGTACAATGACTCAGGCATTAACACATGCAGTGCTACAATCAAATGTGCGCTAGCCATGCAGTCCCCTAACCACCTCCACACTACTGATTCACTCCTCCAATTACCCAAGTAGTACCCATGCAGTCCAGCAATCACACTGTCACTCTCCTTGCACTCATCCAATCATCCAGCCAGTACCATGTCCTTATCTAATCACTGCGCGAAACCCCAAGCACTTATAAATTCACCATCCTCTTTCCTTGCAGTACTCTAATCATCCAGTCACTACCCATGTACTCATGCAATGACCCAGGTACTAATACATGCACTATTACAATCTTCTATCCACTGCCGATGCAGTCCTCTAAACACGTAAACACTACTCATTCACTCCTACAATTATCCAGTTAGTACCTGTGTACTGCAGTAAATGCATTGTGATTTCAAAACAAAGCGTTTAAATGGTTTTATGTAGAACGTGTTTGTTTAGTAATAGATTAGTATATTTTATAGATTTATTTTAATAATATTATATATTTTTTTTTTACAGATATTCTTCATCATCATTTCAAAAAACTTACCATGACTAAAATAACAGAAAAGAGGAAACAACAAAAGAAGGACTATTATTTGAAGAAAAGACAACAGCAAGAATTTGATGAACTACAACATGTGGGAAAAAAGAAAAAGTCTTGTGGTAAGAGAACAAAATAATTTATTAAAAGACTTTCAAAGACTAGAAACAGTTTGCACAATGTAGAAAGTAGAAAGAATACCTCAACAACAAAGAAGAATGAGGAGAAAAAAGGAGAAATTAATGGGAAATCATGTTTTCAAAAAACAATGTATGGTAAAAGGAGAAAGAATCAATTTGATGGAATAAGGAAAAGAATGTTTCACAATAGAGTTGTTTTTAATTTGTGAAAAGATGTGAAGAAATATAAAAAAAGATCAGCATTTTATAAAAAGAAGAAACAGATTGAAACTATTGTTGAGAAGGCTTTTGAATTAAAAAGGAAATTATTCATTTTAGTTTTAAACAGAATTCGATCATTAGATAAGACAATACATTTTATGAAGGACAAAAGTAAAAAGAAGAGACTAATTAACAGAACTAACTTTGTGATATTTTTTTGGGTGAATGGAAGCACAGTTCAAGTTCAGAGCCATTTTTTAATGAAGAGAGTTATTTTCAAACCAATACATTATTGCATGGGGAGACCGCGTTTGCTGGAGATCTTGCTGCTATCCCTTGCCCTTGGCCCCTTGAACCTTGCTATATGCACACAGCCCCTGGAGGGGCTGCAACTCGATAAAGAGCCGACCCGCGGTCCCGGTGAGCAGGAGACCGCGTTTGCTGGAGATCTTGCTGCTATCCCTTGCCCTTGGCCCCTCGAACCTTGCTATTTGCACACAGCCCCTGGAGGGGCTGCAACTCGATAAAGAGCCGACCCGCGGTCCCGGTGAGCGGGAGACCGCGTTTGCTGGAGATCTTGCTGCTATCCCTTGCCCTTGGCCCTTTGAACCTTGCTATTTGCACACAGCCCCTGGAGGGGCTGCAACTCGATAAAGAGCCGACCCGCGGTCCCGGTGAGCGGGAGACCGCGTTTGCTGGAGATCTTGCTGCTATCCCTTGCCCTTGGCCCCTTGAACCTTGCTATTTGCACACAGCCCCTGGAGGGGCTGCAACTCGATAAAGAGCCGACCTGCGGTCCCGGTGAGCGGGAGACCGCGTTTGCTGGAGATCTTGCTGCTATCCCTTGCCCTTGGCCCCTTGAACCTTGCTATTTGCACACAGCCCCTGGAGGGGCTGCAACTCGATAAAGAGCCGACCCGCGGTCCCGGTGAGCGGGAGACCGCGTTTGCTGGAGATCTTGCTGCTATCCCTTGCCCTTGGCCCCTTGAACCTTGCTATTTGCACACAGCCCCTGGAGGGGCTGCAACTCGATAAAGAGCCGACCCGCGGTCCCGGTGAGCGGGAGACCGCGTTTGCTGGAGATCTTGCTGCTATCCCTTGCCCATGGCCCCTTGAACCTTGCTATTTGCACACAGCCCCTGGAGGGGCTGCAACTCGATAAAGAGCCGACCCGCGGTCCCGCGGCGCGGGACGTGACCGGGCCAAGACGGGCCCGTCTTAGCCCGTCATAGACAGTCAGAGACTGGACTGGGCCACGGCCCTAACATTTTAAGGGAAAGGTACGGAAGTCGTTATACTTGTTTGGATTTTCGAATTAGTTGAGAGGACCTATAGTCCTCTTAAAAAGAATACTTTGGCTAAATTATTTATAAGCCGTACCTTGTAATGGGCCCGAGTGGGAGTGGTGGCAAGTGACTCACGGTCCAGCAGGAATTAAAAAAATTCATATATTTCTCTTACATTTTGTAATATAACAGTAGTGTACGGTGGGGATAAATTCTAATAACCAAGATGGGGAAGAGAAAGGCCGCAAGTATGCAGTCCTCTAAACAACAAAATGTTAATTCTCATCCCCAACATACTTTATTAAGTTATTTAACAGGGGCGATGGGGGCCATTGAGCGTCAGATTGTAACAGTCGAAGAGGCGCTCAAACCGGGTTATTCAGGTTGTATAGACAGAGAGGGTAACACCTCAATTATTCAATTAACGAGGGAAGGGCCTGAGTCACCCCTACCGATAGTTATTAATTCTCCTGGCTCAAACGGCTGTATTGTAAATCTACAGGATAATATCTCGGAAAGCGAACAGGAGCAGGATATTCAACCACCGATCAAGCGAGCTAGAAACCCGGTTAGTCCTATAGGTGAAAGAGGAGAGCCTCGCGATATGTTTAGTGATTTTAACCGCAAGTTAAGAAAAAAGATTAATAAGAAAGATAAATTACCTGCAGCTAGAAATAAAATGGGTAAACCAAAACCCACTACTAATTTATGCATTCAGAATGAGGTTATAAACATAAAAGTAAAACTGGATAACTTGGACAAATTTCTCCGAGAAAGTCTAAGTGGGTTAATACAGTTGGTATTATAGAAGAGGTCATGGCAAGTAAGCTGGACAAAATGCAGACTTCAGGTCAGGTGCGCCCTGGTGTCCCAGCAAGCCAGGATCACCTTAAAACATCAGGGAATGTGGTGGTACAACATAGTAATATAAAACCCAGGGCTGCTCTACCTTCTATTTGCCCTACTGTACGTAATATGCACATCAATAACCCAAGAAATGAGGGTCCTAACAGTTTAAACACATTAAACAAGGAGGTAAATGCAGTAACACGCTTGGACCTACTGCCAGAAGCCACTCCATATGTGGTGGTATTAACCAATGTACCCAAACAACAAATTGAGGGGGAAGAACCTTGGGAGACTCTGAGGAACAAGTCTTTGCATTGGTTAGGAATGAGGTCTGGTCTAACCGAAAGACTTTTTGACGAATTTCAAATGGTTAGGAGAGTGAGCTGGGTGGGAAAGGGGAGAAAGACTCTGCCGGGGGACTGTATGGTATTAACATTTAAGACACCACAATTAGTGGAATTGATCTTTAGTAGAGTTGGCACACAGCGTATAATGGGCCAAAGTGTTAATGCAGTCCCACTGGGCTTTTTTACCAGCCTTCTTCACATGCCGCCCCAAGTGTTATGAGAGCTCCAACTCAGCATTTTCAGAGTGGGTTTAATATTTCATCCCAGAACCGTTTTGAGGGTCTGGTAAATCTTGATTCTGTGGATTGACTTCAACCAGCAACATTCCAACAGCTTGATACCTCAGCCGTAGTAGGTGTATCTCCTGACCTGCCTTTAATTGAGTCATCAAACAGCCTTATGAATATTCCTCCTTTAAATATTGATACGACGGTAGCTAACAAGTGTAATCTCGTTATGAATTGCAACTCTATAGCTGAAGTACTTCTCCCTCACATTAGTCACCTGGAAAATACATCACTAAAGCGGTTGGAGATGGGACATGGTAAACAGGACACAGGATCGAGAGATAGCTGCCATATTTTATTTTGGAATGTTGCGGGTCTAAATAGCAAGGTGGACAACAAGGTTTGGGTTGATTTTGTGACCAGGTTTGATATTTTTAGCTTGCAGGAGACCTGGGCGATAGAGCCTGTACATATAAATGGGTATAAAACTTATTTTACATCAGCTGTGCCCTCATCCCATGGTAGAGCTAAAGGCGGCCTTAGTACTTTTATTTCAAACTATTTGAACATAGAGAAAATTGTTTTTATTAATTCAAATCAGTACTACCATATCATTAGTTTTTATACAGACCGAACTTCCGGTATAGTATTAGTAAATTTCTATAATAACATTCCATCAGATCAAATACAGGGAGTGATGAGAAATTTAAGTAGCGATTTATATAATTTACAAACCAGTATATCAAAAGATATTTGTGTTATCTGGGGCGGCGACTTTAATCTACCCTTGTGTCAGCATGCCAAAAACGGGTTATGTGGGTTATCTTATGAACTAGGATATTGTAGTTCCCATTTTCCCTATACCCTGTTTGGCGATTTGTTGAATGATATTATGTTTACAATTGACCTTGGGTTTGTTAATGATTTATGTTCTCCTGTGATTCCTTTTCATCCTACTTTTAATGGAAGAGGCATGTCTTCTATAATTGATTATGTATTAGCATCCCAAAGATTTAATTCACATTTTAGAGATTTTATTACTCATGATATCGCATTGAGCGACCATTTTCCCATTAGTGTTGAACTAAAGTTACAGAATACGTCAGTGAATAATAGAGGCACCTCAGACCATGTGGTGAAAAACATCTCACTGAGTAGACAAAATGGTTATGCACTTAAATGGGAAAAAGTGGATCATGAGGTTTTTATTAGTAGGGTGGCTACAAATTGTAAAGATATGTTTTTAACGTGTCTGGATGATAGATCCTCGCACCAGGAAATTTTTAGAGAATTTTTATGTAATTACAAATTTTATTAAAGAATCACTGTATGTGTGTATAAAGGGAAAAAGTAATCAAAACAAGGGCTGGTTTGATACAAGTTGCACTAGAGCATATTCCAAATTGAAGAAGGCCCTCCATGCTAAGGTGAAAAACCAGGCTGATATAAGAGCAGCGAGAAGTGAATATAAGAGCGCACAGAAAATAAGAAAGTCCGCGCTAAAAGAGGAAGCATGGCAAGCTCTTCGAGATGCCTCTGTTAATAACGATCCCTCTGCATTTTGGAAAGCAGTTAATGCTCCCTTTTGATAGATAAAGACAATGCCACTATTGAAATTGCTATTTCCGAATCTGAGTGGATTCAACATTACTCCAGTTTATATAATAACCCAATGATGGAGGATAATGTAATTTTAATGACCGGGGCTGAATACATGGAATTCACAACCCCCACTGATCAATTCTTGCACTTTACTTTAACTGAGGTTAATTTGGCCATTACCGCAAGTAGGGGAGGAAAGCAGCTGGTCCGGATGGGGTTCCTGTCGATATTTTTAAATCTAACTTAGCACTTTGGGGTCCACTTTTAACACAGGTTTTTAATGCATGCGGCTCAAAGGGTTACCTACGTACATGGTGCGAGTCGATAATAGTACCAATTTTTAAAAAAGGGGATAGGGATAACCCCGCATGCTATCGTCCTATTTCACTTTTGGACTCCACAGGGAAGATAGTAGGGCGAGTTTTATTAAATAGGCTGCAAACTTGGGCTGAGGAACATTCAATTTTAAGTGACTTGCAATATGGGTTTCGTAAAGGTATGGGCACAATCGAACAGGGTCTAAATTTACATATTATCCTAGAAAAATACACTAAAGCAAAAGGAGAAAGACTATATTTAACATTTGTCGATTTAACGGCGGCATTCGATTGTGTCATTCATGAGAAGCTCTGGGTGATTTTAGAAGGGATGGGCATAGATGCTGCAATTATAACATTCCTAAAATAACTGTATTCCGGGGCGAAGGCACGAGTTCGCTATGGGAGAAGCGGCGAATGCACTGGTCACTTCAGGGTAAGAAGAGGAGTTAGACAGGGATGTATCCTTGCCCCATTCCTCTTCTCGCTTTATATAAATAACTTAGAAGTAGTCTTAGTGCAAGAGTGCAAGGACTCACCAATGGCAGTTAATCGACCCATACCGGCACTCCTGTATGCGGACGACGCAGTATTGATGGCCCGTACACCTCGAAGTTTGCAAGGGATGGTGGATGTTTTTACAAACTTTATGACAAACCTGGGTCTGGCTGTCAATTGCTCTAAAACTTTTACTATGATCTGCGGGGGAGGTTCTAAAAAGAAGACAAGGACTTTATTTATCGATTCAAAAGCAATTGAAGTTACTAAGACTTTTTCTTATTTGGGGATCCTATTTGATCAGACTGGTACATGGGCCTCGGCAATAAAAATTAGAAGGTTATTATTTGTTAAATCATTGATGGCCCTCTTTAATTTCAGTAAAAAATTAGGTAGGCGTGCCCCAGTAGAAATTTTACAGATATACAGGGCCAAATGCCTGTCGATTGCGACTTATGGTGCCGGTATCTGGGGTTATGCTGGGGTCCATTCTCTGCAGCTCGCAGAAAACAAGTTTTTGAGGACTCTTTTGTCTGTCCCAGCCAGCACTCCTGCTTATATATGCCACCGGGAATTTGGCATCCTATTTTTGGAAGATGTCATTAAAATACAGCCAGTTTTACTATGGCATAGAATTTGGACCACCAAGGAGATTTCCTTGAACCGACTAATATTGAAGGATGTCCTACTATGTGATGGTATTAGAAATATAAAATGGCTGGCATATATTAAAACTTTCATGTCTAATATAGGGCATCCAGAATACTATACGGTCCCAGATAATTTGCTAAACGTGTCCAGGAAAGAACTTAAATCTATATGTTTACAATATCTGGATGAGTCTAGAACTGCCACAGAATTGAAAAAACCAACGGTGCATGAACATTTTATGACATTAGCGACCCCATCTATACAGTTTTACCTTGTCTTAACTACTAGTGATTATGATAGATTTCTGTTGTGTCATTTTCGACTAAATGTTTTACATCGTTTATTAAGTTTCCCTTGGTAAAAGATTGGGCCCTGGACTTAATAAATTGCCCGTGTGATGATATCTCGTTGCAATCTTCGATACATATCTTATTCTTCTGTAAATTTTATACTGCCCCGAGGAGGAGATGGATTGTCCCGATACTTAAAAAACTTGGCCTTAAACAATGTAAACCTGCATACCTGACTTTGCAACTGTTAGATGATGTGTTAATAATCGCTTCTGTGACTGCTTATTTAAAGAAAGTTTTTAAGATGCGGAAAACAATTTTGTTGGGAGTAGGTAATTTATCATGAAATTGTATTTTTTATTTTTTTAATCTTTTTAGTCATTTAATACATGTATTGTGCTTTTATGGTTACTATG